>CM062804.1:930825979-931016071 GCA_031772625.1 Pinus tabuliformis
AGGTTATCAATTTTTTCCATCACATCTTTACAAGAGTTCAAACAGAAAGCCCCCCAATACCAGAATCAGATATAATAGAAGAATGCTTTAAAGCTGTGGACGGCATACCCGATTGATTGCAGATGATTTCAACGTTCGGCTCCATGGCGGTATCCTCCATCGGCTGATTGATTGCAAGATCCATCGGCTCTCCTTCCTCCGTGGGTAAAACTGTCTCTGTCTGATGTGAATGGTCCTCCCGTGAGTACCCTCGCGAACAGGTTCCTCTACCTGAGCCTCTTCCTGCCCTATAGGCTCTTTCCAGCCCTCTGTCTCCTTTTGAAACCTCCTTCTTCGTCTTCCCATCGGGCAATCGCGCGCCAAATGACCATATTCGTGACAACAGTGACAGCGGAACGGGAGGTGCTCGTAATCGAGTTTCTGCTCAATTTTGTAATCCTTATACCGAAGAGGAATAGATTTTGCTAGGCCCTCCTTTGGATTGAGTTTAACCAAAATCTGAGCCACCCTTTTCTCAAAAGTTTGTAGGTAGGATCGATCTGCATCCAGATAAGTCCCCAACACATTCCCAATCGACCTGAAGACCGAGTCCGCCCAGAGATATGGGGGGAGGTTTGGAATTCTTACCCAAACCGGAAATTCGTCCATCCTTTCAGTTTCAGCATCAAACAGAGGCGTCCATCTCTTGAAAAATACCGGCCTATTCCCATATGCCCAATTCTGACCTTCGACCCACTCCATAGCCTCCTTACAGTCGAATTTGACCATAAACCAGCCCTTAACCAGAGCATTTGATTTGAAGTTGGCCGCCATCGAACCCGCCCACTGATTCTCCGCCCAACGCCTAAAGGCTACACCTGAAACAGGCTGACCTCTGATTCTGCCCACCAGCGTAACCCCATCCACATCTAAAACATCCTCAACCTGCATATCCATCCCCAGAACCACCTCTTCAAACTCCCTTGTCTTTAAAGGTTTTGATTTCTTGCGTTTCCCCCCTAGTCTTCTAATATCAGATGTCTCGAAACTGTCTCCAAGCTCCTGAGATCGTTCTTCGTGCCTCCTTTGGTCTCCATTGTCCGCTCCTTCTGCATGCTCAATCCTATTTCTTGTCTGGGTCTCAACGAGCCCTTCAATCGGACTACCACCATTCCTTTCCCCGGCGAGGACATGTGGCAAACCGGGACTATCACCCAAGTCAAGCCTGGCTTCTCTGGCCGCTTCCCCTACTTTCGGCCCCAAAAATCCCTGATCCAAATTTTTGGGAAACAGGTCCCTATTGACCGCGCACTGCTGTGAAGCCCTCCCAGCTTCGATTCCAGTGGTTTTTAAACCCCCAACAGGTCTCCAGACACCAGCATTTTGAACAGAGTTTATTATATCTTCTAAACCCCCAGATGGGGAGAAAATTTTTGAAGGAGATGGAAGCTTACCAGACTGCGGGTGTATGCCCTCATCTTCCCATGCTGGCTTCGTGTCAAAGGTGGAGGCTTTTACAGCTTCTTTACCAGGAGTTCCCAACAAACCCGACAGGTCCCAACTTGCATCCGACCGACCTTTGACATAACTTAAGGCTCTGGTTTTATCCCCCACGCCCGCCGCAACTCCTGACCCTTCTTTCTTCTTGTCAAGCGACTCTCCCAGAGCCTGAGCCGCAGACTCTCTTCCCCAAATTGGGGTACTTGCCAGAAATGGTGGGGGGGAATTTGGAAATCTATCGAGTCGTGTCGGCAGCTTACTCTTGAACATGACACTTTTTGCTTCGTGTCGGGTTGGGACATCCTCCTTTATATCATTGACCTTCCCGAGTTTGGGTCGTTCATTTTTTCCTTCCATTTGATCTCTGTTATGTCATCATGATCACCGATCCTCTGGATCCAAAAGCTGCCAAACTTCCAGTTGTGTCGTTGATATGTTCAAGAGTTGTCCTTCTGCAGTTACACTTACCTCTGTTTCTCTGTATCATCCAAAATCATTTTGCATCCTCTCGTCTCGCGTCGATGATGTGGGATTCATTATGGCCCTCCTTTGACATGGTCACTTTCCATCGACATCAACTCATTATCTGGGAAGTTGATCGAGAGACTCCCTTCTAGTACCTTAGAGCTTGCATGCCTTAATGGCAAGTTCTTCGCACTTGACGACAAGTTCACATCATTGGCTTTCGATCGAGTGATTTCACAGGTGTTCGACTTCAGTTCCTGTATTCACATTCCGTGAATTATGTTGATAGTACCTTGAGGGCCATTGTCATTATTGGTGGTTTCTCTCACGCTTGTTAATAGTTTACATCATTAACTAGTAATCAAGTGACTTTCTAGCATGTTTGACGTCAACACATATATTCGCATGCTAGGATCTGTACTTTGATCGGGTCGTGTTGGAGTGCAATACCCTGGACTCAGATCACATAAGTCCAGATTGCGAAGTGCTGTGACATGGTTTATGATGATATGCATGTCTCTTTCAGATGGTTGGCTACGACCAGACCCTGAGTTATCATATGTGATCCTTCTCATTATTGGATGGTTGCGACCATACCTTGGTTTCATTATGATCCTCTTTGACGGATGGCTGCGCGCCCATACGTGGATCCATTTACATGGTCATTCTCTAGATGGTTGCATCCATGCCACAATTCATGTATCATTTGATAGAGATCTCATTTTATGTATATGTATCTGTACTTGCTTGCAGGTTTTCTGACGATAGACCAGTTCCCCGCACTAATCTATAAAGCATTTCATCCCTCACTCCAGCTCAGCCTTCACGCTTTAGGGGGAATTTGTTACACAACATTTTGTCAATGTCCCTGTACTCCCCGTTCCTTGATCCTGGAGGACCTCTACAGTGAACCCCGCATGCTTTACCTTCATGGAGAAACTCCCATTATGTCCCTCTTCATGAGCAAATCATTCCCCTTTTGCACCATTTCCCTTGAAACTTCTGTTTTTCCCAATTTACAAGGCCAACGTTAATGACCTTTGTCTCCCCCGCGGTGATGTGCAGAGATTAGCACTATTCCCTGCACCGACCGGTGTGACTGAGTTGTGTTCCATTCGTGCCAATCATGTTATTGAAAGTTTTTTAAAATTAGAGTCGAAGCTTCCAGCTCTAGAAGCTCCATAATGGAAGTCCAGTAAATGGTTTCGCCGGATGGGGTCGAGGATGACAGTTTGGGCTCCTTTCCCCTATAATAATGGAACTACCTCAAGGTATAAGTCCTTCTCCTATGATAAGAGGAACCATCTCCCATCCATATTTCCTATATAAACCTCCATTCTTCCCAAGCACAAGCTAGTTAGAGTGTTGGCTGAGTGTGAGTATACTATTTTGATTAGAGAAGCAAGCTATTACTAGTTGTAGCCATCTAGTTGTGTGAGGGAGAAGTGTGTTTGGTTTGGAGTGAAGCCCAAAGGGAAGAGCCTTTAAACTATTGTTGTTTGGAGCCATCATGGAGTGCTAGTAGAAGTGTGTGGGAACCTGGTCTTGTCAGAGGAAGACTGCGACGTCAAGACGAATGCTTGTAATCTCTCTTTGATATTAATATATGCAACTATCGATTGCTTTCTTACATGTTTTGTCATATTACATATTCGTGTCTTAATGCTTCTTGACTTGTTAAGTAGGTTGAATTGCAATTTGTCTATTATTATGTTTGTGTGTTGTTGTTGTTTACTTGTTTCAGGAGCTTGAAGAAGGAAGCGAGAGATTGTTGGAGTGAGCAAGAGAGGACATCATCAAGCAGGATAAGCAACCAAGAGGTAGGCCCTCTTGATTGATTCTGACCTAAGGAAATATTCCATAGAATGTATTTGTTGTGGCTAGAACCATTATTGGGGTAGAGGAATTCATTCGTGTCCTCACTTATAATTTTACTTCAGGACAATATATATCAATATATATATATATATATATATATTAAAAGGGGGGGGGGGGGGGTGGTGTGCGGCGAGCCACCACCCTCGCCACCCCACACCACACACACACACATATAAATAAGGCTCGAGGCTGCGAGTGACCCGTACCCTGACTAACCTCATTGTAACAGCACATGGCCATAATACTATATGAGACGGGGTCGCGGGTGACCTAGACCCTAACTAACCTAATTGTAACAACAAATGGCCATAATACTATATGAGACGGGGTCGGCCGTGATCGAACCCGACTGACCGCAAGGGTCAACTCGCCCTACAGGTGGCCCCACACAACTCCACCATTTTTAAAATGATGCCAACCACATTCAAACCACCACCAACCAAAAATAACTCCGCGGCATGTCAAATAAAGGGTTGGTGGGGTTGGAACCCTCGACCACCTTGGTCAAACCGTTTTAAATTTGATCCATCCAGCTAGTCCGCCAACATATGAGCTTTGGTATTAACGCCCAACTTTTTATACAAGATCACAAGTTCGCCATTCGCTAGACATAGGATCGGAGGAGTGTCGAGCACGTAAACCAAGGTGCATGGAACCCTGAGCTGCATGTAAACTAAGGTGGAACCCTGATGCATGGGAATCATGAGGAATTTGAAAGATTCCCTTAGAGGCGGATTTTTTACAGAGGAAAAAGTATATCAACTTTATACTCAAAGTACTCAGTTTTCCACAAGGAATATGATGGCATAATCAG
Source organism: Pinus tabuliformis (assembly GCA_031772625.1). Taxonomy (NCBI): domain Eukaryota; kingdom Viridiplantae; phylum Streptophyta; class Pinopsida; order Pinales; family Pinaceae; genus Pinus; species Pinus tabuliformis. The sequence continues at coordinate 930,830,616 of CM062804.1, forward strand.
TTTCCTCATCTAAGCAACAGATCTTCAGTCAACTTGCAGAGAGAAATCTTTGTGGAATCATGAGGAATCTAAAAGATTCCCTTGGGGCCAAATTTTCTTAGTGACAAAATCATGACAAGTTTATACTTAAATGAACCAGAATTTCACCAAGAATTTGATGGCACGATCAAATTTTCCATCTGAGCAACATAAATTCAGTCAATTTGCAAAGAGGAATCTTTGTGGAATCAGGAGGAATCTAAAAGATTACCTAAGGGCCAAATTTTGATAGTTTTAGAACTAGGCCAGATTTATACTCAAATTACTCAGTTTTTCGCAAGGAGTGCAGTGGTGAAGTAAGATTTGTCATCTGAGAAGTGCAGTTCCATTCAACCAACAATAAAGAATCTTTAGGGAATCTTTGAGATTCCCGAGGATCCATATTTTGACGATGTTAGAGAAGGGTCGAGTTTGCAGTCATTTGACACGATTTTGCACCACGAATTCAATGGTGCAGACCATTTCTTCAGCAAAGTTGTGCATTTTTAGGCCATCCCCAGAAGTGGAGGTATATGATGCAGTGATGCCATGTATTTCTTTTGATTTTTTGAGATGATGATTTTTATGTTGAGGTCCTTGTTTACCATTTTTTTGGAGGACACTTGTATGCCACTTCATGTGAGAATTTGATATCTTGTCATGCTAAAGGAGGGTCCATATGAGTGAGAGTTCCTATAGGATAATGTCCCGTGGAGAGACATGCCACTCTAGTTGATAGAGTTTATCCTTGTAACGACAAAGAATAAACCATGTACTCATCATCATCTTGCAACATTTAATGAAGTGGCTTCCCCACATTGAGTAGGGTCTAGAAACGTAACCCATACTGGATGAACTCCGTTATCAAGTTGCGTGTGTTCTTTGATTTGATGGTTGCCTTTATGTTGCCTCTTCTTTAAAGTATGCACATGTGGTTTTTCATATTATTTCACATGCAATTATGCTAACATCACAGAAGTAAAAGATCTTGGTTAATTCCATTTGCGAAGAGAATCTGGATCAAGTTTGGTATTAGAGCGGTCTTCTTGTTGATGCGACTTTCGAGTGTGAATGATAACTAGAGATTAAACGTACAACAAGAAGAAAAATGGAGCACCATAAAGGTCTCTACGAGGACCTCCTCAGTATGGCACACATGGTAGATATAATGTATGCAAATTATGAGGAGAAAATGGAAAAAGAGAAACAACAAAAAGAAAGAGTAGAGGACGATGCTCCATCTACCTCCTCAAGTGAACATTCTTCTTCTTGATCATCTTCTCATCATTCAAATGAGGAGATCAATCAGAACCTTCAAGCAAATAATGTTGAATTGAGGAGACTTCAAGCAGAGCCTACTCTAGAGTCGACAACTGAGATAAACAGTGTTTGTAGTTCTTCAGTTTAATTTTCACATGATGATGATGATGATTTGGGTGCTTTTTCAAAGCACACTACAGGCATTGGTTCTGTAACAACCCTGGTTAAAAATTCATGTAAAAGTATTTAAGACCATGGTCATGGGACACGTATTACAAGCTAAATGGTGGGGAAAACATCCTAGTGGTTGTTCATTCAGTTTATTATGGATAAGGAAATTCTCAAACACAATGGCAAAAGTTTTGGAAAGGAAAAAGGCATTAATTGGCATTTATTTATGAAAATAATGGAAATTAGGAGAAAAGGAAGGTGAAAGGTCACAGTTTGCATGTGAAGAGGAAAATGAAGGAAAATAAGGGAAATTTAAGAAAATAGAGGTCTCATTGATAAAAAGGATTTCGAGGATCAATGTGTAGGCTTGGTCAATGTAACCTTGGTCAGTTTAGTTTTGGAGCTCTCTCATTATTCTCTCTCTCTCTCTCATATTATTGGAGACTTATATTTTTCTTGGAGCACTCTTGGAGGGTGTGGCATACTATGATTTTTGGAGCAAGAAGGCAAAGGAAGAGCAGGAAAGCACAAGAGGACATTGGGATCAACAGCTACAGTTGGATTTTCTTGCAGGTACCGAGTTGCATGCATGTTTTCCTCACTAGTTTTGGCATGCATGGAATATGCATGTGGATTATTAGTCATGATTTGTTACTGGCATGGAGGATTGCCTAGATTGACAATGGATTGCCTAGCCTTTCCATTTCCTAGGTAACCTTGGAGATTGTGGGTTTATTTCCTTGTTTTTTCTAGTTGGTTCTCATGTTTTCCTTAGCTTGGGTTAAGTTATTAGTTCCTAGAAGCCTTGGTTGGTCAAATGATCTAGAAGGCTTGTAACAGCTTGGGTTGAGTTACTAGTCCTGGAAGCCTTGGTTGGACAAACACTCTGGAATCCCTTGGTGGGTTGAGTTAGTAGTCTTGAAGCCTTGGTTGGACAAATGCTCTGGAAGCCTAGTGGCAACTGTGGGTTGAATTACTAGTCATAGAAGCCTTGGTTGGACAAACGCTCTAGAAGCCTAGCGATAGCTATGGGTTGAGTTACTAGTCCTCGAAGCCTTGGTTGGAACAAACGTTCTGGAAGGCATGGAAGGCTTGGATAGAGACTAATATGATGATGGCTTTGTGATGTCTGACCATGAGGTGGAACCATTGTTTGATGGGTTGAGGTGGATGGCCTCTAGAAGCCCTGGATGGATCTGGATTGATGTGTTATATGAGATCCCACATTCATGCTTGGAATATGGCATGGGGGTGAATGGTTGAAGAGAGATTTCGCTCATCCATTCTACGTTTAGGTGGAACATGGTAGTCCCATACTAGGTTGGCTTTTGCATCATTAATATGAGGTTATTTCTCCTTGTTATCTCATGAGTATTATGTTGGTTTATATGTGGATTATATGGTTGTTTTTTCCTTGGTATTTCTATTGTTATTATGTTGGTTATGAATATGTATTATGACAATGGCTATATATGGATCTCATCATGTTTTTACTTGTATACAAATAAACAATGTATCTATGGCCTAATGGATGAAACTATAGCTAAAGTGAATCTCAGAAACAATGCCTCATAGCAAATATCATATAAGTATGAGACCCCTATGATTATATATGTTATTTACACCTGTAGATTACATATTCGTGATATGTTTGACGAAATGCATGTCATGGCTAGTAGGGGTCCAGTCAAGGTCTTATTCAAATGATTGCATTTGTATTGTCATTTCCTTGTTAATTTATCATTCTAAAGATGTCATTCAATTCCCTGGATGCTGGCTTGCAAGCCTGTGAGAGCATCTTGAGGTCCTTGGATGCTAGCATGACCATAACATGAGAGCGTCCATAGGTCAAGTGGTCTGAAAGCTCAGTGGGACCCAGGGGTTGGTTGGCAGAAAGGTTGGATGGGTTCCTGAGGGTCCTAATGTTGATGTTGAATATATGTATGGTGTGTTTCCATTGGTTCCACTTCCTTAACATGACTTAGGAGGTTGAATCATATCATACTAGCCTCTCGTCATATGTTTACCCCAACTGGTAGGTTGCTTGGGTAGATGTGGGAGGAGGTTGTTACAGTTTCAAGATTTTGTGTAGATCATCTTCCGAATTCATGGCATTAGTTATAGTTTCAAGATTATTGAAAAAGATGGGATATGAAGGCAAGAACCTAGGAGCTAATGGAAAAGGCATTGTGAATCCCATCCAAGTGGTGGAATTACCACAACATGGAGGATTGGGCTATGTCAGAAAAGAAGAGACGGGAAAATATTCATGCAACAAGTCCGAGACAATGAAGGATGTTGAGGGTACCTCACAAGCCTCGAGTGATCATGATTGTGGGTCATTTCCAAATGAGAGGGAGAATTCCAAAGAGAAAGCCAAAGAAAAGTATAAAAATTCTCATTATGCTAATGTTCATTTTGATTACAAGCACACTGTTAAGGATGAACAAATTTGTGGCATAAAAATCCATGTAGTTTTTGTGGCTTGTAAAACAACATGGTTGCCAAGTGCTAGAATAGAAGGGTAGCAAGAAAGAGGACGAGACATGAAAGGCCTTCTCCACATCAGGGAAGGAAGAAGGTTAAGCGGGTTTTGAGGCAGAAGAGTTTTCGCAGGCATTGCAACAGAGATGGACATCAAAGAGCCACATGTTGGAGGCTCCATCCCAAGCAAAGTCTCAAGGACAAAGTGCATGTGCAGGAACCAGCTGGTGAAGATGTTCAACAAGAGAATCCGCCATAGGGATATGACCCATTCACTTTTATGAATGAGAGATCGTTTTACTAGATATAGTAGCTTGTCATGGCCGCATTTTGTAAATCATGTGTTGTGATATAATTGTAAAAGTGATGATGTGTTTTCCATCGCTTATTAAAGCAACGATGATGTTTTTGGCCTTATGTTGATAGTTGGGGTATTGGTTTCTATCATGATGTAAACTTGACCAAAGAGTGTGCTATAAACTCTTGTAAAGTGTGGGGATGCTTGGGTCATGATTGGTCATGTAATTGAACCTGTAGTTTGCAAAGATTGTACTACAGGTTTGCAGAGGATGTAGATGTCAGTTCATCATTTATGGCTCCAAAGAACAAAGGTGAAGGAGAAGGAATTGTGGTCTGTTAAGAAAATTGTTGTGTAGACAAGGGATTTTGGAATATCACAGATCATTTTCATGTTTTTGGAGGACCAGAAGCTCCTCAGTGGGGAGGAATGATCTAGGTGGCTCTAGAGAGGCTCAAAAATAAAAAAGAACTCAGGATAAACTCAAAAATAAAATTTCCTAGATTGCAATGAAACTAGGGTTACATTGAAGATCTTTTCGCAAGCTTTCCAATGGCATAAATGACACCTCAATCTGAGCTTGTATATGAAAGTTATGGCCAGTCAAAGTTTTCGTCAAACTATGCCCATTGGCTAAATTTGGCAGGAGCGCCAACTAAATTTGGAGGTTCGCTAAAATTGGAGGCCCCACTAAATTTGGCGGCACTAACGAGGCAACAATTTGGCACTTGACGACGACAGTCATCTACTTAAATTTGTCAGTTACCCCAAAAAATCGGTCGATTTGTTTTGACTAGTTGTTTTTAATCAAATAAAATAAAAATTATTAAAAAAAGGGGTGGCTAGCCACCACCCTTACCATAAACACACACACGTATATATAAGGGTCAGGGCCGTAGGTGATCCAGACCCCACCCGACCTCATTGTAATGACCAATGGCCATAATAATATATGAGACGGGTCGACGAGGATCGAACACACTGACCACACGGGCGACCCCACACAACTCCACCATTTTTAAATTGGTGCCAACCCCATTAAAACCACCTCCAACCAAAAATTACCTGCACAACATGTCAAATAAGGGGTTGATGGGGTTGGAACCCCTGACCACCCTGGGCAAACTGTCTTAAATTTGATCAAGCCAGCCAGTCTGCCAACGAACAAGCTTTGATATTAATGCCCAACTTATTATATAAGTCCACAAGTTTGTCATTCACTGGATAGAGGTCCGAAGGAGCGATGAGCACGTAAACCAAGGCGCATGGAATGCTAATCTACACGTAAAACGAGGTAGAACCCTTACGCAAGGGAATCATGAGGAATCTGAAAGATTCCCTTAAAGGCTGATTTTTTACAAAGGCAGAAGTATATCAAGTTTATATTCAAATTACTTAGTTTTCCACAAGGAATCTGATGGTTTAATCAGTTTCCTCATCTGAGCAGTAGATATTCAGTCAACTTGCAGAGAGGAATCTTTATGGAATCATGAGGAATCTAAAAGATTCCATTGGGACCAAATTTTCTAAGTGACATAATCATGCTAAGTTTATACTGACACGAACCAGAATTTCGCTAGGAATCTAGTGGCGCGATCAGATTTTCCATATGAGAAGTATAATTTTAGTCAACTTGCAGAGAGGAATCTTTGTTGAATCATGAGGAATCTAAAAGATTCCCTAAGGGCCAAATTTTGATAGTGTTAGAACCAGGCCAAATTTATACTTAAATTACTATGTTTTTCACAAGGAGCACAATGGTCAAGTCAAAATTATCATATGATCACCATAATTCCAATCAACCAGAGAGAAGGAATATTTGGGGAATCTTTGAGATTCCCGAGGGTCCAGATTTTCATGGTGTTAGAAAGGGATCAAGTTTACAATCATTTGACACGATTTCACGCCACGAATTCAATGGTGCGGTCCATTTCTTCAGCAAAGTTGTGAATTTTCAGGCCACCCTCAGAAGTGGAGGTATATGATGTAGTGATGCCATGTCTTTCTTTTGATTTACTGAGATGATGATTTTGATGTTGAGATCCTTGTTTACCATGTTGTTGGAGGATACCTGTATACCATTGCATGTGAGAATTTGATATCTTGTCATGCTAAAGGAGGGCCCATGTGAGTGAGAGTTCCTATAAGAGAACGTCTCATGGAGAGACATGCCACTCTAGTTGCGGGAGTTTATCCTTGTAATGGAAAAAAATACACCATGCACTAATCATCATCTTGCATCATTTAATGAAGCGGTCTCCCCACATTAAGCAGGGCCCAGAGACGTAACCCACACTAGGTGAACTCCATTATCAAGTTGTGTGTGTTCTTTGATTTGATGGTTTCCTTTATGTTTCCTCTTCTTTAAAGTATGCATATGTGGTTTTTCATACTCTTTCACATGCAATTTTGCTAACATCACAGATGTAAAAGATCTTGGTTAATTCTAGTAGCAAAGAGAATCTGGATCAGTGATGTCGATTGGATATGATCATTATGCCAATCTTCCAAGAGACAAGAAGAACATTAACAAGATTTAGACTAGTGGATTAGCGAATGTCGAATGTGTGCCAAAAGTTTTTTATTTCAAGGAAATTGTTCATTTGCGTGCAATTTTATTATTATTTAGAAACAAGAACATTTATGCTATGAATGAAGAGGATTCCTTTGAATTCAAAGACATTTAGACAAATATTCAAATTACCAGAGGCTAATATTCGCTTGGCATTATTCGAAGCAAATAGTTTTGTGATGCTAGAAGTAGCTAAGGCTAATGTTATTGTAAATTTCTTTTTGCCAAGTTATCAAGTTCCTTACGATCTTTCTGTTCTAGAAATCTCTTTGTTTAAACAACTGTTTAGGGACTTTTGTTGGCTTTGTGCACATGTCATGGGCCAAGAAACTACATCAAGTGTTCCAAAATGCATTCTCTATATACTTTATCACACATACAAAAAGGATTGTATATTTGACTGGGTTGATATCATTTCTAATGAATTAGCTTCTTAGTTAACCAATTTATCCAAGACCAATAGGTTCTTCATGATGTCATATCTCATAATAGCTTTGATTTCTAGTGATGGCTTTAGCATTTTTCCATGTAATCCTAAATTCAATGTGAATAAAGAACCAATGCAATTCTAGTATCCTATACTGTGGAAGAATAATGCTTCTTTAAAATTTTGCCTAATTCAAGATGTTTTTGTAAGGCAATTCAGTTACATGATAATTGGACAAGAGCCTCATCATATATCTGGACAGGCACAAATTTTCCTATGGGGCAAAGGTATGCATGAAGAAAGAGAAAGTAATACGCTAATTTGAATATATGGATTTCAAGGTAAGCCATTGTTATTGCTGAAATTTATTATAGATGGGTATTTTTTTGTTGAAGTTTGTAAGCAATACCTTGACTGGATAAATATATTTCAAAGCAAAAAGATAAAATAATCCATTCATTTGCAGTTTACTAGTTGCAGGGATCACAGTGAAAATTGTGGCTCATGTTACAGAGCTCGCAGAGACTTTGAATCCTTTTAACTTAAAGAAAGTTGAAGAAATTAAAGCCTTTGATGAGGAGGGTGTATTTCACGCACACTTGGAAACAATTGGATACAGAAAATTGTTTCCATAAATTAGAGAGCAGAGCGAACAATGTCAAAATGCATCAACAAAAAAATAGTGGCTAATTATAGATATTGAAGATATCATGGAAGAATTAAGTATTAGTACTTTTGAAGATTAATATGTACATTGCATAAACGATACTCATGGAAATCAAGGGCTAACCATAAATGCTAAATAAATCGTCAACGAACCAGGTAACAATATTTCTTTAAAGAAATCTTTATACTAGATAAACGATACTGATGCGAGTTCATCGTCAAGTGAAAATGGGACAAAAGATATTACAAATACAGAACCAATTAATGAAAAGCTATCAGATAATGGGAAGCACAAAGAGCTTGATTGAAGTTTTATTTCAAAAGAAGTGTATATTGGTGAATCAGCCAATTTTAGGAGTCCTATGAAAACAGTAAGTGTTGAAGAAGTTGTAAACATAGAAGTTGAAAATGTTATGCTACCTGATTGGATTAGTGTTTGTTTTGTAGAAAAACGGGAAACAATAGCACAAATTGCCAGGGAATTTTTTTATTTTTTTTTTATGACAGTTTTATCGCATTGCAAAATGAAAAGTATGAGGGCAATAATAAACAAATGAAGATTGAGAAGGTAAAGCTTCACAACAATAAGATTTTAGATGAAATCGAAATGCATTTTGATTTGTTTGGACTTGCAACAACGTTAGTCATGGAGCTGCATCAAGTTACCAATAATGTGTTTGCAAACTCTCTTAGTCAATAGGAAGCAAAAAACTTGAGCCTAAAAAAAAGAATAAAGGACCTAGAAGATGCTCTAAATTCAGGTCCTTTGTTGATGACTTCATTGGGAATACAGACAACAGTGCTAACAATTACTATTTGTGGCACATCGTATATATTTTCTAAATCTATCAGTTTCCTTAAGGCGGTAAAAATATATATTATTAGCAATATATACCAACGATTGCAAATCATTGAACATGCATGGAAAGCAACTTCCAATCTTGAGCATTTGGGACAAAGAATTAATTCATTTGTCAAGTGCATCCAACATGATCTCAAAGGAGACATGTATTTCATGAACAATGACTTATTTGCTTTCAACCAGAGACTTAATTTACTTTTTGATGTATAGAAAAGAGTGCAGGAACTGCCAGATGCTAATTGAATGAAGCAACTCAAAGTTACATGATCTCAAAGAATCAAAAGAACAGAGAACATTATTTCTAAATATCAAAACATAGAGATTCGAAGAGCAAATGCATATGGCAAGGTCATGCACAATCTATATGACCCACGTATCACATGTGACTCTAGATTAATTTCAAGACAAACGTTAACAATTGAATTGGATAAGCTAAAACAGTCAAAGGAAACATAGTTTGACGATATAGTTAATTTTAGTACACGTGAAAGTAGGGAATGAATAGTTATCTTTGTTAATATTAATGAACAGAACTTTGCTAGTTTAGCTTCGAAATTGCAAGGAGAAACCAAATAAATTGAAAAAGAGATATTCAGTCAAAGTGTCAAACTGCAAATTACAGTTGCTCCTATGAAAGATTGCATACATGAAAAATTAAAGAAGTTGCTTGAAGAAGCTGCAAACTCTAAAAAAAGTTAACAGTTAAACAATTATGACATATGATTTTACACACTATAAGTTTTCTTAAATCTTGGAATTTTTTTTTTGTTTACCAGACATCAAAAGTTCAAATTTCTATATACGTTATTATGAATAGAGTCAATCTCTGGATCCAGTTTTCCGCTCTTCATTGCAAATGGTTTTTTCACAGAACGGTTCATAGGATTCCAATTCATTTACTTTTGTAGCTAGGCATAAAGGTTTTGATAAACTCTTTAGAAATCAAATGCTATTTTTTATATTTAAAATTCTCGACGTAGTTTACATTTGCACATGTTTTTGTTGTTTTTTTTTCCTTTTAAAAAACAAAAAAAATACAAGATAGTTTTGTTTTAGAGTTACATTATCATTTATTATCGATATTTAATTGGTTGGGAAATAATTGTTGTTATTTTCCTAAAATACAGGAGTGTGAAGTTAACGAGACAAAAAAATCAAAATGACAGACGTGAATATGCTAGTGAACTGTGATATCAGAAAAAGTGTTACTATCAACAAAATAACTATTATGAGTAGCCATATAGTATTATTATTATTCCAATTGTATACCTTATTGTTAAAAACTCATTGCTTTGTGCAAATTCTGATATTGTTTACCAATTTTGTGAACAATTCGAACATGATTGCTCTTTTGTTGATCGAAATGAAAAATGAATATTCAATAACTGTTTTTTTATTGTCAGAAATTTGTTTCGACTTTGATGTTTATTTTAATCATAGCTATGGTAATTACAATTTGAACATGGATACAATTCTTTTTATACAAATGATGTATTTTAGTTTGTTATAACACATATAACAAAGTCCAATTTTAGTTTGAATGTTGTCACATAGCTTTGACCAATCTTTGCAATTTGTTATGTTCTCTTATCTATAGACTATAGAAAATGAACATTAACAAATTGTTTTCACAAACAACATGAATTGATATCTAATGTATTAAATCATTTCATACTCTGTATAATGAAATCTTTGCTTTCAACCTCTAGCTCCCTTCTCTCTCCGTCATTTTTGTAAAGAACTTGCAACCACCTTAATTTTGTCATAATTGAGCAGGCTATATAAGAAATGAAATTGAACTACTATCGATTTCAATGGTATGAAATTACATTTAACTATTATCCATTTTAATGGTATTCATTAAACAATGCTCGTCATCAATCTTATAATTTTGCTATTACTGATTTGCTTGATCTTTGATCAGAAAATACTACTGTAAAAAATGTTTACTTTAAATCATGTGTATTTTACTTAAATTCCAATTCAAAATCGTCCAATTAAACAAACTTAGTTCTTCAGATAAATACTAATAATTTCATTTTGTTAAGTTTCTTTTTCACAGAGTAGAAAAGCAGTTCTGATTGTAGAATTACAGCTTATCGTATTCTTTTGTTTGCATATTTTTTATGTCCTCCAATATAAGTGCAATGAGAATAAGAGTTGCAACTATTAGTCCCAACAACTAAAAAAATATGTACGTCAATAGCATGTTCATGTTCAAGCTCTGCAGTAAACCATTCAAGAAAATGGATAAATAATATTAATTTCATTCTGTAAAAGTTATAATGAGATCTTTGTAGAATGAAGCTCTCATATCAAAAAGCATGAGTATCAAAATCAAATTGCAAAAGGTTTCTATTCCAAATGGTTTATACATTAGCAATTATGAAACTGAACAATGTATCTATAATTAACATTATAATTCAGGCATGTTTATCAAAGTTTGCAATTATGGCATATAAAAAGTTCTTTATTTTTATGCACATGCATTTGTTCGTTTCCGCACATGCTTTCACCAGAGAACTAGCTCTGCACAACCATTCCTGCATAGCTTTCTTTGGATAACTATTTTTGTAGTTGTAGATACGTTCATAAATAATAATAATAACAACAACAACATAACACAAATGCATACATGTGGAACTATAGAGAGAATTCATAATGCGCAAAAAACTATCGAGCTTTCATTGTAATAACCTCTACAGTTTTCACAATCTATTAATAATAAAATAACCATTGGTTTTGTACATGCACAACCACGTCAACACAACTTTTTTTAGGAAGCTAACACCAAATAGTACTCCGCAACTGACAACTCAAAAAGAAAAAAACTAGCGATCCATATCCATATTGCATCCTCATATTAGCACAACGTAATAGAAATGAGTCTCAAACTATCCAACCCACAAATATTATGGAAAATAGGCTCAATCTGCAATGCAAGAAACAGAAACAGGTCCATTCGCATAAGCACCATTTGGTCTCCAGCCTAATCTCTAATTCGTTAATTGTACTTTCTCCACATGTCCTCTGTCTATGACTAACTTCTCTCACTAGTCACATATAGATACAAGCTACTCATTAGTACACCAACACCAACAATAGTTACAACAACATGGGGCACACCAACACTAATAACACATCCAACCAAAACTGATAGTTGTTTCTCTAATCCAAGATTATTCAATCGAATGCTAAACACTTTTCCTTTAAAATGAATATATATACTTGAATTCATCGAATTGATATCGCAAAGAGTATTTTATAATATCGATAGATATGGCCTTATCAATATCTTTGCAACTAGTTGTGATAACACCATTGCATGTGGATTTACTAAATGGATATTAATAACAATACTTGGAATTGATTCATTCTTACATGCTAAGAGTGAATTCTTTCAACAATTTGTATGTTGCATACTATCCTTATGATGATTACGAAATACAATATGTTATAAACATGAATATTAATTTCGTTAAGAACCAGTACAATATGCAACACTAAGATTGATAAATGAGATTTGAGATTTTATATGGTTATGATCTTTCAACACTTAATCTCTGCATCCAAACAAAGCTCTACACTTGCGTATGTGTTCGGATAAAAAATACAGAGTCCAAAGTACTTAGTGCAAAAGAAAATGATTTTGCGAGAATGCAGAGAAATCGTTATTGCACAGTTCCATATATTCAGATATTACTAGTTATAACATTAAACTAGATCCCAATGATTCAATAAATCGGAAAAGTTATTTGACAATTGTCAGATGCTTCAACCAAATAATAAAGGATAATGTTAAGTTTGCTTCTGTTATTTGGAAAGTATATGTTAGTGTGAGCAATGTAGAAGAGTAATTGCATAGAATTGTGTGAAGTACCAAAGTTCGAACAATGAAATTTTGAGAGCTTCTTCAACTAGTTGCGTGAAAAAATTGTACGCAATTGGTCATGCATATACAAATATGGTTATGTAAAGGGAGTTGTGCAGAAGAGGTTATATGTATACAAAATAAGTCATGTGAACATAGTTGTGCATTCACAGAGGGGGTTGGTAGGATGAATATTTGATTGGGCTGATCTTATTTCAAATGAATTGTTTTTTCAATTAGTGAACTTTTACAGATTTAGCTTTGATGTACCTAAGTGTGGAGCTTTGTTGAGTGTGAAGGGTGAGTGTGGGAAAGTTCAAAGCTAATATACAATGTCGTACAATCAACTTCTATGCATTATTTATTATTAAAATATTACCAATAATACAACCCTGCACATATGCTTAATTCTTTAATCACTTGATTGCTAGAGTCTTGAGCACAAAAGATCTTGATTCTGCTATATTACAAAAAGTGTTCACTTACAAATGTTCTTATGCAAAGAGTTTTCTACACATATCGAAATAATATTATTATGTTATCAATGAATGTTACCAATAATATCGTAGACATAGTGATATGCAACCTCGAAGTGCGGACGTATGTGAATGCAGAGGTTTATGTTCCTTGTTCCACACACCATCCTTCCGCAGATATTTGAAATCATTATGTTGTTATTTCAAAGAAGGAAGACTGAATCCAGATCTAATTAAATAGCGATTATCTAATAACGTTGAACCTAATGACTGTCATGTGTGGTGGAAGTTATATGAAGGTGTCTTTATTCCCCTGAGATTACTAGATGATCTAGGTTCTGTTCAGATGAAGCATGTGCAAAGAACAAATGCAAATGCATATTTATTTGGCTTTGTCTACCAAAAAATGTTATTGAATATGGAAGTAGCTATCCAGAGATGGTTGTGCATATCCCACAACAAATGCATGTGCATTAGCGCTTTGACTATGCCCAAATCTTTGTCCAGTATTTATCAGAATAATAAATAGCTTTGTCTAGTATTTATAAAAAAAATAACAAATATACACCTCTCTTTTTGAATTGTTATTTAGTAATGTATTTCACAAACATTCCTTCATCCTCGTAACATCTGGGACCCACATCAATTAATAACGGTTTCAAATGTCAATGATTGACCATTGTGCGAAGGAAGTTGTATGCCAATGTTTAGCGACATGCGTTGGTTTCAATAAAACAATTAATTAAGGGTCTTCATTACAAGATTAAATGTAAATCGTTTTGGCATTTTTCTTGTTGATCGATCTTGCATGTTTTGCACCTTTGCTTATGAGTTAGCCATAGAATTAGCCATTTCCATTTATTCGATTATTAGTTAGATATAATTGGTGGTACATATAGAACATTACCAAAGCCATGGAATCATTTTGTGCTAAGGAGTTGTCTACCGAGGCGATAATTTTTCCTGGAGAGCCAAAACTTGTTGGAATCCAACCATTTTTTCCCAAAAAAATCTGATGGTAGGAGTGTTTTAATCTTGTTTTTTATGGTGGAAATGGATTCAATGCCATCAAAAACCCTTGGGGCACCCAAAATCTTGAAGTTTGACAATTGTAACTGAGATTTAAAATATATATATATATATATATGAATTTCACCAAAATTGTGTCAGAATTTCCATTCTTTTCCAGACAAATTTGCAGCCTCGTTAGACTACACATTTGTGCTAACATTAAGTGATCATGTATGTACATGGTATTTTTGTTTGTTATGTTGAATACCTATACAATAATGTACATGATCACAATGAACTCATATTTATTTTATTTTGAACATCTATGTTATTTAGTACACATATATCGACAACATTAAGGAGATAACCACCAAAGTAAGAAAGGAAAAAAGGAAAAAATTTCGAGATTTATTTTACCAGTGGTTTGTTAACATTTGCTTTGAAACTTTCAATTGCTATTTATTGAAAGTGTTAAACATGTCGATAAATCTATAAATCGGATCTAAATCCAGCAACAAATAAGAAAAAATGGCGGTAAAGGCAATTGGCATTGTACTATTAAATCATGATTAATAGCTTTAGTAAACAAAAACCTTTGTCAAAAAACATGAGAAAATGTATACGAAGCCAACTAGAACATATTATGGCAATTAGCTTTGTACTGTGATCTTGAAAATCGTGTATCAAAGTTTTCATAAATCAAGTTCTTTTCAACATTTTTTGTATTACAATATCAAAATAAACAAATCATCTATGATTTAGTGGTGGGGGCCAACTCAGTAACTGAATCAATTTGTGGTAGAAATAGCCAAGCACGTCTATGCATAATATTTATTTACAATTATTATTGGAAATTTCAAAGCTAATTTTCATAATTGTCATGGGATTTTTTATTACTGCATATATGCACTTAGTTGTTTTGGAAACTTGTATGACTGCCAGATTATGCAGAAATTTCCGCCCAAAATCATAAATCCAATAAATCATTGACAATTTTTTGGCAATTTAAGCCAGAAAATGCACCAGAAAACCTTTTAGAACGTAGTATAGATAAACAACGACCTTATATTGTATTGCAGATTTATGTTTGTATGGCACATATTTCAATAAAATTAAATCAAGAGAAAAATATGCAGTAAGTGGACAAGATGGTTTGCAATTTCTATACTTATTTCCATTACTTCTCTTAAACATTGGCTTTGATATTTTCAATTACTATTTATTAAGAGTGTCATAAGTGGTAGTTTCCATGTCAAGAATACCAACAACTGGTAGTTGGGACTGAAGTAAGAAATTGAGAATTTACACGACATTGCAGACGAATATAAGTAGCAAATAAACGAACCAAGCTATTTTCAATTATATAATCGACCAATCGTTCTTTGAATATGCCAACAGAAAAGAAGAGAAACATAGACATTTGCACTAGCGAATACTTTCCTGGTCTCACATCCCAGTAGATTCAAAATTATTCAATAATTCATTTTCTCAATTACTTAAGTTCTTTCGCAATTTTCTCTATAGCCTATTTCTTTTTTTGCACAATTGTTTAGGGATTTGTATTTTCTCATTTCATGCTTTATGAACATAGGAATTGTAACAAAAGTTTTAACACATGCAATAGTCATTGCATCTTATGAATTCACTATTTCTTTTTCTTTAGCCTCTAATATTTGCTTTTCCATAATAACCTAAACTGCATATGAACAAAGAATCAATGCAATTTTTGCATGTCATAATGTGCAAGCGAATAATACCTCTAAATCTGTGTCTAATTCAAAATATGTTTACACAACACATAATTTATTAAATTTGCAAACAATCGAGTATAAAATATCGAAAATGGACGCCCAAAGAGTAGTTGAAGCAAGAAAGAAACAAAAATCCCTAAATCTTGCACAACAATATTCACCTTTCATAACTATTACTGGTGTAGAGTCATGCACGACTCTAGGAAAGAGAAAAAATCCTAGTTTTGAAAAATTGGTTACTCGTGACTCAGCAACACGTCAAAATGTGTAAGACAATTTTCACATAATATTTCCAAACCAAATGCATACAATTCAAATAGCCAAGTCCAAAAGTGTTGTAAATAGAGAAAGCATTCAACAGGCTATAGATGTGGAAAGTAGTAGTAGTGAACTACCTAACTGGGTTTCTACTCATTTAGTAGAGAATCATAAGATAATGGAGCAAATTGCAGAAGATGACATTATTTTCGATGAATGTCCTCTCACATTGAAAAATGTGAAATATAACAAGGCCAACAAAAAAATGAAAGTTGAAAAGGTAAGGGTTGAAAAAAAATTGATTATTGGTCATGAACATGTGGATATTGATCTTTTTGGTGTTGACACAAAGGGGTATTGCATCAATCTACCAATGATGAAATTACTCAAAATGTTACCAACGTGCTTGTAGAAAATCACATGTTGAAAAGGAAATTAAAAGAACTACAAGACATTGCAAATCCAGTTCCTTTGTTAATGACTCCACTGGTAGTATGGTCACCTTCATTGTCAAGTTCTACTGTTACAACACCGCAAACATTTAACAAGGTTGTGAATCTACTTAATGTAGTGAAGGC
Organism: Pinus tabuliformis; assembly: GCA_031772625.1. Lineage (NCBI taxonomy): Eukaryota > Viridiplantae > Streptophyta > Pinopsida > Pinales > Pinaceae > Pinus > Pinus tabuliformis. The sequence goes on from CM062804.1 coordinate 930,847,319, forward strand.
ATATATCCTCGAGAACATATGCCAAAGATTAGAAATTATTGATGATACATGGCAAGCAATTTTCAATTTAATGCATTTGCAAGAGAAAATGATGATATTTATGGACTTAGTTAATAGTAATCTTGCAGAAGACAAGAAATTTGTTGACAATGAATTATATATTTTTAAGCAGAGGCTAGAACTACTCTATGATTTCGAAAATCAAAACCAATAGCTACCAGATACTGAACGAGTGAAGCAATTGGAAGTTGGATGGGCGGAAAGGGTCACTACACTTGAGAATATCAATTCTGCTTGTAGTGACCTATGAAAAAGGAGAGGTAATGCCTATCTTAGGGAAATGGATATTATAAAAGCCTTAGATGGTCCATGCATGTTGTTGGATTTTGAGTTAATTTCAAACGACATGTTACAAACTCAATTGGAGGAGAAAAAACAAAAATGGCAGCGGAATTTGATAGCATCATTGATTTTACTGTAGAACACATTGACACATGGCTAATTACTTTTTCCAAGGTTAATAAATAAAACTCTTAATTAGTTGTTGAGGTGCAGGAAGAAACTAGGGAAATTGAACAAGAGATTTTCACTAAAAACATGAAAATGGAAGTTACAATTGCCCCCGACAAGGACTACATTAAAAAAATGTTTAACTTGTTTCTTCAACGAGTCATGGACTCATAATACATCTTACATGTTGTTGTGTCATTCATGGAATCGGAACACCAATTTCTGCCACGACAAATCCATTTACTTTACAATTTTGTTTGCACAATTATGATTCTATTTAGCAATTTTGTCTTTTAGGTGATCTGAAAATGGAGGAGGTGTTCAATTTCCTCTTCTCCACAATCAAACAAAATAAAATAGGATCGTTCTGATGCTTTGCAAGGGAACATGGGTCTTGTCACAAAACAAGTTTTTCCAATGTCTCTTCAAGTCATGAGTTAGTCTTCACATGTAAACTTATCATAAGCAACATAATAGCACATAACTCATACAGGCATAATGAAGAGCATAACAAAATATTTTTTGATGGAGTTCACCCCTCCTGGGCTACATCTTCGAGCCTGCCAACATAGCTAGACCGCTCCATATATTCAATATAAAAGGGAGTACATAAAGTTTTCTAGTGAAACATGTGGCTATTACCCCTACAAGGTAATGTTCTCCTGCAAAGAACTCTCACATAAAACAACAACACAAGGCATCTCCTACAAAGATCCCATACTCCAACTGAAATGAGCTAAAATGAGCATGTGAGCACTTCAATTCCTCTTTGAAGCATATAGACAAAACTTCCCTAAACATGACATAAAGAGAAAAGTAAACTTGAGCTAAACCCTGTAAGTAACAACTGCTGCAATAGACTTATGAAGGTGAGAAAACCCCTACAAGGCCTTCTCCATGCTCAAACACCTTCCAAAATTGCTTCTAAACCTTGATTGATCCATACACCCTTGGTCTCAAACCTACAAAAAGACTACTTAGATGTGCTCAAATCATAAATTAGAGGTCACCATTGGATACAAAACATCCAAAAACCCCTAGGTAAACTCTTTCTTAGCTCAATTTGGTAAAAAACTCAAAAAGATATTGTTCTCCAAGCTCTCCCATGAGTTTTACTGTTAACTTTCCTACAAATTGGAACAACAGTCTAACAGTCCTACAAATCCACCTTGTTTTTTGCTAATGGAGTGACATTTTCGCCCTCTATCAATACATTTTGTAGGAAACTTATATTTTCCAATAACCCCTGGAGATCGAAAAATATGGTCATATAGGCCACATAAGGCCGTGGGTTGGGCCTTAATGCTTGCCCCCATTGGCCTAGCCCTTAAAACACAGGTGTGTGGTCACGTTGGTGCCACAGGATCAAGGGCTAGGCTAATTGCTCGCCCTTCCCACCGGGCCCCATAAATCTGAGCTCTTCGGTCACGTTGGGGTCCAAAGGACCTGGGGCTGGTCCTCTATCTGAAGTGCATCTGCTAGTACCTGCGGTCCTGTGGGTTTACCATGGGATTGGGGGCTAGGGATCTGACCCAGCCACCACACCTTTAGTGCTAACATCATTCGCTTGATGGTCATGTGGTATGGCATGTGCCCAGGGTCAAGGGCCAAACATTCGCCCTCTCCACCATCGCACCTACATCCTTAGCCATGGTCTCTTAGTGGAGCATATGCCCACGGGCCGGGGCCAGGGATAGCCCCTCTTCCATTAGTACCTATCTCCATTCCGCCAAGGGTTGTATGGATCATTGTGACCAGGGGTCGGGGCTGGCAACTCGACCCCTTCCTCCATTGAGAATTGAACTAAACCTTTTATATGTGTTCTACCCATATGGTATTAAGAACCATCGCTAAGGCAGTTGTGTTTTGGAGAATTTGGTATCTACAAATAAGTACTAATTCACTAGATAAGTATTGTTGAACACGAAATCAAAATGTACCCTAATGTCAAGCCAATATCAAAGCAACTTTGACTTGTTCATCCAAAGAAAGTCGCTGCAATTAAAGCAGAAGTTGAAAAACTTTTGCGTGTTGGTTTCATTTACCATGTACCTCTTACTATTGCATGTGTGTGTGTGTCTAATTCTCTAGTATTGTTGAACATGAAATCAAAATGTACCCTGATGTCAAGCCAGTACGACATCGGCTTCGACCTGTTCATCAAAAGAAAGTCGTTGCAATTAAAGCAGAAGTTGAAAAACTTTTGCATGTTGGTTTCATTTACCCTGTAACTCTTACTATTGCATGTGTGTGTGTGTCTTTTAGAGTTTTTATCTGGTTAGTAATCCACTTTGCTTTTTTTGCAGATGTCGAAGTCTTCAGAACCTTTTGTTGGTTACGCTGATGGTGCTAGTCATAGTACGCAAAACTTGTCTTCTACAGCATGGGCTATTTTCGCTCCAAGTGGCGAGTTAGTGAGTAAAATAGATAGGTTGGACTCGCAACTCGTTGTACTACAACTAACAAACATTTATATTGTCTGAAATCCAACAATTTTTCTTATGTTCCTTAGAGTTCGTATTTTGGAAAGGCATTTTGAACACATTCAATATCAACATATTTCCAAAAATATTAACAAATTAACTGATTCTCTAGCGAATTAGGTGTTAAATAGACATTTGCGACACATGTAAAAGTAATATTTTCAATTCACATCATCAGTTGAATAGGATTGTATATAACCATAGAAAACTCTGAAAGTAAAATAGATAGGTGTTTTAAAAGTTTTTACAAAATTTGTGTCCAAGACACGTTTGGTCATCTGACCCAAAAAAAACTGAAAATGCATGCAAAACATCCTAAGTAGATCTAGCGGTGCTCATGATAATAGACACAGCCTCTGCTATTATGCGCAAAAGCCTCGCCAGCAGCTAGGAACACCAATAGTGTGGCGCTGCAGCCTCATATGTAACTCCTCGATCTGGACATCCGGAATACCAAGGGTTAATCCCTCTATGTGATCCTACAACTCTGCTAAGGTCTTGGCCAAATCTAAGTCCTGAAGAACTGCTCTCCCAATGTTTCTCCACGTCGGCCCACCAGCACCCTGTTGGTGCCCCACAAGTCGAATAGTACCCACATCTGCATGCACAAGAATGATTTTAGTTTAGTCTTGGAAACATTAAAAACACAAAAAACATGTAGAAACTTGAAAAAATCAAAAAACACTTTGGTCAAACAATTTACCCATAGCATCCCATTGTGCTCCAACTGATATAATCAAATCTGGATCTCCATGGGAATCCATCCCTGAGTATGGATGCTCCTCGATGACAAGGTGTTGTCGCTCAAGCCAATTGAAGAATGCAGTGGAAAAAATGATTGTTGACTGACCTGCATGTCCAACCATCAATTCAACCCACCTCTACATACGTGGATCTCTAGGACCAGCTACACCCAGTGATACATGTTGTGGTTGCATCAATGGGATTCTCTCTAAGGTAAAAGCGATTAAGATTGAACCATAGCAGAAATTATTCATCTTACCACTTTTTACCTTGGTCAGTTGTTCTTTCAGTGAAGAAAGCACAGCCTCGCACTAGTTGAAAACTTTTGGCTCTAGACACTCCAGTGCATACTGCATATATGATCTGTTCACCAGATGTAGTGTCACACTGCTAGCCAATTTTGTGATTGTGAAGAGGATCATTCTCAAAGGAAAATCACCTACATCCCTGATGTTTATTTTCCCATCCTTGCTAGGTTGTGTACCTGGCCAACAAAACTGTCTAATATAATTTCTCACCAATTCACCTCCATGGGAAAATCTAGAAAGTGAGATGGGGGCACCTCGCCTTGACAGTCCGGTAAGAAAGTAAATATCATTAATGGTAATAGGGACCATCTTGTCCCTAATGTGAAAAGTATGATCTATCAGATCCCATGCATGAACAAGGAACTGCAGTAGTTCTATTTTTTGCCTCATTCCGGACAACTTGAAGTATTTGAGTAACCCACAGTTTTTGAGGGCCTCAACTGTACCCGGATTGTTTAGGGAAACCATGTCTTGTTCTTCGTGCTCTCTTTCTCACCATGTAATCGACATTCTGATCCGATGAAATCCTGAAACACAATCATAAGCTTAGTTAGGATCCTTTCCATGAAAAAACAGGACAAATTTTGAAGCAAACAACTAAATCAAACTTGGGAAACTCACCCAGCGCAGCCCAGGCATAGAGACAGTGCATTGCAGAGCATGCAGTCTTCTATTTGGGTGCTCTTCAGTACAGTTTTCAATGTGAAACCCTGCGCTGATCCTAGGGCGAAAAAATGAAACCCCAGGGGCCCCAAAAAACCATAAAACTTGCATGAAACAACAAAAGAATGACCTGAAAGGAAAGAAGAGAGGTTAAGCTCCTACCTGGTCCAGACGGCTCGAGAAATGGTCCACAGAATCTCTCGTAATCAACTGATGAAGTTAAAGGTAAAAAACTAGCTCAGAACACAAAATTGAATGGAAGTTCCAAATTGTAAAAATGTCATGGTAAAAACTTGTTTTATGTTTATTTAATGTTCATTAATTGAGTAAACATTAGTATTTGCCTATTTTTTCCTATGAGACAGATATTTTTAATCCATTTGGTGATGTTTTGAGCAGGTTTTGCAACTGACTTATAGAATTCGACATGCTCAATTGTAAATTGTACCTTTGACCATAGAGCACACTTTTATCTATTTTTCAAGCTCTGTTAAAAACGAAAAAGGAACCCCCTTGGAGTCCTCTTTAAGCTCTTTTCAGACTCTCTAAATATGAAAATATTGTCGAGCACTTGTCCTTTCCATCTCGTTAACGAATTGGAAGCGACATCTCTCTTGTATTATTTTACGCTTTTTCGGGCTTGAGAGATTAATTTACGAAAAAGTACTTGTGGAGTTTTCTTTTTATACCTTTTCAAACTCTCTAAACATGAAAAGGACCAAGTTATCTTTGTCGTTAAACTCATTAAAACATCAAATAGTGACCAACTTGTCCATCTATACAAGATCGAGTTTCACCTTCGCTAGACTCGTTAAAACATTAAATAGCGATGGATTCACCTGAAGGGTGGAATTATACAACAAGCATATGTTATCCTCCTCAAGCTTAATAGAAAATAAAGAGGTATTGGTCAGCAATGACTAGGGAAAATGGGAAAAAGGGGAAAACCACTTTATGGTAGCAGGTCGCTCTTGAACATGACACTTTCACTCCATCACCTTAACTATTTGGGTTGGATTATCATGTTGATGGTTATCATACCGTTGGTCTATCATACCATCCATCACTTTGTTTTGGGTCAATGCTACCAATTCATTTCAGTGTCGACGACATGTTCAAGAGAAGTCATTCAGTCAAAATTCATCCTTTATAATACCATAAACCTTCATTTTCATGACTTCCATTCCTGAACCTTGTGTCGTCAGTCAAATTCCATCTCTAAAATCACTACACTCGTTTCATGTCGTTGATGTGGGATACATCAAGGCCCTCCTGCGATGAGTCGCTTCTTGTCGACATCAGCACATTATCCAAGAAGTTGACTTAGAAACACCCTTCTAGTACCTTGAGGCTTGCATACATCAATGGCAGATTTCTCGCTTCCGACGATAGGTTGACATCAATGGAAGGTTTCATGCTTCTAGCGATAGGTTGACATCAATGGCAGGTTTCTCACTTCCGGCGATAGGTTGACATCAATGACCTTCGACCAAAATACTTTATATGGTGTTCGACATCAAATCATCCATTCACACCATGCAAAATGTACTGCAGTACCTTGAGGATCATTATCATTATCGGTGATTTCTCTCGCATCTGTTAACAACTTACATCATTGGCTACTAATCAAATGGTGTCTTCCAATGTTCAACTTCAAATCACATATCCGTGATCCAAATTGGATCCATAGAAGACTGTCAAAGAATCATGGCTGTATCAGGTCGAACAAATCTCTAAAGAATTCCAAAAGAGCGATCAAAAACACCCTGAACTAGTGGCAATGGAATCCAATGTGGAACGACGAGGACCTCAGTCAAAGCGCGCTGACCGAGGCCCATGGAGACTGCACGGGAGGCCAAATTAGCCCCTAGGAGCCCCGGATCGGGAAACGGAGGTGATTTTTGATGCACGATTAGCGCTTAGGGAAAACAGGGCTGAAATGGGAAAGCCCGAGCACTCGGTCACATTGGGAACCAGAGGACCACAGACGGAAAAGGGAAAAGACGCTAAACGTACAAGGCGGGACCCGCGCTCTGGAAACTGGCAGTATTGATCGGGGCACACTTAAACGGTAAGAGGTTTTAGATGAGAGCGGAGCGATTCCATACAACGATCGACGCGTGGCAGGCGGAGGTGAGAAAAAACCATCGTTGATCATGCGCTATCGGTCGAGCAAGTCAACCGCGTGACATGTGCGTATGACGTCGGATCTGGAGGGCCCAGATCGGACGGCTGAGATCGTGCCCGATGGGAAGAAGCAGAATCGACAGGGAATTAAGCCACGTTTTAAAGGGATTTGAAGTCCGTTTGACTGCCATGGTGGAGGAAGAATGCATCCACGATGTAACTGAAGAAACGAATCGACGAAGTATGTTGGTGCCATTTAGAGGAGGACAAGTGGCCACTCCCTGAGCATTCATGATGACGCCGAACAGGGAACTCCAAGCGCAGCTACAGAAGGTGAATCAACAGGCGGAAGAGGAACCGAACAGGCATAGGGATCGAATGGCTAAAGCCATGAACAGAGACAGTCAAACCAGTCAAGTTAGACACAGAGAGACAGAAGTCGAGAGACAAAGAAGTGGAACAGTGAACCCTGAGAGGAGGACTGAACACAGAGAACAGTAAAGCAAAGCAGAAGAGACAGAGGGTTGAGCTGATTAGCAGTAGCATCGAGCACCAGAGAGCTTGAAGATTCAAGCCTTCCCATAGAGGAATCTGTCCGGACTGAGCATCATATTTGGCTCTTTCCACTGTAGACCAGAAGGTCACAGAGTTGGTAGGAAGAAGAAGAGTTTGTGTACTCCAGTGGCTTGGGGAATCCAAAGACCACCCTGCCAAGTAAAACCTGCTTCAGGTGAACTCACATTGAGTCCCTGTATTGTAAATTCTCTGCCCAAAGGCACAATAAAACAAGGCCACCACTGAAAGTTGGACCAGAGACGTAGCCCTGGAGAATAGGGTGAACTCCTTATTAAAAAAATTTGTGTCTTTGTGTTTGCTTACTGTATTTCTCTGTTGTCTTTCCATTTTATTATCTGTGTATTGGTAATTTGATCGATCTGTTACTTCAATAACACATAACACACACACCAGCACATGAGTCTGTAATACCTTAGTTTAATAAATTTTAACTGATGTCACTCATAGGGTGAATATCAGATCAAGTGGTATTAGAGCTCTAAGCTGTAAGGTTAGACAAGCTTGTGTTGGTGTAGTTGTGAATGCTTACAATATCAAAGCTCAAATTAGGAGAAGGAGAGTTGGTGGAAACTAATCCTGAAATTGGGAGAGTCTATTCTCGAAAGACAATGTCAGAAGAAGGTTCTGTTGGGCCAGACCCTCAATTCATAGAGAGTTTCCTAGCTATAAAGTCTATGGTAGAAGAAATGTACAGAGACTTTAGAAAGAAAAAGGTTGAATATTCATCAGGTTCTAAACAAGATAAAGAAGAAGATGAGTCTCACTGCCATGACCACTCCAAAGGAAAGGGGAAAGAGGAAAGCTTTCTCACACCTCCTAATAGCCCTGTGCATAATAAGAAAGCATCTTTGATTAAGTTAGATGTTAAATTTGATTTGCCTATATATGATGAAGAGCTAAATTCTAAAAAGTTCGACAATTGGATTAGACAAATTGATGTGTATTGCAAGGTACAGAACATAAACTCAAACAAGAGTAAGATTCAGCTGGCAAGCCTACGCTTAGGAGGCACTGCCTTGGTTTGGTGGGAAGGTAGAACCCAAGCTGATATGAAAAGACATGGCAAGACCATCTCTGTCTGGAGTGACTTTGTTTCTACAATCAAAAAGCAGTTCTATCTGTTGGCCTACATGCAACAAGCCATGATGAGTTGGAAAACTCTTCGACAGTTGAAAGGGCAAAGTGTGAAAGGGTCTACTCAAGAGTTCAGAAAGAGAGCATTGATATTCGGTATCTCATTAGACTCACCAGAGACTCTTTTGAAGTACATTGGTGGTCTACACAGCTACATGAGGCATACCATCCTCATGTTTAATCCCACTAGTATAGATGAGGTATCTGTACAAGCTACTCATCTATAAGCTAGAGGAAAGAATGGAAATCCAGAAGTTGGGGGACCATCCCAACCCACTGTAAGCAAGAGCAAGGAGAAAAGAAAACAGAAGTGGAAAGCAAGGAAGGCTAACACTGCACAGAAAGCCAAAGCTTCATGCACTCACTGTAAAAAGGAGGGGCATGATGATGAGCATTGTTGGATTCTGCATCCAATGATGAGATTAAGAAGTCTGAGGGCAAGAAGAAGAAGACAGCTGCAGCTATTCAGAAAGATTTGGGGTCAGACTCGGAAGATGAAACAACTATAGTAGCCATAGGTATAAAAGGTAAGAATTTTGAAGCATTTACTAGTAATTCTGCTCAATCTGTTATTGATGAAGAAAATGAGAGAAAAAGAAGTGAGATTTTCCATATTCGAGTTATTTCCAAAAGTCAAAATATTGATACTTTGTTTGATAGTGGCTCACAAGTAAATTTGATTTCTGAAGCAATTGTAAAGAAATTGGGATTAGCAACTACACCTCACAAGAAACCATACCCATTAGGATGGTTGAATGATAAAGCACAACTACAAGTGACTAGACAGTGCAAACTCAAGTTTTCTTTTGGGTTAGCATTTGTAGATGAGGTTGAGTTAGACATAATTCCTTTGGATATATGTGGAATTGTTTTAGGAAATCCATACTTGTATGACAGAAAGGCTATTTTCTATAGAGCTAAGAACAAGTATCTACTGGTTAAAGATGGAATCGAATACTTTGTAAGAGCTCATAAGCTCAAGAATAATTATACTCTCATAAACTCAGGACAGATGAAAAGAATGATTAATTCATGCAAACAATTCTTACTAATGGTTGTAAAGGAAAAGAAGCCTGATAAAACCAATGTGTTTGAGGGCTGTAATGCTGAAGAGCAAGCTGATATAGAAAAGGTTGTTTCAGAGTATGATGTCTTGTTTCAAGAACCTAAAGGTCTGCCACCCAAAAAGGGAATAGTACATGATATTATTTTGCAGCAAGATGTTCCTTTGCCTAACATTGGGATGTACAGGTTGTGTGCTTTAGAGAATGTTGAAATCAAGAAGCAGGTGCAAGAGTTGCTCGAGAAAGGCTTCATCAGGCCTAGCACATCACCATGTGGGTTACCAATCGTTTTGGTGAGAAATAAAGATGGCTCTTGGAGAATGTGCATTGATTACCGAGCACTGAATAAGATAACAATCAAGAATCGTTATCCCCTTCCTCTCATAGATGATCTTTTAGATCAATTGAAAGAAGTTGTTTATTTCACCAAGCTGGATTTGCAAAGTGGATACCATCAGGTCAAAGTTGCAGAGCAAGATGCATGGAAGACTACTTTCAAGACAAAGAAGGGATTGTATGAATGGCTGGTTATGCCTTTTGGCTTAACTAATGCTCCTACTACTTTCATGAAATTAATGAATGATGTACTCAGACCTTTTCTTGCTGATTTTGTTATTGTGTATCTGGATGACATTCTGATTTTTAGTAAAACATGGGAAGAACATTTAAAGCATGTTAAGCAGACATTAGATGTTTTGAAAAGAGAAAAACTTTATGTTAAACTCTCAAAATGTGAATTTGGCAAAACATCTCTAAACTACTTGGGTCATATAGTAGGGAGAGGTGAATTGAAAATAGATCCCTCTAAAGTGGCAGTCATTTTGAACTGGCCTAAACCCATGTCTACTATAGAAGTGAGAATCTTCCTAGGAGCAGCACAATATTGGAGGAAGTTCATTTCTAACTTCTCCTCAATTGCAGCTCCCTTACATGCTTTAATAGGATTGAATAAGGTGTTTCAGTGGGGAGGCAAACATCAGAAAGCCTTCGACACCTTGAAAGAGAAAATTAGTACAGCACCTGTATGTAGAAATTTTGAATAATTTAACACATATTCACAGAGATTATCCTGATCATACAATTATAAGCGGAACATGTATAATACATAATCTCCTCTACGTTGATCATCAATTTACAGAAGCAGAAACATTCACAGGCACACATAGAAGCATCAATCAAACTCATTAACACAGTATGTATCCCGGGGAAAGCATCTCGCTAAAAAGCCCACACTATCTGTATATTATATTGATTGAATCACGTAACATTACAAAGTACAATGCTTATCACAAGCAATCCAGTACCAGCTCCACTTGTTACACACAATACAGCTAAGATATGATCTCCAAATCTATTTCATTGCTTGCCTGCCTCTCCAGCTCAATACCTGCTCAAGAACTGATGAGAATGGTTTACCAAACTCGTATTTGACCTGCAAATAATCACTCACACTCTGTTGGATGTGAGAACAGGCTACAATTCTTGATATTGGCCAATTCATTGGCATACTCAATCCCTCTGATTGTGCAAATCATCATGCACAGCTATAGTCACAACTGATAGCAATCTGATCCTCTAACACTTGTCCCTGTTGAACTGAAAATGCACTGACATGCAACTGAGTTAACTGATGTATTCTATATTTGCATTATGAGTTAATAACTTGTGAATTAATTAATAACTAATTCACCCAACTCATCTCTAGTCTATTGATCAGTTAGACTAAATACAACTAGTTTAACAAGGCTAAACTGAACACAACTCCATCAATTGCACCTCCAGTCCACTAAACTCAACTCACTTGAGTTCTAACTGAAGTCCTGCATGCAAATATTAGTCATCCCATAGGTAACCACGTATTTCCCTATGGGATCTGCATGTACCACATCCGTAGCTCATCCTGAAGTGCTCCAAGAGAATAAGATCAAGTTTATAGTCTAAATATTATTATGAGACAATAATATTTGACTTTTCTATTTTTGACAGCCAGTCTAAAAATAGACTTTGATCACTCACACTGTGATCACTCACACTGTGCTCACCCACACTGTGATCACTCATACTGTGAACATCCACACTGTGATCAAAAATAGAACTTGCGCCATAATTTGACTGCGGGCCCACTTAGTGAAGGTGACTCTTTTCACTAAGCTCCATCATCTTGTTGCATTCTCAACAAGCATTTCTTGTTGCACACTTTTCAACACTCCCTCTCAACAAGAAAGGCTTCCTCTCAAACCTGATCCTGTAACTCTAGAATGTTCTCCATGCAACACATCTGGCCGGTCCACTTGCTCTGTCATCAAAGTCTCTGACTGTTATTGCCTCTGTCCACTGAAAACTCTGCATCTTTGTGCTCTTTAGTATCTGACTGCTCTAGCCTATGTCACTTTGATCTCTGACTGCATCCGTGCTGCTGCTGGTTCTATCTCCCAGCATTGCATCCGCACTGCACCTCCCAACTGACCTCCTTGTTGGGATAGAAACACCCTCTGATGCTGAAGCTCTACCTGCTGCTGACAAGTGCTCCCTCTTTGACATCTGCGCTACTGCAACATCTCCATGCATCTCGCACCATTGCACACCTCTCTGTGCCACCTAGCACTGTGCAAAACACTTGTGCCTCTCGCATTGTTGCAGCCTGCTAGTTATGCGTTGTCCTGGGATTCCCTGCACTGTCGCTCTCTCTGCCGCTCCATCCACATTTGTCTCTACCCAATCAATCAGTTCCTGCTACTACACATTGGGGCTCCCGTAGGAAGGTCTCATCCAAGAGGTTGGGTACCTCAAGGATCCTGTCCCTCCTCCTTGGGACGATCAATCCACATCACCCCATCTCCTAACATAACAAGGTTGCAGACATGTTGTCTAGACCCATTATAAATGCATCTACCATACTTAAGCATAATTCTTTGCTACATGAAAGCTACATTGAACAATATGCTCAGAATATGGACTTTAAAGATGTATATGCAACTTTGAGTCAAGGCAAAAGAGTAGAAGAATTGGACTATCATATGAAGGACTGACTCTTATACCATTGTGGGAAACTCTGCATTCCACAAACTGAGAGGGTAAAGATAATTAGGGAAGCACACACTTCTTTGATATCAGGTCACTTTGGGGTAAGTAAAACAATTTCACAGCTACAAAGATCCTGCTATTGGCCAAAAATGAATGAGATAGTTTCTAGATATGTAAGACGGTGTGCCATGTGTGCTAAAAGCAAGCCCAGCAATAGAAAACTAGGCTTGTACACTCCATTGCGAGTTCCTTCTCACCCTTGGGAAAGTGTTTCCATGGATTTTGTTGGGGGAGTGCCTAAATCTAGGAAAGGTCATGATTATCTATATGTTGTTGTGAATAGGTTCAGCAAAATGTGTATTTTGATACCTTGTAGTAAACAGATCACAGCTGAACAGACTGCAAAATTGTTCTTGAGCATGTATGGGTTCATTTTGGATTACCCACTTCCATTCTATCTAATCAAGACACCCGATTTGTGGGGAAGTTCTGGTCTAGTCAGTGGGAACTGATGGACACCAAGTTGAAGAAAAGCATAGCTTTTCATCCACAAACAGATGGCCAAACAGAAGTAGTAAACAGGACAGTGATCTAGTTACTGAGAGGATATTGCAGTAAACAACCTATGCTTTGGGATGAACACTTGTGTTATGTGCAGCATGCTTACAACAGAGCCAAACACTCTTCTACACAGAGATCTCCTTTTGAGACCTGTTTTGGTTTCATACAAGGTCTCATTTGGATTTTTTCTTTGGTAAAGACACCATGGTTGAAGGACATAGTGATGTGGACAAGGCAACTAGGTTCATTGAACAGATCCAGGAGATCCACCAGGCAGTACAGGAACAGCTGGAAAAGAGCCAGGCCAAGTACAAGGCTAAGCATGATAAGCATCAGATGAAGCATAGTTTTCAAGTTGGAGAACAAGTCTGGCTGTATATCAGCAAGGACAGGATGCAAGGTGAAGGTAAAAAGCTAAAGCCTATCAGGTATGGACCTTTTAGGATACTTGAGAAGATTGGTGAAAATGCTTTTCGCCTTGATTTACCAGCTTACATACACATCTACTCAGTCGTAAATGCAGATTGCTTGAGATTGTTTTAACCTTCAATGGTTGAGGACCTTGAAGAGCAAAGTCAATTGCCTTCTATTGATGACCTGCTACCTGAATACCTCAATGAGTTGCAGGAAGACACAGTGTTGGACAAGAAGGTGAGGACGACGCGCAGGGGAGATGTTGAGTACCTCAGGATTGGGCTCAAGGGTTCAAAGTCGAGCAGTGCAAAGTGGATTGAGATTGGACAAGTGAGAAAGCAATACCCTCACTTAGTCGATGCTTGAAAACCAACTTTTGGTGGTCCAAAATCCTTTTCAGTGGGAAGGTAATGATCCGAATTGGATCCATAGAAGACTGTCAAAGAATCATGACTGTATCAGGTCAAACAAATCTCTAAATAATTCCAAAACAGCGATAAAAAACACCCTGAACCTGTGGCAATGGCATCCAATGTGGAACGACAAGGACCTCGGTCAAAGCGCATTGACCAAGGCCCATGGAGACTGTGCGGGAGGCCGAATTAGCCCCTGGGAGCCCTGAATCAAGAAACATAGGTGATTTTTTATGTGCGAATAGGGCTGAAATGGGAAAGCCCGAGCACTCGATCGCGTTGGGAACCAGAGAACCGCTGGCGGAAAAGGGAAAAAGCGCTAAACGTAAAAGGCAGGACCTGTAGAAATTTTTAATAATTTAACTCATATTCAATGGAGATTATCCTGATCATGTACTATTGCGGAATACATACACAATACATAAGCTCCTCTACGTTGATCATCAATATAGCAGCATCAATAACAATAAAACATCAAGAGCATTCACACATTAACACAGTATGTAACCCGGGGAAAGCATCTCGCTAAAAACCCCAACTATCTGTATATTAATGATTGAGACCATGTAACATTACAAAGTACAATGCTTATCACAAGCAATCCAGTACCAGCTCCACCTGTTACACATAATACAGCTAAGATCTGATCTCCAAATCTATTCCACTGCTTGCCTGCCTCCACTGCTCAATACCTGCTCAAGAATGAATGAGAATGGTTTACCAAACTTGTATTTCACCTCCAAAGAATCACTCACACTGTGTAAGACGTGAGCAGAGGCTATAATACTGGGCAAATACATGAGCAAACTCATTGGCATACTCAATCCCTTGATTGTGCAAATCCTCATGCACAACTGATAGCAATCTGATCCTCTAACACCTGTCCCTGTTGAACTGAACATGCACTGACATGCAACTGAGTTAACTGATGTATTCTATAGTTGAATTATGATTTAATAATTAGTTTAACAACTCATCATTAGTCTATTTGCAGTTAGACTAATTACAACTAGTTTAACCAAGTCAAACTGAACACAACTCCATCAACTCTACAATCAACTCCACCAAACTCAACTGATTGAGTTCTAACTGAAGTCACGCATGCAACAACTCAAATGACTCATAAGAAAAGTGTACTTCCTTCTGACAGCTGCATGGGCCACATCTGTAGTTCAAACTGAAGTGCTCCAAGAGAATAAGATCAAGTTTATAGTCCAAATATTATTATGAGACAATAATATTTGACTTTTCTATTTTGGACAGCTAGTCTAAAAATAGACTTTGATCACTCCTACTATGATCACTCCTGCTGTGGTCACTCCTACTGTGATCACTCCTGCTGTGGTCACTCCTGCTGTGATCATCCCTGCTGTGGTCACTCCTATTGTGATCATCCATGTTGGGATCCAAAAATAGAACTTACGCCATAATTTGCCTGTGGGCCCACTTAGTGAAGGCGACTCTTTTCACTAAGCTCCATCATCTTGTTGCAATCTCAACACTCCCTCTCGACAAGATATGGATTATCAGCAACCCCTATCCTACCTCGGTGGTATTCGAATTTGCTCCTGGTGAGCGCATTCGTCAGAATATCAACATCCTGATCCTCCATTGGAATGTACGAAAGTAACATGATCCTCCGCTACACACAATCTCTGATATGATGGTACCTGATGTCAATATGGTTAGATCTATCATGAAATACAGGATTAGCCGAGAGTTTAATGCAACTCTG
The DNA here is from genome assembly GCA_031772625.1 of Pinus tabuliformis. Lineage (NCBI taxonomy): Eukaryota > Viridiplantae > Streptophyta > Pinopsida > Pinales > Pinaceae > Pinus > Pinus tabuliformis. The sequence goes on from CM062804.1 coordinate 930,863,075, forward strand.
GTTATCACAGTAAATCACAGTAGGATCCAAATGAGAACCGAACAAACCAACCAGGATCTTCCTCATCCATATAGCCTCGCATGCAGCCAAACTTGCTGCCATATACTCGGCCTCCGCTGAATTGAGTGCCACGGATCTCTGCTTCCTGCTGTACCAAGAAACTGCCGTCAATCCAATATTGAAGACCCCTCCTGACGTGCTCTTTCTGTCTGTTGGGCTCCCTGCCCAATCTGCATCCGTGAAGCCACATAGCTTCACCTCATCCTCCTGTTTGTACCACAAACCATATCCCGATGTGCCTCTCAAATAACGCAATACATGCTTGCCCGCCTTCCAGAAGAGCTTGGTAGGCTTAACCATAGCTTGTGAAAGCTGGTTAACTGCATAGCATATATCAGGTTGTGTATTGACCAAATACATCAGCGACCCCACCAACTGTCGATAAACAGTGGCATCCACTTCTTCTCCTGAAGTGGCATCCTCCTTCCTCCAACCTCTAGGAAGAGGAATATCAACAAGCTTGCAGCCATGCATGTTGAACTTCTCCAGTACCTCCCGAGCATACTTGCCCTGAGAAACAAACAGTCCACCACTACGCTGCCATATTTCCAATCCTAGGAAATAGTGAAGGAGGCCCAAGTCCTTCATCTCAAACTCTGTAGCAAGATCTTTCTTGCATGACAATATCAACAGCTCCACCCGTTAGAATCAAATCATCAACATACAGTACAATGATAAGCAACTTACCCTCCACCACCATCTGGTATAGGTTAGGATCCGCCTCGCTCTTGGAGAATCCAAGTCCTCTGAAATAGTTGTCTATTCGTGTGTACCAAGCACGTGGTGCTTGCTTCAACCCATACAGTGCTTTCTTGAGCCTGCACACATGCGACTCACTGCTGAAGACCTCAAAGCCTTCGGGCTGCTCAATGTACACCTCCTCCTCAATGACTCCATTGAGGAACACAGTCTTCACATCCATCTGATGAATGTGCCATCCCATCTGCACTGAGAGAGCAAGAATCGTCCGTATGGAAGAATACCTTGCGACAGGTGCAAAGGTCTCCTCATAATCGATCCCCTCTATCTGTGAAAAGCCTCGGGCAACAAATCTTGCCTTGTACTTCTCCACACTCCCGGCAGCTGCTTGCTTAACTTTTTAGATCCATCTCAAACCCACCACTGATTTCCCTTCCGGTCTAGGAACAATCTCCCATGCACTGTTTCTGACAATAGAATCATACTCTTCCACCATGGCGTCTACCCATGCAGGATCCTCCACAGCTTCCTCGAAAGAGGATGGCTCAGTCACAACACACTTTCTCATAAGAGCCATGTATCCAGTGTACCAATCAGGTGACTGCCTCTGCCTGCGTTGGGCTGTAGGTGGTCCTACAACTTTCTCTGCATCTTGAGCCAGTCGCTCAGCTTCTGTCAAGCGCTTTCGCCTTCTGATGGTTGGCGCTGCATGAGTGGTCTCTTCCACTCCATGAACCTCGTCTTGTGGCTGATCCACGTCCTGAAGCTCATCCTCAGGAACTAATAGCTCCTCATCTGCATGTAAGTGTAGCTCCCTCTCAAGCGAACACTTCATGGCTTTCTCCTCCTGAAATTTTATATCCCGTCGCATGACAGTTTTACCACTATCTGGCAAATACACACGATAGTTGTGGGGTGTATCAGTGTACCCCACAAATATCCCAACCTCTGCAGTCGGCTCCAACTTCTTCCTGGCATCCTTCGTCACATGCATGTAAACGTTAGCACCAAAAATCCTCAAATGAGAAAGATCAGGCTTCTTACCAGAATAAGCCTCCTCGGGTGTACTCATGCCAAGTATCCTATGAGGACAATGGTTCTGCACATAAACTGTTGTATTGCATGCTTCCGCCCACAAGTGAAGAGGTAGGCCCTGATCATGCAACATTTCCCGTGCAGCATCCACAATCATTCTGTTCTTCTGCTCAGCTACCTCATTCTGCTGTGGGTTATGGGGAGCTATGAGCTCTCTTCGAATCCCTTCTGCCTTGCATAAATCCTTGAACTCGTCCGAGATGTATTCACCACCATTATCGCTCCTAAGAGCCTTCACCTTCTTCCCCAACTCCTTCTCGACCAGTGCTTTTAATTCACAGAACTTTGAATATGTCTCGCTCTTCTTCTACATGAAGAAGATCCAGCACTTACGAGAGAAATCATCAACAAAAATCACATAATACCTATGTTTTGCTGTCGAAGCAACTGGAAATGTCCACACACGTCTGTGTGAATTCTCTCAAGGATCGTCGTGGCGCGACTATCCTTCTCGTGAAAGGTGGCTTTCACAAACTTCCCCAAAGTACACCCCTTGCACTGATCTGAATGTGCAAGAGTGCCTTTAGGAAGCCCTGTAGTGATTTGCTGCAGTATCTTCAAGGCTCCATGGTGAAGGTGACCCAATCTCCTGTGCCACGACTCGCCATCATCCCGGCTCACCAATCCTTTTGCCTTGCCTGCCATTGCTGCGCATCCATCTACATGCAACTGATAAAGGTTCCTCACTCGAACCCCTATCTTCCGGGTCTCACCAGTTGTCTTGCTGCGCAGGAAAGCTTTTCCCTCGCTAAAAACAGCATCAAACCCTTTGTCTTCTAACATCGCCACTGAGATAAGATTCTTCTTCAATCCTGGAACATGCATGACTTCCTTCAATACGAAGGGTTTACCAGACTCCCTCTAAAAGGAAATGGTACCGATACCGGTCACACTGTATCTACCATCATTGCCCATCTCGATGTGCACTCCAAGATCTTTGTCCTCCAGATCAGAAAACAAATCTCGATCTCCCATCATGTGAAAAGACGCACCACTATCCAAGAACCACATCGATCCCATCACACTTGAAACCAAGCATGTGATCAATGAAAAATCAAGCTCAAACTGTGAGGTTAGAGCCTCTCCTGTTGCAGATCCAGCAGCTTGCTTGTTCTTCTTCTTCTGCGGACAATTAGTGGCATAGTGTCTGTGCTGGTGACAGTGAAAACACTTCACCTTGGACATATCTTGCTTCTTGCCTTTCGCACCAGACTGAGAAGCTTTCTTGATCTTCCCTTTCTTTGCTTTGGTAGCCAAAGTGCAATTCTCTTCATCAGCTCCCTTTGACGAAGATCCGTCCCTGGTACCCCGCCTGATCTCCTCCTGCACAAGATCTGACCATAGTCTTTCCCATCCTGGCAAATTCTCCCAACCATTAACAGAGTCCTGATAGGAATGCCAACTCTTCGGAAGACCAAGGAGAGCCAAGCTCACCAAGTCCTCATCATCGACAGTAACCCCCACACTTCCCAGCTCATCTCGACACTGAGTGAACTTCGTGAGATACTTGGGCATACTGTCACCCTTCTCGCATTTGATGTTTCTGAGTTTATCTTTGAGCGCCAGCTTCCTCTGATCGCTCTTGCTTTGGAATAGATCTGTTAAAGCCTTCCACATCAGATATGGAGAAGTCTTTCCATGTAGGCTGGACACAATGTGATCCTTCACGCCCTCCAACAGAATCCTTCGACATTTTGCGGTCTTCTTTTGCCAAACTTCCGCTTCAGCAGCATCAGTGGGCTTTGGGACATCCGTCTCTATGAACTCCTTCAGCCCGTTATCATCCAATACTGCCTCCATCCTGTCCTTCCATGCAATGTAGTTTGAGCTGCCCTCAAGAGCATACTCCAATCGCAATCCGTTGAAAGACATTGTTGCGTTGCCACCAAGAAAACACTGCTACAAATTCGAATTTCCACCAGCTCCAACTCAACTGCCTTGGATCTAAGATTCGTGAGAACACAATATTTCTCGTACAAAGATTGACTGTATCGGCATTCACCGGATATCTCACCTTCCAAAGGAAGGATGAATCCAGAGGCTACCTGGCCCGATTACAGACTCTGCCTGAAGAAATAGACTGTAAACACTTCCTGAATAGTAGATCTGATGATCAACAACTTCGATACCATGTAGAAATTTTGAATAATTTAACTCATATTCAATGGAGATTATCCTGATCATGTACTATTGCGGAATACATACACAATACATAAGCTCCTCTACGTTGATCATCAATATAGCAGCATCAATAACAATAAAACATCAAGAGCATTCACACATTAACACAGTATGTAACCCGGGGAAAGCATCTCGCTAAAAACCCCAACTATCTGTATATTAATGATTGAGACCATGTAACATTACAAAGTACAATGCTTATCACAAGAAATCCAGTACCAGCTCCACCTGTTACACACAATACAGCTAAGATCTGATCTCCAAATCTATTCCACTGCTTGCCTGCCTCCACTGCTCAATACCTGCTCAAGAATGAATGAGAATGGTTTACCAAACTTGTATTTCACCTCCAAAGAATCACTCACACTGTGTAAGACGTGAGCAGAGGCTATAATATTGGGCAAATACATGAGCAAACTCATTGGCATACTCAATCCCTTGATTGTGCAAATCCTCATGCACAACTGATAGCAATCTGATCCTCTAACACCTGTCCCTGTTGAACTGAACATGCACTGACATGCAACTGAGTTAACTGATGTATTCTATAGTTTCATTATGAGTTAATAATTAGTTTAACAACTCATCATTAGTCTATTTGCAGTTAAACTAATTACAACTAGTTTAACCAAGTCAAACTGAACACAACTCCATCAACTCTACAATCAACTCCACCAAACTCAACTGATTGAGTTCTAACTGAAGTCATGCATGAAACAACTCAACTGACTCATAAGAAAAGCGTACTTCCTTCTGACAGCTGCATGGGCCACATCTGTAGCTCAAACTGAAGTGCTCCAAGAGAATAAGATCAAGTTTATAGTCCAAATATTATTATGAGACAATAATATTTGACTTTTCTCTTTTGGACAGTCAGTCTAAAAATAGACTTTGATCACTCCTGCTGTGATCACTCCTGCTGTGGTCACTCCTACTGTGATCACTCCTGTTGTGGTCACTCCTGCTATGATCATCCCTGCTGTGGTCACTCCTGCTGTGATCATCCCTGCTGGGATCCAAAAATAGAACTTGCGCCATAATTTGCCTATGGGCCCACTTAGTGAAGGTGACTCTTTTCACTAAGCTCCATCATCTTGTTGCAATCTCAACAGGACCCACACTTTGGAAACCGGGGGTATTAATTAGGGTGCCATTAAATGGTAAGAGGTTTTGGACGAGAGCAGAGCGATTCCATACAACGATCGACGCGTGGCAGGCTGAGGTGAGAGAAAACCGCCGTTGATCTCGCGCTATCGGTCAATCAAGTCAACCGCTTGAAACATGTGTTTGGTGTTAGATCTGGAGGGCCCAGATTGGACGGTTGAGATCATGCCCGATGGGAAGAAGCGGAATCGGCTGGGAATTAAGCCATGTTTTAAAGGGATTTGAAGTTCGTTTGACCACCACGGTGGAGGAAGAACGCATCCACGATGTAACTGAAGAAACGAATCGACGAAGTATGATGGCACCATTTAGAGGAGGACAAGTGGCCACTCCCTGAGCGTTCATGATGACGCTGAACAGGGAACTCCAAGTGCAGCTGCAGAAGGTGAATCGACAGGCGGAAGAGGAACCAAAAAGGCATAGGGATCGAATGGCTAAAGCCATGAACAGAGACAGTCGAACCAATCAAGTTAGACACAAAGAGGTAGAAGTCAAGAGACAAAGAAGTGGAACAGTGAACCCTGAGAGGAGGACTCAACACAGAGAATAGTAAAGAAAAGCAGAAGAGACAGAGGGTCAAGCTGATTAGCAGCAGCATCGAGCACCAGAGAGCTTGAAGATTCAAGCCTTCCCATAGAGGAATCTGTCCGGACTGAGCATCATATTTGCATCTTTCCACTGTAGACCAGAAGGTCACAGAGTTGGTAGGAAGAAGAAGAGTTTGTGTACTCCAGTGGCTTGGCAAATCCAAAGACCACCTTTCCAAGCAAAACCTGCTTCAGGTGAACTCACATTGAGTTCCTGTATTGTAAATTCTCTGCCCAAAGGCACAATAAAACAAGGCTACCATTGAAAGTTGGACCGAAGATGTAGCTTTGGAGAATTGGGTGAACTCCTTATTAAAATTGTTTGTGTCTTTGTGTTTGCTTACTGTATTTCTTTGTTGTCTTTCCATTTTATTGTATGTGTATTGGCAATCTGATCGATCCGTTGCTTCAATAACACAGAACACACACACCAGCACATGAGTCTGTAATACCTTAGTTTAATAAATCTTTAACTGATGTCACTCATAGGGTGAATATCAGATCAATTCACATGGTTAGACTCATACTTGAGTGAATGATTGAATGAGATAGAAGACCCTGGATCTACTTTCATCCATCCGGGCTGCGATTGCAGGAGTACTAAATCATATGTACAATGGTTTTACATTGATGGTCATTTTGATCATGGGTCTATATCTGTAGACAACTATTTATGTACATGTAATGAAAGTTTATATGCTGAGCATGGTATGCCTTCCCTCAACAATTCATGTAAAAAAATCAAAAAACATGATATATGTATTGTAATTGATGCAGGTCACCTTCCACTTTGATGCCTCCTCATCACATCATAAAGCATTTCATTCGACATTGGCATTTTTCCAACTTCATGCTTTAGGGGCAGCTGTTACGAATCCATTTGGGCACATCAATCCTATCATCCAGATCAGTGTTTTAGGGCTCATCAAACCCTAATTTCAATTGCTACATGCCCTAAACAAGTCACCCCTTTGAATGCCTCCTTCCCAGACAATTTCATGACTTGAAGGCATCCAGAAACGACCTCTAGAGGGACCAGCGCAAGTAGGCCCATGTAAGGGTGCGCTATAGAGTAGTTAAGTCCATGCCAAGGTGCTCTACAGAGCACTTAGGCTTCCTTTCACCTGCGTTGGGTGAGTTTGAGCGAAATTCACATAGGGTTTTGGGAATATTCTTATCTTTTGGAGTCATATAGAAGGTTCTCTCACTTATCAACTCCTATGAACTCAAAAATGGATGAGGAATGAGTTAAGATGCATCCTATCCTCTCATCCCTTCCTCCATGGTACTAATTCTAAGTATGGAAGGCCATTCAATGCCACCATTTATGACAAAAGCTCCTTCATCTCCCTATAAATTGACCACTCATCTAAGTGATCAGCGACTAGATTATGTTGAATTATAAGGAGATAATGTTGCTATGAGATTTGGCTTTGAAGCAAGTATTGTAATGCTACAAGTTTGTCATGCTTTTGATGTGATGTGGATGGGATCCAAGCTGGAGGAATGACTTTGAATCATAATACTGAGGTTATGCCGCTAAGCCCCATTGAGCTAGCATAGTAATCATATTTTCTGGCTTGTGCGGCAAACCCAAATCCACTTTCACCAATTGTATGGGTAGATCGTTCATTAGAATATGGTACTTCCTCTAATCCTTTCTCACGTATACATTCTATGGATGAAGGAATCGTCCAATCAATAATGATAGGATAAGAACCTTGGAAAGGTTAGCATCATCGTTCCCATCTTCCAGATGACATTGAAGATTATTCAAATGAACTAAACCACCCTCCAGTTGTTGATTTCCTTTCGAATTCAGTTTTCATAGACACAGATACTTGTAAGATGTTTAGAAGTGTTTTGATCTTAACTTGATGATGATGATGTCTTGATGCTTATTGCTGATATATGCATGATCAGATCTAACAAATGGCACAGGTTGAGGGGGAGCATATGCCTTTATTAATTCATTGTTGGCATTATGGTTAATAGTCCTTGGTGATGATGCCTATATGGATAAATGATATATCTTGCTATGATGTGGTTATGAGTTGTCCATGATATGGTTCTTGTGGTTACATGGTTGATGTTCAGATCATATTTGTGGATTGATTCTTAGATGGTGCATATATGATGCTTACATGGTGATCTTCATAAGGAGAAGTACAAAGCTTGAATTCACATCTTCTTTACTTGATGTTGTTGTCGTCATATGCATAAAGATCATATATTACAGTTATGATGCAGGATTCCTATTGTTCTTGGCACATATATGGATGAGGATTGTTGGCTATTCAAAGTTGCATTGTTGGAGACATGATGATGATGAGTTCTACCTATATGATGATAGGTTGATACTTACATATGTTGATTGATGCAGATATTCCCAAGTGATGATGATCTTGTTGATAAGATGGCTATGGTGTTTTGCACATCTGATATAATGTGAATGTTTTTATGATGATGAGTTGTTATCTATCTACAGACATACCCTGTCATAGGACATTTACAGGTTGTTGATCTGGAATTGGTTGTATGCGAGTTTCATTAGGAGTATCCGCGTATATACGTGTGTTCATGTGGATACAGTCGTGCATATGTTGATTTGATGGATATCAGTAGGGACAGGCTCTAGTTGAAGATATTCTGATATGGGTCTGACTGAGACTATCCGGCACAGGTTCAGGGGGAGCAGATAATCTTCTAATAATGCATTGTTGGCATTATCTTATAAGATTTTGATTCTAGATCTCAGCTGTTGTTGGTCTCAGGTGGACCAAAGGCAGAGGGAGAACAGAAGGAAATCTTGGTTGCTGATCTGAATAGTGATTGACAGATGCCGCTGCTATCAGTTATTGGTGACTTTCATAAGTCTTGTTCTAGATATTTCGTCTTTATGTCATGTATCTCTTTTGTGGTGTCAAGGTCATGTAAAGGCCTATTTTGGTTTCCCCACTATGCCTGGGATGAATATGTAATGAACTTGGTTGTCATATGTAAATTTCTGATGTATGCCCACTTGGTTGGGTGGATGATCCCCACTTGATGGGTGATGGATGTATGTATTGAGTTTTTTGGTGATAGGAAGGTCTTTTATGATGTATAAGTCATGGTTCTTCTTGAAGAACATATTTTGCAGATCTTGCCTATAGTCAGGGGGAGCATGAACAACACATTTCAGCAAGAGCAGAGCTTTCAGCATGTAGCATGGACAGATTGGTACACCCTGGCATATACAAAGGGGGAGCTCATTCAGAGAGTTCAGCAGGTACTCAGGGGGAGTATGAACAACAGAATGCTTATCTTGGAAAGAGAATATCTTGGTTCGCCCTTTTCCCTTGATGTCAAAGGGGGAGAGTGATTTGGTGTTGTTGCCATCAAGTCCAAAGGGGGAGATTGTTGGCATTATGATGCATGTGTTGTACTTGATGGCAACCCTCTCATAGAAGAACATCTCACTTACATATAACTAGATGAATCTACAGATGTGACTAAATGCATGGGATGCAGGACAGCTCAAAGGAATAAGAAGATCAAGTTCTAAGTGTGACAAGTTAGCTTTTCCATCAAGTCCAAAGGGGGAGATTGTTGGCATTATGAGACAAGTGTTGTCCTTGATGGCAAATCACACAGATGACAAATCATAGTGCAGAAGGTCAGCAGCAAGGAATTGATGAGCAGAAGGTTAGCAGCAAGGAATTGATGATCAGACTACAAGTATGAAGAGAAAATACATATACGTAGGTTCATTGTGACCAAGCCACGTATACACGCGGGTTATACGTTACAAAGGTGCGTATGCGTATACATGCACTTTCATGCAAGGAAAAGCACGTATATGTTGGAGAACTTACTTTTGGTCCGTGGTAGTTAGTCCTCGGTATTTGAACCTATGGTTTTGGACCATGGTGTCTCGTCAGAAGTGTTGATCCCAAGTATTGGGCCCATGGTATTGATTAATTATGGTTTTGGACCGTGGTATTGAGCAAGGCCTAAGACTATAAAAGGAGAAGAAGATCATTAGGCAAATGGATCGAAAAAGTATTGAATATCTGAAGAAGTATGAGATCCAGTATGCAGGTTATGGGTTGATGATGCATTGCTTGATCTGAGCTAAGGAGGGATCTCACCTGTTGATGGAGAACAAGAACTAAGGAGAGATCGGGATCAAATGGTTTGAAATGAACTATCTTTGTATGGTTGATTATGCTTATTCTAGATCTGCATATTGATGCATGTGATGTTCTATAAATGTTATGAGTATGACTGATGTCTGGTATAGCTGCAAAGTTATAAGAAAATATGTTTAGATTTGTACACGGGTTGGCCTTGGAAAAAGCGTGTATGTACGCGGGTTTGATTCATCGTAGTAGCGTATACATTTTGAAGTTTGATGTTTGAAGTTGTAGTTGGGTCTGATTGATTTTGCAGAGTTCTATGTCTGCTCTGTGTTCTGGTGACTGTGTTGTTGACAAAGTTTCAGTGTTTCAGTGATTCAGAAATTGATGATGCTAGTAGTGATTGTTTTGAGCTCCAATGGTAGTTATGGGTCCAGTATGAAAATTGGATGAAACGTGGCCTTTCAGATTATGTGTTGTGCTTCAGGAGTATCCAGTCTGAAAATGTATGAAACGTGGTACCTGGAGGAGAGAAGATTGTAGGCCAGCACCTACGTACTAGTATCTTAGCTAGTACAAGAGCAAAGGGGGTTGGAGCTCCCTTCCAGGAGAGTCTGGAGAATGAGAGAAGGTTGTAGCCTTCTGCAGGTTGTAGCCTGTGTGCTGGTAAAGGACTGCACCAGTGCATTGTAAAAGAAGTTTCTTAATAAAGGAAGATAGAAACAAATTGCAGCAGGTGGTTTTCACCCAAATTGGGTTTCCACCTTATATCATGGTGTTCATGCGTGTTGCTTATGTGTGTTGATCTATCTTTTTTACTGCTATTTTTGACTGTTAATATGGCTAATAATGTTCTGATACATCCATTGAAGATCACATAACTGAATCATGAGTTTAATAGTTATACGCTAGTTGCAATAGACACAGTCACGTATATATGCGGGTATACTTAACTGAAGTAGCGTATATAAATCTAAGTATGAAAATGAAAAAGTATTATTGATTAGATAATACTGATTCACCCCCCCCCTCTCAGTATTATTTCCAACAATCTCTTGGATTTTTCCCAGTTCTTGCTTTACCTCTTGAAATGTGTATGCATAATTCACAAAGATCTCCAAATGTTAACTGAGAAATATATCCTTTACCCATTAGATTGAGAAGATAAATCCACTCATCTCTAACTGTTTTTAGTAAGAGAGCTTTCAAAGTTTCTTTATCTAGATTATGAATTTTAACCCTTTTAACATTATAAGAAAATCTTTCAATGAAGTCTTCAAGATTTTCATGTTCTTTTTGCACCATTTTAAGGACTTCATCTTTAAGATTACGAGGCATACAATAATCCTTTTATTTCTCTAAGAATGTAGTTTTCATTTGTTCCCATGTTCTTATGGAATGTACTCATAATCCCATAAACCATTTTAATGTTGCATCCTTAAGAGTGGCTGGAAACAATTTCAACTTCTGAGAATCAAGCAGGTAGTCATAGGATCTACACAAGACTTCAAATTCAAAGAGAAATGTTTCAGGATCCTCATTCCTTAATCCATGAAAATTAGGAAGGATGGATGGTGAGATATTTTTCATTGTAGTTGTGGTATCTTCATCGAGGATGGGAAATCCAAATGGTTCTGGATCTCCTCTACCTCCTCCTCTTCCTCTTCCTCCACCTCTTCCACCTCCTCTATTTCCTCCTCTTCCCCCTCCAATCCTAGATTGTTCACCATTTACATTATGTACTTATCCTTCACCTTCTCCTGCCATTGTAGATTCCTTAGAATTAATGTATGGTTCCAAAAATGGATTTTCTAGTTCCTCTTCTAGATCCAATTGGCTCTTCTATCAATGGAATATTAAAATAGGTTCCTTCTTCTTCTTCTTCACTAGGGATTTCTAGTTCTTTTCCTAAAAGTTGTTCTCCAATTGAGGATAGAAAAATTACTCCTTCTGTTGGGGATGTAGGATCCTATTCTTCTATTATGGCTTCAGTTGATGAAGTCGCTGAATATCTAGGTTGGATTTCAGATCTAGGTACCTTAGGAAGTTTGTGTCTACTTGCAATGGATGGAAAATGAGTTTGGGTGGATGGTGCGTCACTATGAGGTCATGATGGGGTGAGTGATTATGTTGGAATCAATGTTCTACCTCTACCTACAAATCTACATCTACAATCTCTTTCCCTATGCATATCATTTTTAAATATTTTTCTAATTTTTAATGAAAAGAAAAAGAAAAAACTCCTATATACACTTCCCCGGAAATGACACCAAAATGTTTGGTAATTTAATTGATGATAAATTACTTACATGAATTATCAACCAAGGTTAGTAAATTGATGAAGTGTTTGTGCACTGTATGTGCTAAGAGTCTTTGTCACTCATTTAATTCCTAAGTTAATCTAAGTTATCGAAATGCACATGTTTTTATATAGTTATGTAACTTATACAAAATGAAATCAATTCTACTTTACTTGCTTGAATAATGATCACACTCACACTTGCTTTAAAATAAAATCACTCTTGCTCTTAAAATCACACTTGCTTAACTATGAAAAATCACTCTTGAAAACCATAACTGCTTAAATGTAAATCACACTCAAAACCACACTTGCTTAAATATGAATCACACTTTCTTGAATGAAAATCAGAAAACCATACTTGCTTAAATATGAATCACACTTGCTTGAATGAAAATCAGAAAACCATACTTGCTTAAATGTAAATCACACTTGCACTTAAATCAAATCACTCTCTGCAATCACATTTAAACGAATTTGTTGTAACTTAAAGAAGGATTAGTTATGTAATTGAAAATCACTACAATGTAAAGCTTATACTCCTATTGATATGTTAGATTGTACTCTATCCATGTGCATCTAAAATCTCTCTTTACCTGAACAATAAAATGATTAGCAAAAGTAATCTCAAACTTGTATCTAAGAATCAAAACTTAATTACTCAAATAAATTGATAGAAATCTACAAGAAATATAATCTAAAATACTAACTATTAAAGCATGAATACCTTACTATCTTGAGGATGCCCTCCTATGAGAAGAAGGTAGCACTATCAAGTTTTCATAGGTTAACTATCCATGCATTGATATCACACATCAAAATGGAATCGAAACATAGTTTTTATATATAAAAAAACATAGTGCTTACAAATAAAATTCAAGTCTATTTTAGCCATGCCAAGAGGCATATTTATAAAACCCTTATGCAATAAATGTTTTTAGAGCTTCACGCCTATGCTAATTGACATTGGCTATAATTAACTAAAGAGATAAGATATCATAATCTTTCTCATGATTTGCTATCAACGTAGAAAATCATGAGGTGAAAAATCTCCATCTCACTCGCTTGATTTGCCTTTCACAATGGTTGACTTATCCTTTGACCGAACTGATAGAGTGCCTTATTCATTGATCCAACTTCTACAAATATGAAAATATCATAGTCATAGTTAATTGTCGACTACGAATGTGCCTTGTTTCCCAGATGAGGCTCCGCAACCTATCGAACCTTTGACTTAGCCGCAGAAACATTCATCAGCTACAAAATCACTGTAATTCGATAGCTCAAGTAGATATTAAGTTAAATAATAAATAAAATTGAAATTTATGAAATATAAGATGATTATGTACTTATTATTCTTTCAACCTTGTAAATTGATACCCAAATTGTAGTTATAAGGGTCAAAAATTGAGGATTAGAGTGAAAAAGGGTTGTAAAAAGAAGCAATTTTGGGGTTCAACAAGACTCCTCACGAAATTTTGATCAATTTGAGTATAAACTTGGCATATTTACGACTCTGTCAAAATTAAACCCCCAAAGGAATCTCCAATATTCCTTTAGTTCATGGTTCCACCACTGATATCATGGTTCCATATCTTGGCCTCCATGTCCGTGTGTGCACCTCTTGCTTGTGGTCCCCCCACTCTATCTTTTGGTTGAATGGTGAAAATGGTTTATATAAAAAATATGCGGTGGTGTTTACAAAGCCTGCCTGGTTAGCTAGGCAATTATATCGTGAGCACTGAAGTCACATGTCGATGAGGAGGTCGGCGATTCCAACCCTTGCACAACCATACATAGTGAAATAGTTTTGGTGTTTGATTAAAATGGCAGTGTTAATTTTATTCGAATGTTGGTGGCGTTGTATTGCGTTACGATTTTGGCATGTGGCTCATATGTGTGGGCCACACGTTGGGTGGGTCGACCATCTTGGTTGGGAAGGTTCGATCCCCGCTAGCCCCAATTATAATACACGACCATTATTTATATATGGTGTTTTGGGTGATGAGTGCGCCAGTTTGGTGGCCTGCCCCCATATATAACATATGTTGTTATATGTTGGACCAGGGGGGTAGGGGTGGTGGCCCAACACCCCTATTTTATATATATATATATATATATATATATATTATTTTAACAAACAACCCAAGGGTCACCGATAAAATTAAAGAGGTGATAATTTCATCATTTTTGACTGTCAATAGGTGCTAAAATGTTGCTTAGTTAGTGGCCACCAATTTAGCAGCTTTAGCCAAATTTAGCGGGCCTCTAGTTTTAGTGGACCTATGCTAAATTTATCCAGTGGGGCCAAGTTGACAAAAACTTTAACTGTGAATATCTTGAGCATAAGAACTCAGATTTGAGTGCTATTTGTGCTATTGGAATTAGGACGATGGGCTCTACGTTCTGGTGTTTGTTTCGATGGAATCCAAAGATTGATTTTTGAGCCTTTCTAGAGTTACCTGGATCATTCCTCCCCACTAGGGAGACTTTGGTCCTCCAAAAGCATGAACACAATCTGCAATCTGCTATACTCCCTCATCTGCATAACAAGTTCCCTAACAGGCCACACGTCCTTCTCCTTCACCTTTGTACTTCATATCCATAAGTGATGAACCAACACCTATATCCTATGAAATTTTGTAGTACAAATTGCAAAATACATGTTCCTTTAGAGTACCACACATGAACCAAGCAATCCCATGCTTTCCAAGAGTTTATAACACACTCATTGGTCAAGTTTACATTAAATCATAACAGAAACCAACAAAAACGCCAAAATGATCATTGTGTTTCACTCATAAGTGATGGTAAACACTTCATCGATTTTACAAACATCTTGCAACATGTGATTTACAAAATGTGGAAAAACCCAACTACTTATAAATATCCATTTCTTACCCAACCAGGTTAATGGGTCTTCTTCCCGTAGCTGCTTCTCTTGTTGATCAACTTCTTTGATTGATTCTTTCACATGTTCATTTTGCTCCTCCTTCAATCATTGCTCTAGATTAAGCTCCCAACATGTGGCTCTCTGATGTCCACTCTTGTTGCAATGGCTGCAAAAAATCTTCTTCCTCCATACATGATTGACCTTCTTCCTACCCTGATGTGGATAAAGGTTTTCACGTCTTGTCCTCTTCCTTGCTTCCATTCTTTTCCAACACTTGGCAACAACACGGTTATGAAAGCCACAAAAAGTACATGGTTTTCTTTGCCATAATTTATGCTCATCATTAACAATCTGCTTATAGTCAAAAGGAACATTAGAATAACGAGACCTTTTACACCTTGCATGGTTGTCTCTAATGTGAATTTGGCGAGAAGATCTTGCCTTAGCTCTTTTTCTGCAATGCTCATTGTCATGGGAAGGTTTTGATGTGCTTTCAACATACTCTTTCCTTGATGGTTTTGACAATGGATTCGATTCTTTGTGTGAAGAACCCCTTCCTTCTGCTTCCTTCGAGCACTCTCCTTCAATGTACTCCAATCTTGCAAATGAAGGTATTTGTACAACCTCCAATGGATGAGTCATTCCTTGGTCATTAACACCAATTCCTCCTCCCTTATACCTCATTTTGGTAAGGATTCTCATGTTGGTTCCTGAAATGGGTACCTCAATGCTTCTAATAGAAATAACATCATGTGAAAATGAAATTGAGAATTATAAAAAATGCTTACCTTAGCTATTTACTATGAAGTAGGTGATGATGGCTTCACTAAGGCTTTGTTTCACTTCAACTTTTCCAGGGCCTCTTCCATGGTTCATAATTGAAGTTGCAATCTCTACTTCTCCTCTTATATTTCTTGTAAAAGTCTCCTCAATTCAACGTTCTATTCTTGAAGGCTTTGATTGATATCCAGATTTGAATAATGAGAAGACAATGAAGGAGAATAATATTTACCTAAAGATGGAGATGGAGCACCATCCTTTTCTCTCTCTTTCTCCTATTTCTCTTTTGCCACTTTCTCCTCATAATCTACAAACGATATATCTACAATGATTTCCATCTTGTAGAAGAGCTTGTAGAGATATTTGTTATTCTCCATTTCCCTTCTTTTTGCATGCTCAATTCACAATCTCTGGAAAAAATGTCAAACTGCTTTGATACCACTTAATCTGAGAAATTTTTATGAATGATTTCAAACAATAATCCCCATTAAACAAGAGCTTTTATTGACGCATATTTTCATGTGAAATCATGAGCAATGTGAATTCTTAAACAACACTTCAAAAAACCATCAACATGAAACAAGGAACAAACAATCATGAAGCACACATAAACACATGATATGATAATGAGGTTCATCTGGTGTGGACTACATCTCTAGGCCCAACATCTCTAGGCCCAGTGTCAAGAGTGGGGAGGCTACTTCATTAGTTGCTGCAAGAATATGATGAGTACATGATGAAATCTTTGTCAATACAAGGATGAACCCCCTTTAACTAGAGTAGCATGTCTCTCCCAAGAGACATTATTCCATAAGAATTCTCATAAAGTATTTCATTCAACATGAAAAAATAACAATCTCTCACATAAAGTGGCATACAATGACCATCTCACAAAGTGGCATACATGGATCTCATAATCAAATCATCATCTCAACAAAATCAATGAACACATGGGAACAATGAACCTTATACCTCCAACTCTAGGGACGAAAGGAAAATTGGCTACTCAGATGAAGAAACAACATGCACCATCCCGTTCCTTGCAAAAAACTATGAAATCCGAGTATAAACACGACCCCTTTTTGCCTTAGTCAAATATGGGCTCCTTGAGAATCTCAAAGATTCCTCACAGATTCTCTTTTGAGGGCTAATTGAAAATTGGCAGCGCAAATGGAGAAATTGACTTCACCATCATATTCCTTGTGAAAAATCAATTCAGATGAGTATAAAGTTGGCCTAGTTCTGAAACTGTCAATTTTGGGCCTCATGGAATCTAAAATATTCCTTACAGATTCCTACATTAAGGTTTCGTCTTTAAGGTTTTGTCCTCAACATTTTGCCTCTAAAAATTCCACTACTCAGATCATAAAACCGACCATGCCATGAAACTCCTGGCGAAATTCTAACCAATCTAAGTATAAACTTGGCCTATTTATAATTATGTCAAAATTCAACTCCCAAGGAATCTCCAAGGTTCCACCACTGATGTAATGGTTCCACATCTTGACCTCCGTGCTTGTGTGCGATCCTCTCAGTTGTGGTTCCCTTGCTCTATTTGTTATTTGAATGGTGAAAAAGGTTTATACAAAAAATCTATGGAATTGTTTACAAAGCCTTCTTGGTTGGTTGGGTGGTTATAATGTGAGCACTAAAGTCACATGTCGGCTAGGAGGTCAGTGGTTCCAACCCCTGCCTAACCATACCTAGTGTGAAATAGTTTCGGCATCTGATTAAAATGGTGGAGTGTTAATTTTATTGGAATTTTGGTGGCATTGTATCGTGTAATGGTTTTGGCACGTGGCTCATATGTGGGGGCCACCCATTAGGTGGGCCGACCATTTTGGTTGAGTGGGTTCAATCCCTGTCAGCCCCAGTTATAATACACAACCATTATCTATATATCGTGGTTTTAGTGACAGGTTCGCCAGTTTGGTGGCCCACCCCCATATATAACATATGTTGTTATATGTTGGACGAGGGGGGATGGCCGGGGTGGTGGCCTGCCACCCCTATTTTAATATATTTTTTTAATTTTAACAAACAACCAACAAAAAAAATCGACCGAATTTTAAGGGTCACCGAAAAATTAAAGAGGTGACAATTTCGTCATTTCCAACCACCGATATGTTCCAAAATGTTTCTCAGTTAGTGGCTGCCAAATGTAGCCGACCTATGTGTTAGGGTCCTATAAATATAGTGATCAAGGTATGATTGCCTAATGATTTATCCCAATGGGATGTTGTAAATTATTTTTCATATTAAGTTGTTTAGTTGTTAAAAATAAAAATGGAAAGAAAAACAAAAATATAAAAAATATAAAAAGAAGAAAAGAAAAAGAAATAAAAATAAAGGGGAATATAGAAATATATATAAAAAAAATCCCCAAAGGGTGCGCCAGTTGAAATGCTGCCTTATTTGTTTTTTTATTATTTAAATCTTGATTAAATTAGAAAATATATGTTTTAAATGCCGAATAAATGTTGACAAGATGTTTTGTCATTTTGCAATAAAGTTATGGCGCTTTTGGACGAATGAGATCATGCCTACTAAAATCAATGATAGGGAACGATGTTTCGGGCCCCCTTGACCTCATGAAGGTTAATGTGGGGGGGGGGGGGGGGGGGGGGGGGGTTCGAAAAGCATTTTTTTTAAACTACGATTGACTACATGGAAGTCCCACAAGCATTTTTGGGGCCCTCTCCTCCCTTACCACTTACCACCCGACTCCCTCGAAAACCGTCTCCTATTTCTATTTTCCCCGCTACCAATGGTTCACACTCCAATCACACCATGCCACTACACCACTCCTGCTCCATTCATAACATGCCAACACATCCACCATTCCATTGTATTTGTCCACATCACCTCACCCCCTTACGTCACATGAACATTGGGAAAATCTACCGCCAATAGTAATGTATATGTTGGCCATTAAACTCCCGCCAACATTTAAATTTATTAATTGCGACACTCCAAAAATGGTAATTTTGTTGTTGATATTCTTTCCCTTTTCATTTCAAAAACCTGGCCTTGCCCAACATTTCTCCCTTTTCCATCTCATCGTATTAGTGCAGGTTCACGCTTAGATATCATTCAGTGCAATCGTGCCTTCTGCAATATCCATCCTCTTTCAGTACCAATTAAGCACAAACTGTGTAATTTCCTTTGGGCCTCTCTATAATATGAAATGCCATCACGTAAGGGAAAAGTGAAAATGGTTGTTGATAGTCCAGTCCTACCCTCTGTTCCCAATTTAAATGAGATGATTTTAGTTGACACAAAGTATAAGATAGCAAAAACTCAATGTGAATTTGATTTGTCTGAGCTTCATAATTGGGTGAAACATAAGTACTTAAATAATAGTGATGATTTAAGCATGTGGGAATCATTTCTGCCACAATTTACCTTTCCCTAGACTCATATTTTCCCAGAGTTCACTACCCGGTGTCATCTCAGGTACCTCCCCAACCAGAAAGTGGTAATTGCTCAAAACAATGAAATCTTGTCCTCACTTACCCCAAAAGCTATTTTTCAAGCTTTCCATATTAATTTTCAAACTTCTTTACACCCATTTTCCATTGATGCACTCATGGAAATATACAAAAATATTACCTTTCCCCAACGAGCCCATATTTTTGAATGTTTTCTGCCTGAAAATTCAGAATTGCCAAGAACAAATCCCCCATACTTTGCTTTTTATTTTCCCTAAGATGTCAAGGCAAGTTATTTCCATGGTTACTTGCATATTAGGTTATCCCACATACCAATGGGTAGATGAAGTAGTATTAGATTTCTTGTTAGTATTTTCAGTTGGTTAGAAGCCATCACTCATTTTCAATTATTGTCAATGCTTGTCAGATGTTATTCATGAGCAATTTCTGAAATTTAAGGCTGAAGGTGCATTCAAACACTAACCAGTCTTAGTATATTTGATGCTATTTTATCAAGTAGGCAGGTTCAAGTTCCAATTACAGAATATGGATGATCAGGGAATTCCACTATCAGCCATTTATTGGAATTATTTAGTTATAAGGAATTCGTAAGATTATTCATTCACCATTTTTGTAGATCAATATTTACATACATCCTTGTGTCTTCTTAGCGGTGATATTATACTAAGAAATTCACCAGATATCAAGAAGGTTTTGCATCTTATAGAACAAGCTAAAGTTGGAGACTGGTATCTCTACTAGAACTATACAGATATTTGAATCTATGGGTGTGAGCTTCATCCCTATATATAACCAGTATTTGTACTAGTAAGGATTTTTTCCTTGGAATACATTAGACATATGTTAAACATGGATGACCTACATTTTGTATCAAGTAAAAAGAAGGCACAATTTAAATTGAAGGCACATGTTGGGCCTTATATTGTAAATACCAGAGAAGAAACAAAGGAAGTGGATGAAATACTAAAGCAAATGAAATTTAAGCTAAGATTCACATGGTCATAATATCCATTAGGGATAATTACAAGACTAAGAGTCGATCAGAAGACAACACCATATGCACATACAACTAGGACAGAGATAGAGCAGTATGCCAATCAGGAATAATGGATAGAGAACACACTATAGGAGGTTGAAGAGAAAATTGTCAGTCAATCATATCTACAAACTCATATTCCAAAGGAAAAAGAAATCAAGAGACCAAGGGAAAGTATGTCCCCTATAGATTCAGAAGCTCAAGCTGTAGACTTTCGTGTTTTCAAGAGAAGAAAGAAAGATCCATAGACCAATATTAAGATTGATAACAAAAGTGATGATTTGATAATAAACATTCAGGAGGAATCCTAAGAATAAAATGGTTCAGAGGAGAAAACCATAGTGGTTTTTACAGGTATTCCCACTACTTCATTCCCATATGTTGAGGAGACAATTGACTCACCTATGTCTTCTACATCTCATATTGCAACACAACAAATTTTTTTTCCAGATACAGGGAGATGAAGAGAAAGAATGAAGCATTAAAGGCTACAACATATTCAGAGTTCTGGAAGAAAACTTCTACTACTCAATATAGGTTGTTGTCTGCACTTGACACTAAGAAGGGATAGTTCCAATTGGCCTTCTCTGAACCCACAGTTCCAGTCCCCAAAAGTGCAGAAGGCTACAAAGCTTAAATGTTTTCTTTTGATACCGAAAAAGTCCATGCAATTGATCAAATTGATTTGCATAAACACACAGGTGAAATGATCTATTCAACACTAACAAGTTCAACCATGGTTGCCTCAAAACTGTAGGCCTCCTTGAATAATATGCATTCACAAATAAAGATAGAGCGAACGTCATCTTTGGCCAAAGACACTAAATACAAGGCTTTGGAAGATTTAATGATTAAGCTAGGATATGATCCTAGTAATATCAAAGCAGTTGAGAAGATAATAAAAAATAAAGATGCAGATATTCAAGCTCCGAGTAAACAACTCAAGCTTCCAACCACAAAGAACCCTCAGGCCAAAGAAGTAACTAATCTAGAGATAGAAAAGGAAAAGGTGTTCAAATTAGTAGTTGAAAAGAACGTTTAGATTCATAAAATGGAGGCATTGTTAAAAGAGAAGAAACAATTAGCATCTACATGTACATCAACACAACAGGAAGTACAACAAACAACAGAGACATCCACTGCAGATTCTTCTAAAAATATAGTTAAAGCTTTGGGAGAACTTTCAATAGAAAACAAGGATAAAGAGATATTAATGACATCACTGAAAAAGATGGAGGAAAAAAAAATCAAAGCTGATAATTCATATCTGGCATAGATATATAGGAAATTCAAATTGACTCAACAAATTGAAACATGAGATTCAATCTTTGACAACTCAAATGTTGACAGAGGCCAAGCAAAGTATATGGCATAACAACAATGCCAATATTACAGAATTGTGGCCATCATTTCAAATTATTTTTGAGCAGGAGGAGCTAGTACAAAGGGTCAAAACAACAATTGAGAAAAGACAAGCTGCAATTGAGCACAAACTGATGGAAGCACACAAAGTTATTAAGATGATGAACTCCATGCCTAAAGATGAGTTAGAAGAAGTCCAAATTCAAGACAAAACAAGCACATTTATGGAAGTAAAGAGAGTTATGACAAATTGTTGGAGGTATAGATGAAGAGATTTAACATAAAATTTAATGTATTGCAGGAGAAAGGACTTCGAGCTCTGAAATAAGGACTTCGAGCTCTGAAATCCTATGACAAATTGTTTCCATTAGATAACTATCAAGGCCAGTTATGCAACATAATTGCAGATACTTTCAAATTCACCAAGGTTAGAGGAACAATAACTGGAGAAGCTTTCCTGGAAGGACTACAATATGAACTTTACATTCAACATGAATTCCACAATCTATTTCTCAATAAGCCAACTTTTCAGGCATATAAAAAATTAAATGAGATATTTCAGACCATGGTAAATTTCTCCATTCCTAGTGAATAACAGTGGGATAAATTGTTGGAGCTCATTGAATAAGGGTAAATAGGAATTCTACAAATTGGGGAGAAGGCAAATAGGAGAATCACAAAAGTAGCTATAGTCAACAACAATTCTCCTCAAAGTGAGAACAAAACATAAAAAATAGTCCAGATTTCTTGTTACTTAGTTATATTTTTGAAATATGTACAATATTTTAGTAGATATTATTTTGTAATAAATTTTATTTTTAAGTCCGAATTAATTCCAGACAATCTCTATAAATATTTTGTAAAAATATTTAGAAAGGGTTGGATTATGAAAGAAGAAAATATTTTTCTGTGATTGTAAGCAGTATATTTTGAAGTAATCAATTCAGTAATACAGAGGCAGTTTGGTTTCAGGATTCTTGTGTCAAGCAAATGGTGATGTTTCCCTCTTTGTAAATCTATTTTTCTTTCAAGTTTCACATGGATTTTCCTTCCTGATTGTTGCAAGAAGATTAAGAGTTGAATTTACTTATGGTACTCTTCTCTAGCTTGTTTAAACAATCTTAAATGTTTTCTTTCTGATATTAAGTATATAATTCATCTGTGTATGCTCTATATTTAATTGATCCTAATTCTTATTCATCTCATCCACACCACAACAACTCTACGAGATCCAGGAGTTTGCCTACCTCGCCCTATTTCATCTCCTTTGTTTATTTTAATTGATTAGTAAAGATTTTATGATTCCATGCCCAATGAACTTTTCTTTCATTTTACAACCAAAACTTAAGAAAAAACCTATCATTGACCTTTCATACCTAGCATAAGATTAAAGACAAAGATTAAAAATCATATAGAGAGAGCCCTCTTTGAAGCTGGAAGGGCTAGATCCCAGGTTTAAAATTGGTGTGTGGTTACGTCTGTAGTTTCCTTTTTAGCCTAGGAAAACTACGGAGTGCTAACACTTTGTTGAATTTAGTCAGTGGAGCCAAGTTGACCAAAACTTTGACTACAAATATCTTAAGCATACGAACTCAAATTTGAGCGTCGTCTGTGCCATTTAAATCAAGGTAACGAGCTCTATGTTCTGGCCCTAGTTTTGATAAAATCCAAAGACTTTGATTTTTGAGCCTTTTTGGAGCCACCTAGATCAAGTTCAAACATACATGTATAAAGGTAGATCTAATAAGTTAGATCAAACTGATATTTGTATAAAGTAATATTCATGAAAATGTACACATAAATATATATCTAATAGAAGTAGATATATTATACATATATCTATTTATCATTTCAATGAAAAAGATATAAACAACTGCATAAGAGAAGGCATAATATAGAACAATATCATATGCAAAGAAACTACATATACATGCACTTATTCTTCAAACATAAAGGGAATAAAATTAGAACAACTTTATATGTTTAGCCAAAAGTGTGACAAAAGATGTTAAGAGCATAAATGAAGAATAGAAACAGTTATAGTATATATATATATATATATATATATATATATATATATATATATATATATATATATTCTTTTTTACAATTTACAACAGAGATCAATGTCTAAAAGACATTACTTGTATCTTCATAGCATTGTATATTAAAAAGAAAAATTCGGTGAGAGTCACATATAGCCTCAAAGAGAACGTTATAATTACAATAAGGGCTAATAGACATGGTAAATCACTTGTTTAGGAAGAAAAACTTATATCATAAATATATAAAAAGAAAATAAATAAGAAGCGCTGGAGAATTTATCTTCAAGTATTGCAATCACATCTAGGTAGAACGAGAGACCAAGGGTTTCAAACCTCCGACCTAAGAAAAGGTAGTTGAACATTCAGTAAAGTGTATAAGTGATCCATGAATTGGAAACATCAAAGAAAAAATGAGAAGTCCTTCTTGGAGTGTCGAAAGGCTACTTGTAGAAAGATAAAAGTAGAAATTAGTATATAATATACAAGATTATTTAAAAGAAAAAGAAAAGAGACAAATAAGAAGTTTTACTTAATTATCGTTGAAGAAATAAAGTCCAATATAGATGCTCAATCTACTGCATAGAAAGAAAATATGTCGTTAATATAGTATAAGGAATTTTGTTAAAATTTAGTAGAAAGTAAAGAACATATTTAAACAAGTATTCATAAGGGAGAACAGTCTTGTACGAAGTAGTGGTTCACATCAGGGATCAAAAGTTAGTATCAACATACAAATGAATAATGAAGAATAAAGAGATGTATAGAGGAAGTTTTATGTTAATATAAAACAAAGGAAGAGAGAATAAACATCTTACATGAAATAATGCTAAATAACCTATTCTATTTAAAAACATGTGGAATAACAGTTCAACTAGGTCGTAAAGGTACACATTGATAATATAAATATGAATAAAACCATGCAATACAAAGAAAACCCCAAATTACAACCAAATGAAGAAATGTTACATGAAGAGATATGCATGACAAAGTATATAAATAGCATGTCTAGACCATTAAATCAAATAGAGTTTGTTTTACAACTTGAAACATATTATATACATTATAAAGCAATAGTACTGTAAGAGAAACCCTAACAAATAATGACAAAAAAAAATGGTTTGTACTAGAAACCTTTAAACCCCCTCAATTATTTCTTGAGAGGTATGGTTTATTTTACAGAGTACAAACCCAGTATGTACATATATGTCAACAAAATTTATAATTTGTTACCCTAAACAAAGTCGAGACCTATATATGGTCGTAAGAACAAATTTTGGCAAGTAATAACTCAATAGAATCTAACTTGTCAAAGTTTTCCATTATTATTTCTCACAGGGTAGGATTTTTACTCATTGTGCAAAAGAATTCAAGAATAAAATATTTACACTTAAAAACACATCTATATACATAAATAATAAGTCGTTCGAACAAATTAAAGAAAAACCCTTGAAATTACAAAAGGTTATGTAACCCTTCAAACTTGTAATTAGTGTTTTAAGTAGCACTAATTACATGAGAACCATTGATCAGATATGATCAAATCCCTATGGTTGATGTTAGGGTTTGCACATATCTCCTAGCATCCATATTGGTGAAACACGTGGAATCTAGAGATGATGCCAAGTTTAAGAAGTTTCTCGAAGGGTGGATGAAATACATATACCACATTGATGCTAGAGAAATAACTTCGAATATTAATAAAGTCCAACATATTGCATAAACAAACAACATAGTCTGGTAACCTAAAGATATATGTGTTGTTATATGGTTTAACATATAGAGTCATATATTTGTGTTGTTATATGGTTTAACATATAGGGTCATACGTGGAAACATTTTCAAAGTTAGAGTGTGAGTTTAATTATAAAATATATAATGGTGAAAACACATTTTATGTTAGTATGTTAGTGTGGTGTAACCTAAGAGGCCCAAATAAACATATAAGTTAGAGTGTGAGTTTAATTATAAAATATATAATGGTGAAAACACATTTTATGTTAGTATGTTAGTGTGGTGTAACCTAAGAGGCCCAAATAAACATATTAAGAATATAAATATTGAAGTGGTCCAATCAAAAGTATGATGGTTATAAATGTCTAAACCTTTTGGTTAGAGAATTTATAAACCATGTAATTGTGTGGGAAAAATTAAGGATATATACATATATAGGATAGGATTACAATAATATATATTTAATGATTTTTACATATATATTTATACTCAGAGATAATTTTCAAAGCAGAACTAGAGCTATACAAAGTGGAATAATACAAGTTGATACTTAAAATACAGTCTTCGATATATATTAAGAGCTAAGTTTTTATTAAATAGATAGGGATGACTATAATAATAAAAAGAGTTGATATTAAAAAAAATTACAGGCACAAATGGTTGTTGTAAATGAGGCACATTATAGGTTGACATGACATCCTCTCAAATTATGGTGGTCAAACACAAAAGGTCAACTTCCAAGAGGCATAAATTTTCATCTGAACTCCCATTGACGTGATTCTTGCATGGTTGAAAATATCTTCGGGTATAGAATAATGTCAGGTGGGGTTTTACATAAGAAACAAATTTTTACCCCAAAAAACCGTCATTTAAGGCCTCAAACTAGCCCTAGAAGGTTTTTGACCCCAATTCTCCAAATTGGGTCTTGCCACTGAAACTATTCCTGTAAGTTGATTTCTCTGATTTTTCCATCCTAAAAGAATCAAGATGGAAAATAATATAATGATCCAATTTGGATCAATTTTGGAGAAGAGCACGTTAGATGAGTGTCTCTTATTATCACAACACTAGCACACCTACCTCTAATGGGTGGTGCATTAGTTACCCATCGATGCATTACATAGTTTATTTTACAATCCAAAATTAATCAAGTGATTTGCAATTATTTTATGATAGTTTTGTATTTATCTAGATTGTTATTGTAGCATGTTTAGGGGAGATGTGCCTTCTCCTTTTCTTCAAAACTGTTTACTCTATTTTTTGGGAGGTTTCTAGAGACTTGGAAAACATTTGGCCACCTCCCTCCTAGATGAGTGATCAATGTTTGTATGCATATGGGGCCATATGTTTCTTGAGAGGGGCAAAACAAAGTACATATATAAGCTAGTTTGTTAAAAAATTTTGGCTCTATTATTTAGTGAATAAACACATCCCCAATCTTGTATTATTATCCATTTTCAAGGGTGGACTAATAAGGATGTTCAAACATCCTATTTAGTTAGGATGATCCCGCAAACACGAAAAATAATATCATCACTATCCGTTTATTAATTTTGTTGCATTTTTTGTCTCATTTAATGCAAATTTGTTGATTATAAGGTTTTTTTTTTTTAATTATCATAATATGAGCCAACTTAGGAATATAGACCTCAAATTCCATGGATACTATATCATAGATTTCATTAGCAAGTGACAAAAGTTATGTATATTCATGGTTCATTTTGAAGTGATGCTAGTATCACCTCAAGTGATCATACAAGTCCTTGAGCTTGTAGAGATATATGAAGCTTTCCCCACAATATGACATTATTGATGCATCATATTACCTATTCCCTTGACCTACTCTATAGGTTAAGGGTTCATCATTTTTCTTCATCTAATTCATATTTTGAGGCTCCACCTCCTCCACCATATTCGCGCACCCCCCCTTCTCCACTTATGCCACTAGTTAGAACACATATTGTTGCAATGTCGCCAATAATTGCACCACATAATACTCCCCCTATAAACCAATGACATCACTTGTTGCACCAACCACACCACACCATTCATCAATCCATCCACTACTACACCTCCTTCACCAACGATTGATCCTATATCAGTTATAGTCTTAATAAGTGATATATGTTGCTAGAGAGATATACATGACTATTGCTAATTTCTTAGTTATCAAAGATATCATGCCTCTAAACACAGTGGCAGACCTAGAAATATTTTGTCATGACGTATATTTTTAACATGTATATTAGTAGCGGTCATATACATTATTTGACATGTATATTTAACTTGAGATGCATATCTAACACATATATGTTGATTTTGATAATGTCATTCATGTATATTATGCATTTTCATATCCTCTTGAGGTTAAAGTTTTTTTTAATATATTATATATATGTTACTTGTTCACATTATTAATGTTTTATTTGTTCTTAACTGACTTTGAGATGCTAGCTATAAGAAATCATACGGTTTCAATTATGATTGAAAAAGCTTATAATCCTTCACTACCATATGATATATTTTAAAAATAAATACTTTGTTGTTAAAAAATATATGATATGTTGATTGGACATGTTCACAAATTCAATTATTCAATGAATGATTGCATGGTTTGATTAATTTTTTAAAATCATTTTTTTCAATTATATATATATATATATATATAGATTCAATTTTTTTAAATATACTTATGACTAAAATTACTAAAACTAAAATTACGAAAGTTAAATCCAACAAAATAATTATTCCTTTAAAGTTCTGAAAACAATTTTAGATGATTAATTTTTCAAATTGATTAATTTAATCGAATCTTCTATGTTATTTAATTTTAATTTTTTTATATTAAATATAAACAAGAGATTAAAAATACTATTAACTAAAGAGACCTATATGATAATAGTTGTTAATATTCTTCTTATAAATAGTTATAATATTTTTTCATATTAAATAATGAAAACAATCTTACATATGAATTGATTTATTTTATGCCCAAATTGGATGGTAAAGAATGACATCATGACACTCCATGTGCTTGACAATAATTGGAATGCAAAGTATAGTACATGTTATCAGTGAAGTGAGTGGGGAAGAGCATGATGAGGGACTTCATATCAACACAAGCCCATCCATCGTGTGAACAAAGTAACAAATCCATGAAAAGAATAGGTTTGTGTGAAAATATGGAACAAACAAGATCCCATTTATTTCAATTCAAGCCTAAGGATGAAGGCCTTGGTTTATTTGCAATTGTCACAACCCTAATAGACATTTATTGCGTGGGATCCCTTCCTAAACTTACCCATAGAAACTGTTGGAAATAATACTGAGAGGGGGGGTGAATCGGTATTAGTAAGTCAATAATATTTCTTTTCACAATCAGATTTGTATATGCTACTTCAGTTAATGAAACTTGCGTATATACGCAACTATTGTTAAGAAAACTAGCGTATATCCTGCAGACTTATCATTTAGTTAATTCATCAGATGTTGATCTTCAATCTATGTATCAGAACCATATAACAGTAACTAGGTATAGTAAAAACAAAGCAGACAATCACACACAAGAACACAAGATATAAGGTGGAAACCCAATGTGGGTGAAAACCACATGCTACAATTCGTCTCTATCTTCTTTTAATAAGAAAATAATTTTTACAATATTTATGTACTGGTGTAGTCTTATACCAGTACGCAGGATTCTACCTGCAGAAGGCTACAACCTTCTTTCGTTCTCCAGCTTCTCCTGGAAGGGAGCTACAACCCCCTTAGCTCTTGTACTAGCTGATGTACTAGTACGTAGGTGCTGACCTACAGAAGGCTACAACTTTATATTTTCTTCCAGGGACCACGTTTCATAAATTTTCAGACTGGATCCATAAATAACATTAATCAAACATCAAATATATTTGCATCAATCAATCTCCTTTGCACCAACCAAAACTGAATCAAACAATCACTTTTCTGAATGCTGTAACCAGATCATAGTAATAGCAACCAGAGCCCAATGCAGAACCTAGAACACTACAATAGCAAACAGAAGTAGCTAAAACATATTTTATGAGACATACACTACTTCAATATGTCGAACCTGCATTCATACGCTGTTATTTGAAGGTAGACCTGTGTATACACTGTTTTGAAACGCTGAACTAGCGTGTATACGCGCGTTTGCTTTACTGAACCTGTGTACAAATCTGTAAAATATGATTTAACCTTTACAACTATTCAGACATCAATTATACCTAGATCATCAGATTACAGATTACGAAATGCGCAAATTATAAAAGATCAAAACCACACAAAGATACTTCTCTTCAAGCCTAAAGATCTTGACCCATCAATAGAACTTATCCTTCTTCAAGTGCTCAGGTTCCTCCTTGATTCAGATCCAGCTATTCACCATAACCCAATGACTAGTATTCTAGATCTTGCTCTTCATTAGATATTCAATACTTGAGTGCCTTTGCCTAATGATCTCCTTCTCCTTTTATAGTCTTAGGCCTTACTCAATACCATGTTCTAAAACCACTTAGATGCAATACCTAGGACCAAATACCTAGGTTCAATACTTTGGTCAAGATACCTTGGATCAATACCATGGGTCAAAATACCAGGGACCAAAACCAAGTTTTCCAACATGTACGCACTTTTCCTTGCGTGAAAGTGCATGTATACGCATACACGCCTTTTGGTTTGCGAGCCCACGTGTATACGCGGCTTGGTCAAGGGGAACCTACGTATACTTCTTTTTCTTTCATTCTATGAGCCTGAACTGTGATCTGTCATTTGAGTGAGTTGCCATCAAGGAAAACACTTGTGTCATAGTGCCAAACCTGTGTCGTAATGCAAACAATCTCCCACTTTGGACTTGATGGCAACCCCAAGTCACTCTCTCCCTTTGTCATCAAGGGCAAAGGGTTATGCTCCCCCTGAGTACATGCTGAATTCACTGATATGCTAAAGTGAGTTGTTCATGCCCCCCCTGACTGTAAGAAAAGACTGAAAAAAAAAATTTCTACAAGAAGAACATGACTCTATACATCATAGATGAACTTCCTATCACCAAAGACTTATACATACATCCATCTCCCAACCAAGTGGGGATATACGAAGATTGACTCATCCACCCAACCAAGTGGGGATACACCAAAAGTTTATACATGGTAAAACAAGAACATCACATCATCCATACCAAGCATAGTGGGGAAACAAAATAGGTCGTTAAATGACCTTGATAATAAAAGATAGATATGACATAGAGACATAATATCTAAAACAAGACTCAGATAGTCATCAAAAACTATCATCAGCAGCATCTGTTAATCACCATTTAGACCAGCAACCATGATCTCCCTTCTGCACCCGATCTACCTGAAATAAAAACAGCTGTGAAAGGGTACCAAGATCTTCTAAGATAATGCCAAAAATGCATTATTAGAAGTATATACTCCCCTTGAACCTGTGCCAGATGATCTTTGTCAGACCCATATCAGACTTGTTTCATCTTGAGTCTGTTCCACTGTTATTCTTCAAATCAATATATACGCGACTGTATCCACAGAACCTGGTGTATGTACGCAGATACGTTTCATGAAACTCGCGTACAACCACTTTCCTATGAAACAAATACTTATCAATGGCAAGAAGATGCATCAACTACTCCCAGCTTTTGTCTGAGGTATTCAAATGTCTCTCTGGGTAGTGGTTTGGTGAATATATCAACAACCTGTTCCTTGGAGGGAACATACTCCAATTTGACCTTTTGTTCAAGCACTTGTTCCCGGAGAAAATGATATTTGATAGGTATGTGCTTGGTCTTGGAATGCATGACAGGATTCTTTGAAATACTAATTGCACTTGTATTATCACATAGAATGGAGATGGGTGGAGTACATGTGATTTGAATGTCTTGTAATGTTTGCATCATCCAAAGAAGTTGTGTGCATCAACATGCAACAACCACATATTCTACTTTAGCTATAGATAATGCAACTGAAATTTGTTTCTTGTTGAACCAAGACACTAATCTGGAACCCATAAAGAATGCAACACCACTAGTGCTTTTTCTATCATCCACGCTTCCTGCCAAATCTGCATCTGTATATGCATGAAGTGTAAGATATGTATATCTAGGATACCATAAACCAAAGTTTTGTGTTCCTTGAAGATATTTGAAAATCCTTTTGACTGCCTGAAGGTGTGCTTCCTTTGGATTTGCTTGGAAACTTCCAACTATTCCCACTGCATGCATGATGTCTGGTCAGGTACCTGTTAGATAGAGTAGACTACCAATCATGGATCTGTAGGTTGGTTGATGTACTGTTGCTGATTCATCATTTGCAATGAGGCTGCATCCTGTTACCGTAGGGGTACATACTGGTTCAGAATCTTCCATGCCATATTTCTTCAAGATCTGCTTGAGGTACTCGGTTTGTGATAGAAAAATACCATCTTTATTTTGTTGAACTTGTAAACCAAGAAAATATGTGAGCTCACCAAGTAGGGACATTTCAAATTCTTTCTGCATTACCAAAGCAAAGTTTTGACTCATGGCTTCTTCATTGCTACCAAAAATGATATCATCAACATATACAACAAGTATTAGCAATTTATCATTGTTAATTTTTATATATAGATTGCTATCAACTGATCCTTTTGAAAAACTTTGTTGATGAAGGTATTTGTCAAGACGATAATACCAGGCCCTTGGAGCTTGTTTTAGACCATATAGAGCCTTTCTAAATTTGCATACAAGTTTTGGATCATTTCCAAGGATGAATCCGTCTGGTTTCTCAATATAAAATTCTTCTTCTAGGTCTCCATTAAGAAAGGCAGATTTCACATCCATTTGATATACTTTGAACTTCTGAAAGATAGAAAGAGCAAGGAACATTCTTATGGCTTCAAGTCTAGCAACAGGTGCAAAAGTTTCTTCAAAGTCTATACCTTCTTGTTGAGCATACCCTTTATAAACAAGTTTGGCCTTGTTTCTAATAACTTCTCAATTTTTCATTCAGCTTGTTTTTTAATATCCATTTGGTTCCTATGACATTCTTATCATGAGGTCTAGGAACTAATTCCCAAGTATTATTCTTTTCAATTTTCTCAAGCTCTTCATTCATAGCCTTGACCCAACATTCATCTTTGCATGCTTCATGTCATTTTGTGGTTCAATGGAGGAAAGTAATGCTAGATAGCTTGAAGCTTTTGTAAATAGTTCTTCTTGTATGCACACCTGCCTCTTTCTGTCCCAAAATTTGAGTCTCTGTATGATTTTTCTGAACATAATTGGATGGAGTCTTTTCTTCTGCCATTATCTGCTCTTCTAGTGCTTCATTGGTTTATTCTTCTTCAACATTAGTCTGATAATCCTCATATTCTTCCCACTCTTCAGTTTTTACTTTGGATTTTCGCCTGCTTCATCAACCACAACATCAATACTTTCAACAATTTTCCCAAGTCTTTTATTATAACACTTGTATCCTTTACTCCGGGAAGAGTAACCAAGGAGAATGCCTTCATCTGCTCTAGGTTCAAACTTGTGAAGTTTTTCTTCAGTTCTTTTGATGTAACATTTGCTTCCAAAAACTTTGAAGTATTTTACAGTAGGAATCTTACCATACCAAAGTTCATGAGGAGTTTGAGTGCTATTTACCCGAACATTCGTTTTGTTGAGAATAGTGACGACAACAAATGCAGCTTCACCCTAGAAGGTTGCAGGAGTTCCAGACTCATCTAGCATAGCACAAGCCATTTGTTGAACAGTTATGTTCATCCTTTCTACCACTCCATTTTGTTGAGGAGCCCTTGCGGTAGAGAATTCCCTTCTTATTCCATGTTCTTCACAAAAGTCGAAAAATTCGTAGATTCTCCTCCTCGATCAGACATGAGGCATTTGATTTTACGATATGATTCGTTTTCAAACAAAGCTTTGAATGCTTTGAACTTTTCAAATGCTTCATATTTATGCTTTAGAAGTCCTATCCAACACATTCTGGAAAAGTCATCAATGAACAGTATAAAGTATTCTTCTCCACGAGGTGACTTTTTCCTTGATGGACCACATAAATCAGTATGGACAAGTTCAAGTAGCTTACTAGCTGATCCTTCCTTCTCAGGGAAATGTGTTCTGGTTTGCTTACCAAATTGACATGATTTTCATATTGTATTTTCTAGAATTCTGATGTCAGGAAGATCACATGCAACCTAGAATTTGCATGCTTTCCTTATCTAAGGGAAGCTTAGATGCCCCAATCTTCTGTACCATAGCCAGTGTTCATCATTTTTCTTATATAGCATTGTTGCTATCCTCCCTTGAGTATGTATAAATTATTTGGAGTTCTTATGCCTTTGATCACTGTTTATCCTGTATCAAGCTCACAAACAACACATCCATTTGATCGAAATACTACCTCATTTCCTTGATCACACATTTGACTAGCACTCAATAGATTATGCTTTAAACCATCAACATACATAACATTCCCAACGTTGACCTTTTCTTTTAAGAGAACATAGCCTTTACCTTTTATGACTACAGGGGTGTCATTTCCAAATGAGACGTTCCTTTCCTTTTCTAAGGACATATATGACTGAAGTTTTTCTTTATCACCTGTCATGTGTTTCGAGCATCCATTGTCGATGTACCATTGATTTTCTTGTCCTTTTGCATATAAGGCTATACCACATCTTTCGATTTACGGTTCTTTCTTTTTCCATGTTTTGGGATTCAATGAAGCTTGCTCCTTCTGAGATGTTTGCTGAAATTTACTCCTGCATTCAGAGTCTTCATGACCGAAGTTGTTACAGATAGAGAATTCTATTTCATTTTCAAGAAAAGAAAAGTTATTGTAGGTCCTTTTCATGATCCCAGTCACATTCCTTTGATTTCGTGCTTCTCTAGTCATGATGGT
This sequence comes from Pinus tabuliformis, assembly GCA_031772625.1. Lineage (NCBI taxonomy): Eukaryota > Viridiplantae > Streptophyta > Pinopsida > Pinales > Pinaceae > Pinus > Pinus tabuliformis. The sequence goes on from CM062804.1 coordinate 930,897,495, forward strand.
CTTGTAAGCAACACATTGAGTAGCTTTGTGTCCAAAGTTATGACATGAAAAACATTGGCCATTGAAGAAATTCCTGCGATTATCGAATCTACTGACCTGATGATCGTAATTTACATTGACATCCATTCTTGAAGCAAATTGAGAATGATTTACCCCTGGTTGGTTATAGCTTTTGTTCATCCTTGAAGTAGATTGAACCCGATTTACCTAGTGATCTGTTTTAAGCCTCTGCTGACGATTTCCAACCTGTTCATTTCTCCTTCCTGCATCAAGATAGCTTTTTGAGGTTGATGGCTTCTGCGTTTGAGATGGTTATTTAGTATATCCAAGCTCTGTCTGTATCAGAGGAGAACACTGCACTTTGATAATTTCATCTAAAGTTTCTGATCCTTTAGCAAACTTAAGATTAAGAGCTTTTGTTTTCTCAATTTCTTTTCTTAGACCCACAATTTCACATTCTAACTTTTCATTGTGTTTTTCCCTTTCAACAAGTTGGAATGTAAGAGTATCTATAATCATACTCTTTTCTTCTAAACAAATTTTAAGTTTAGAAATTTCTTCACAGAGACCATCTTCATCCAAAGCATCCAAGAAATAATCATCTTCAAAAGCCATCAGAAGTCTATAATCATTACTATTTTCATCTTCATCACTATTTGATAAACCATCACTATCTTCATGCGTATAGTAGCTCTTCTTATTTACACTTTGTTTTCTATTCCATTTTTCTGATTCCTTACCTTTATCAAGCTTATCTTTGTGAGGACATTTGGTAGCATAATGACCTACTCTTCCATAAGCAAAACATCTGAAAGGTAGTTTACCTCTGAATCTTCCAGAACCCCGTTGAAGGTTCTTGACAAAGTTTGATTCTTCCTCTCCTTCTGACGTATGTCCTGACTCATTGGGTTCTCCTTTTCCTGAAGCTTTGAATGTGGCTTCTCTCATATCTGATGGACCCCCTTTTCTCATTTCGAAAGCAGTTAGGATTTCGTGCAGCTGTGACATAGTAATACTTTGAAGATCCTGCTTTTCTTCTATGGCAGAAACTTTTGATTCAAACTTAGAAGACAAGGATATTAGAAATTCTTCAACTAAAGTAACTTCTTTTATCTCTTCACCCAAGTTTTTCATGCGATTAACAGTCTCATCTATACGTAAGAAATAATTAGCTACACTTTCATCATTGTGCATTCTAAGAGTTTCATATTGAATTCTGAGAGATTATAGTTTTGCACGTTTTACCTGGTCGTCTCCTTCATAGCTTAGAATGATCTTGTCCCATATTTCTTTGGTGGTTTTGAGCTGCATAACCTTGACGAATTCTGATTGTGACAGACTCCCCAATAGAGTATTGACAACCTTTGCATTTGTTTCATACTGATTTTTACTTTCCGTATCTGTAGGAGTTGCTGATGGAAATGTGTATCCTCCTTCCACGATATCCCAAACTTCTGTTCTAAGAGATTGAAGATAGGCTGTGGTTCTTACCTTCCAATAGACAAAGTTTCTCCCATCAAAGATTGGTGTCCTGATGGATGCCTCTCTTTCGTAGTTGCTCATGATGATAGATCTTCCTTCAAGCGATCAAGCTTCTTCTAAAGGACTTGCTCTGATACCAATTGTTGGAAATAATATTAAGAGGGGGGGGTGAATCAGCATTAGCAAGTCAATAATATTTCTTTTCACAATCATATTTGTATACGCTACTTCAGTTAATGAAACTTGTGTATATACACAACTGTTGTTAAGAAAAATAGCGTATATCCTGTAGACTTATAATTTAGTTAATTCATCAGATGTTTATCTTTAATCTGTGTATCAGAACCATATAACAGTAACCAGGTACAGTAAAAACAGAGCAGACAATCACATACAAGAACACAAGATATAAGGTGGAAACCCAATGTGGGTGAAAACCACCTACTGTAATTCGTCTCTATCTTCTTTTAATAAGAAACTTCTTTTTACAATATTTCTGTATTGGTGCAGTCTTATACCAGTACGTAGGCTTCTACCTGTAGAAGGCTACAACCTTCTCTCGTTCTCTAGCTTCTCCTAGAAGGGAGCTACACCCCCTTTAGCTCTTGTACTAGCTGATGTACTAGTATGCAGGCGTTGACCTACAAAAGGCTACAAGCTTCTCTTTTCTTCCAGGGACCACGTTTCATAAATTTTCAGACTAGATCCATCAATAACATTAATCAAACATCAAATATATCCGCATCAATCAATCTCCTTTGCACCAACCAAAACTGAATCAAACAATCACTTTTCTGAATGCTGTAACCAGATCACAGTAAGAGTAACCAGAACCCAATGCAGAACCCAGAACACTGCAACAGAAAACAGAAGTAGCTAAAACATATTTTATGAGATGTACACTACTTCAATGTCGAACTTGCGTTCATACGCTGTTATCTGAAGGTAGACCTGTGTATATGCTGTTTTGAAATTCTGAACCAGCGTGTATACGCGCCTTTGCTATACTGAACATGCGTACATATCTATAAAAGATGATTTAACCTTTACAACTATTCAGACATCAGTTATACCCAGATCATCTAATTATAGATTACGACATGCGCCAATTATAAAAGATCAAAACCACACAAAGATACTTCTCTTCAAGCCTAAAGATCTTGACCCATCAATAGAACTTATCCTTCTTCAAGCGCTCAGGTTCCTCCTTGATTTAGATCTAGCTATTCACCATAACTCAATGACTAGTATTCTAGATCTTTCTCTTCATTAGATATTCAATACTTGAGTGCCTTTGCTTAATGATCTCCTTCTCCTTTTATAGTCTTAGGCCTTACTCAATACCATGGTCCAAAACCACTTAGATGCAATACTTAGGACCAAATACCTGGGGTCAATACTCCAGTCAAGATACCTTGGATCAATACCACGGGTAAAAATACCTGGGACCAAATACCATGAACCAAAACCAAGTTTTCCAACATGTATGCACTTTTCCTTGCGTGAAAGTGCATGTATACACATACGCACCTTTTGGTCCGCGAGCCCGCGTGTATACATGGCTTGGTTAAGGGGAACCTGCGTATACTTCTTTTTGTTTCATTCTATGAGCTTGAACTATGATCTACCATCTAAGTGAGTTGCCATCAAGGACAACACCTGTGTCATAGTGCCAAGCCTATGTCACAATGCCAACAGAAACTAGTCATTACAACTAACTGGTTATTTTTTTTCTCTTTGGTCTTTTCCTTCTTGGTCAAGCTTTTGTTAGGTCCAATAATCTTTCTCTCTTGCAAATGGGGATGTTTATGGAGTTGATATAGTTTTTCCTTAAGCACTAGATGCTCCCATGGTGCAATTCATCCTTATTGTCGAAATCAATTCTTATGTCTATAGTTCCCTTATTGTTACCCTTTTCATCAAAGTTTCTCATAGTTGTGACTCTCAAACACCTCTACTACCTGCTTCCCCATAGCTTGATCTTCTTGTCCCTCTATGGCCTTTGAAAATGACTATGGTTAACAAGGTCATGACCTAGGGACTAGTAAAGAGTGCCCAAAAGGAGGCCTAAACCAGAAGATAAAAAATTTATCCTCCCATAAAGTACCATGATATGTCACCAAGGTTGAGAAAAATTCCATTAAATTATCTAGGAACTTCCATTCTAGAGTCTGCTCACATGTCGATGAAGAAATGGTTCAAATGGAGATATCTTTATACAAAAGAGGAAGTGGCTCTCCACGAAAAAATTCAAAAGGAATTTGAAGGATGAATGTCTTTCAATTTAATTGCTTATAATATTCAACATTAAATTATCAACCAAAATGTTTGTAAACTTCAGGATACTACACTACATGTGTAGAGATCAGATTACTAATGGGGTTCTATCTATCACTATGAAAGAAAATGGCATGGAAAATTAAACCAACTGAAAGTAAACCCATATAGAACTTTTTATCTAGACAATAGACTTAAGGAATATGGTTAGGGATTTCATGAGACAATATTATTGCATAAGACAATTGTATAATTCATATCTCATTCAATAAACCTTAAACTAAGTCTAATATTTGGTTTAATTTGAGGGTAAAAACCACAAGGAAAGGTGGGGAAAGGGAAATAATTCTAAATCTATTGAGGCTATTGGGGTTACCTATGATATCACACTGATGGGAACAAATGGTAATTGTACAACCATGAGGGTAGAAAAGCATGACATTTACCTCAATGTGCTCTCTTTACACTCCGCAATTTGAAAGTAAATCTAGCAAAGTCAATGAATTTAGTGACAACATACCAACCTGCACAAGGAAATGAAACCTATCTACATTTTCACCAAAAAGAAAGGCATGGCCAATGTTCAATTTCATGGGCTCATACAGAGACTAGTCATATGAATATGCAATTTGTTTTGGACAAGTGAATTGGTTTGTTCTTGTATACCTACAAGAGGCACAACATTAACATTCACATTTATACAAAACAATATTAATACAAATCACAAGGCATACCTGCATCACAAAAAGCATTAACACAACAATATACATAACATAGGAAATGTGACAAATAAGATACACAACAGGCATATAATACATAGTGACAAATGTGTGAAGTGATACACAAAAAAAAATATACTCATGAATCTAACCAAAATAGGGTACTTACAATAGAGTGTTACCACATACATTCAAGAAGTAATATACAAAAGAGATGCAAGACAAACATGGTTGAATTGGTGGGCCCTCCCAACTAGCTACGTCACTCGTGTTAACGATCTAAAATAGGGCAACATATGTAAAAACATGAGATGTAAGACAACACCAAGATGCTGCATGATATTAGCCCATTCCCAATAAATTACATGCAAATCGGTGTAAGAAAACCCCAACAACAGGTTAATATTAAGATAAAATGAATACAAGTTTTATGAATATATTTCCTAGGCTCTACCTACCTCTCATGCGATGCGTAGAAGGTTGAAATTTATATGATTTCATGAATAAAGGGGAGCGAGCAAGTAGATATAGGGATCCCCATCTTACTCATCAATTACAACTTCTATCTCAATAAAAAGTAAGAAAAGGAAACACGAGTGGATTTCGTATCCATTCCAAGATAATGATCCCACCCTGTCCAACTACAAACTTATATTGTGTGCACATTTTAGCAAATTAAATAGTGCAGGCTAGATAGATGTGCTTCATTCCAAATTTAGGGATTTGATCAATGTGAATTTTACTAGCAGACAATACATTTTGTAATGATCCCTAACTTCATCCAATGGTGATGTGTAGAAGAAAACCCATGTTGCCATGTTTTCCTAGGAATGGTGGAACCATCACGAACTTGGAGGTCAGTTACAAGGACCTGTCAAGGTTACTGGATCTACTCAAGACCATCATTAGTAGCATACAATATCTAATTAAGTCTCCAAATCATGCTAAAACATTGGAATAAATATATAATCTCAATGGATTACCTTGTAGGTCTCTTTTAGTGATTTTTTGTGGAAAAGGCATGAAAGGATGTCATTATTTGGTCAAAATGGGAATTATATGAGGTAAAAAGGAGGGAAGACTAACAATAAAACCATGTCAATTTCGAACCCAAACATCTACCCCACGTTAAATTTCTTGTGTGTCCTTATGCAACAAATACAAACTATCAATTTGGTAGAATATTGATCATGCTGGGGTGTTTGTGACCAAAAGACAAAACTAATCAAAATGTTATGATTTGTTGAGTTAATGGGTGTCAATGGAGATATTCACATCGACCCCATTCTTCTTTCTTGGTGACTTCAACTTCTTTTCCAATGCTCTGTTGTGAAGGGCTAGGTAGTGGTTCTTTTGGCACCATTTCTTTGCTAATTTGTACAATTTCTCATTTTTCACCACCAACTTGTCAATTTCTTCTTGTAGCTGAGCATTTTTACTTTTGAGGACATAGTTCTCAATCTTGATATAATGATCCAACACCTTGAACTCTTCAATCGTGGCCTTCAATTTCGAATTTTTCTTGTCTTTCTTTCTTAACTCTACAAGTGAAGGCCCACTTGTGATATTAGATGAAGTAGTGGGCATAAATTTCTCATAATAATCAGTTATTAATTCAAACTCATCGAGAATAGATGTACCAACAATGTTTTGAAGATGGACATAAAAAATCTTGGAATTAGAATATCTAGTTTTGGGTCTCTTGGATGAAGAGGTTATGGTTTCCTTTTGTTTATCATGGCTAAATGTAATGGGCACAATGTCAAATATAGTGTCTTTGGAAGACTTAAGAGGTAAGGCTTGTTTGGAAAATTGAAGGTGAAGAGAGGGTGAGGAATTTTTGAGGTGATCTGAAGGGGGAAAAGAGGCCTCCTCACTATGTTGAAGTGACCCTCTTCTTGCCATACTACTAGTCACCCTTCTAGTGAAAACAAGTCGCTTTCTCACTTTATCAACCTTCTTGGGGATTTCCTCACACTATTCAAGTTCAAATATATCATCATTTTTTTTCTCCTCCTTAGCTCATTTTCCATTGCTACCTTATTTGACTATTTCTTTGCTAGGTACTCTAGGTGCTTCCCTTGGAAATTGGGATTGAGCATTGAACTAATTTAGGGCAAGAAATGCTTACCATGGATCTTCCCTATTTCTGAGTTCCTCTAAAATCAAGATCTTTATCAACCTATTATGACACAAACTACGAATAACATTTCTAGGGTTCCGTTGCACTCTCTTTGCCATGAAACCAAGACTCTTATGCAAGTTAAAAGGGAAATTTACAAGTTCACCTGCTTTGAAATGGAGTAACAGTATGATATGATATAGGAAGGTTATAACATATCTTCCTTCACATGCAATGTACTTGTGTATGATGAAGAGAAGGTTCTGCCATTTTTCAATAATCCATCACCTCAAGATCCCCTCTTCTCCAGTAAGGATTCAAGTCCTCTAAGTGAAAGAATCATCTCCACACCTCCTTCTTGATATGATTTTTTTGAACCACCGGTTTCCAGTTTAGGGGCATCTAGTAGCTTGGCCCACTAGTTCCTCTGAAAGAACCATGACTAAATATCCAACAAGATAAAACTATCCATCAAATCCCTATGTAAAATCTTGGGTGACTACATTGTCATACCCACAAATTCTCTTGATAAATGGAAGTCATCCAGCATCCTTCGATATGGTTTAAACACATTATATTCATAGAATGCCTCCAAAAATTTGATTAACAAAGGTTCTTTCCTCATAGTTCCTAATATTCCCATATCAACTTTAGTGGAGTAGTTTCGAGGTGCTCTGTGTTTCAACAATTGTTTGCTAGTCATGAAGTGGGAGGGAAAATTGAGAGTGGGAAGGAGAATTGAGTGAAAATTAATTTTTTGGTTGAGGAACTTGTCCCAAGTCTTGTTAACTAGATAAGTAGGAAGGCACTCTATTGAATGATTTCACATGCAAATCATGCCAATCCATGATGAGTGCTAATTAGTAGAAGTGGGAAAAATAATGTTGGTAAGTGCGATATGATAAACAACCATGGTGAGGGGCATTGTATAAGGTGGTGGAAAAGTCACTAATATTAATGATAACCAAGGATTTTTCATATATAATTCCAAGTCCTAGCATGTTAAAAGAGGTTAATAGAGTATGTGTACATTCGGCCTTATTATATGATTTGAAACATATTTGTAAACAAAACCTTGAAACATGTATACTTATGAAAATATTAAGGTTGAAAATCATAAAAATATTGGGGATGCTATGTACTAAAGCATTGAGGTTGCTAAACATGAATTTTTTAGACAATTTCTAGCGTGTTTTTCAAAATAGTAATTGATCACCTTGTTGAATTATTGAACCAAACTAATCCTTTTTGTTGAAGAAGATATGAAGTATGGAGGAAGAAGATAAGGGCTTTGAAGTCATTTGGTGGCTTCAAACCCTCATCCAAAGATCATCTGCTGCAAAATAACCCAAGAAAGTGCAAAGTATCTTGATTTGACACGCTATAGGTAGTCATGTAACCATTATATGTTCTTGTAACCAAAGTTACAATATTGTGTGTTGGTTACAAGAAAACCTGTAAGTGCATAAAAAGTGTTGTTGATGCTTCCTTTGACTTTTCCAAAGACTAGCCTCCTACACGTTGCTATTATGAAGGTTGCAAAAGGAATAGTAGTGACCAATAAAAATGATAACTGAATGTTAAAGATAACCATGTAATATCAATGGTGGATGAAAAGTAAAGTTTTATATTTCTTTTGTTGTGTCTTTTCCTTGATATAAAGAAACCAGAGTGTTGTTGTTGATGTTAAAACTTTTATTTTTCATCTTCCTTTTTACAAGTTGAATGAAAAAGAGAAATTGATGAAGAGGGGTCTATCCCATGAAAATAACTATAGTGAAGGTGAGTTCTAGTTGGATGCCAAGATTAGAAAGAATGTTCATCCCAAGCTTTGTAACAAAGAAGTTTTTCATGACTATAATTTGTGACAAACTCAAGATTATTATTTAAAGAGATCATAGGAAAAAAAAATGCTCTCTTTTTGGGACAAGATCCATCTGCTTCTCTTTTGACTACTTCTCTTTTGACTAGTGGCCTCCCTTTTATTAGAATACTTGAAGGAGTATTTTCCCACTTGTTTCTCAATTTCAAGAAAAATCTCTTGTCCAATTGCGTCAGAGACTAGTTTTCACAATTGGACTTTTACTTTTTATCTTTATTCTATTTTTTTTTGTTTTTTCATACATCTTTTTTATTTCTTTCAAAAATTCCTTAGAAAATGAAAAAAGAGAGAAGGAATCAATAATAAATTACAATAGGTTGAGAATCTGCTGCCCACTACTTCCATCTTAGATTATTGTTAGACATGCTGAATGAACTCTTCTTGACTGGGGGGATTTTGGTACACTTTCAACCCATTTCCATTAACTAGAAGAGAAGTTTATTCCTCGTAAATTGTCTTGATTCTAACCAAGCCATTGTCAAATACCTGATCAATCTCATACAAGTCCATCCAATGTGTGGTGAACTTTCCATTGAAAATTTTAAATCTCAAGTCGAAAAGGAAAGCCCAACCACCTAGTTTGAAGTGTTTTTTCTAGATGAACTTATCATGCAATTTACTCCTCCGATTTTGTATAAAGGTTGCATGTTAAATGGCCTCCTGATGCATCTCTTCCAACTTGTTTAGTTGAGCTATTCTTTGTTGTTGGACTTATGAAAGGTCCATTCCTAGCAGAGCTTTAAGTTTGAGAATTTTCACCTGGAATTATATTGAGAGAAGGATCTACTTTCCATACATCAAATCATATGGTGTGAATTATACATTATCTCTCCATGTGGTATTTTAGGCCCAAAGTGCCTCAGGAAGCCAATTTGCCTAGTATTTATGATGCCTCTATATGGTCTTGGTCATGATTGCTTCAAGGACCTTATTTGTCAATTACATCTACCCCTTTCCTTGTAGATAATACAGAGAGGAATTCTGGTGCTTAATATTATATTTCTTAGTGATGTTCTACACTAGTTTTGATGTGAACTATGTTCCTTAATCCATTAAAATTTCTCTTGGCACACAAAAATGGGTAATAATATTCTCAAATAGAAATTCAAAAATAGTTTGTTTCATAGCATGGAGAAGGGATATAGCCTCTACCCATTTAGTCACATAATCAATGCAAAATAAAATAAGCCTTTGAACTCTAGACATTGAAGCAATTGGTCCTATAAAGTCCATACCCACTTTTCAAAATGGTCAATGAGCACTTGTGGCTAAAGATACATCTTATTAGATTGGACTAAGAAAACCATTCATTGGCAACTATTACATATTCAAACATATTCTTTAGCATCCTTGAAAAGAGTGAGCAAATGATATATTGATAGAAGAGCCTTGTATGATGTTTTGTTTTTAACGAGATGTCCTCCATAGGGTTCATCATGACATGCTTTTAAGATATCAAACATTTCATCTTCTCCTACACATTTTATAATAATCATGTCTGGTCTTGTACAACAGATATCTCCTTCAATCCAAGAGTAGGAGGCACTATCTTTGATGATCCTTTTTTTTCTTTAGGTGACAAATGTTTTGGTAATTTTCCTGCGACCAAATAATTTTCTATATCTACAAATAAATTCACGTTAGTGGACACAAAAAACAAATGTTTGTCAAGAAAATCATTCTTTACAAGAGTATCTAATCTTTCATTATGGATCCTGGAAAGAAAATTTGCTACTAAATTAGTTTTCCCATACCTATCCAAAATACTAACATTAATCTTTTGTAAAAAAAAACCACCTAGTAACTCTACCATTTGTTATTGGTTTCTTCATTATAAATTTTATGGCTAAGTGGTCAGTATGGATAAAAACCTCATACCCAGTAATGTAATGTCTGAATTTATTTATTGCATGTACTGTAGCTAAGAATTATTTCTTCATGTTGTGTAATTAATATCAATAGGTGTTAAAATATTAGTAACAAAATAAGTGACATAAGAATATTGTTTTTCATGTTATCCTAAGACTACTCCAAGGGATGTATTTGAGGCATTCGTGGAAATATGAAATGGGATGGATCAATTAGGTCCCCTTAAACCAAGGGCTTTGGTGAGCTTATCTTTCACCCCTTAAGAAGCAACTTGAAATTGTTCATCCTAAACAAAATTAGCATCTTTAGCAAGTAACTTAAATAGAGGAGTAACTATTTTTGTGAAGTTTCTATCTCCTATAGAATCCAACATGTCCTAAAAAGATTCTCACCTCCTACAAATATTCTAGAGTTGGTAGCTTGGTAATTACTTCAATCTTTGTAAGGTCAACTTGTATTCTTGCATCAAACATATAGTGCACAAGAGAAATGCCTATAGTTTTCATCATTTGACATTTTATATCGCTCAAAGAAAGGTTAGTTTCTTAACATCTAATTGAAACATTCTCAAGATTATTAAAGGCTTCATGGAAAGAGTTACCACACACATAAAAGTCATCCATTTAAATCTCAATGAAATCATGAATAATATTGGAAACGATGGCTAATGAAACTCTTTAAAAAGTAGTGGGAGCATTGCATAACGCGAAGGGTAACACCTGTTATCACCCCAAGAAACTCTCCTAGGTTGTATCTTAGAGATGCTCGGGAACATTACAAACTCAACAAAATGTTGGATAAATGGTGAATGAATGAAAGAAATGCTGCATATTCAAGCTAGATAACCACTTCTACTATGCTTAACCCCAGACATGGGTGAACACCCCCAAACTACAAGGCTTTAGACCAACAATTACTCACAGTTTTAGGGAAATGTGAAGATGGAGAAGACTGATCACACCAGTAGATGCACAGGACCCTGATATGGCCAGCTGCAACCAGTTAAAAGGTCTGTCAATCTATTTCTTAATGCACAGATAGGATGATAGTTCTCTGGCATTAAAACAACAGAAACCTGCATACAAATTCAATGATACAGCTAGATTCTAACACAGATGTGGGATGACAGCCCCTCTAATGCTAAACATGAACAACACATGAATAAATACATAACAGGCACAGCTTGGAACAAAGAAGAAAAAGTGGAAAGTGAGCAATCAACAACAAAAGAAGCTTGTATTAGCTGGAAATGAAGACCAGAAGCTGCAGGTGTCACAATAGTTGTAGCCTTTAGAAGTTGAAGTTTACACCAAAATAACATTCATCAACCTCATTACATCTTTTTTCTGGGTATATATAGAGGTTGACTACAAAATTGCTCTGCAAACCTATGCGTGGAGGGGTCATAACTCCCACCAACCACATTTACAATCAGATATGGGCTTCTGATACAATTTGATTTTTTTAATGGATCAATTTGACATTTACTGGTACTTTTTTGTCCTTCCTGAATAGGTGAAGTATTATTTGAATGAATTTCCATAATTGCTGCAGTCATTGAGCTACTTGAGGATCGTCCTTCTTGTCCTTGACCGTGTTGTTCTTTAAATGTGGTAGCTGAGGAATTCATGTGCAGATTTCCGGGTCATCTCTTCCTTCTTCACACGCACAAAATAGGCTGAAAACATTGGAAATGGATGCTGTACTGGGCATGAATATTAACCGTTGGTTGACAAAATGGATAGTAGAGATTGGATCTAGGGGGTTATCAGGCATAAACGAGAATGGATGAATGATGGTCGTTGGATCGTAGCGGGAATGATCCAACGGCTAATAGGAGCGGAAGATGCACACAAGTTAACGAGCGGGGGACCGTACTAGAAGGGCGGTAAGCGATTTCCCCACACCGCTTTTCGGGAGTGGGCGGTATTCATACTACGGGGCATGATCCTGTTAGATTATGCCACATGGCTGTAGGGTCCGACGGGAAACCGCTTCCCCGCGGGTTAACGGGCATGCAAGTTCACGGGGCGGGGGAAGCGAAAAGTGTCAGATCCCAAGGTGGAGGATTGGACGGACTGGATTTAACGCACAAGTTTAGAGGTTGATGTGACAGGTAAAGCCGCGGCGGGTTATGATTTTCTTTGTATGCGCGACGTTAATGTATTAAGACGTTAGTGCCGGGGAATAAACAAATAATGGGTTTATACGGGGTTTAAACGGGTTATGAAGGTTTTTAGTGTTTAATCCAAAAAATGCCTGGGAGTCGGTTAAAAAGAGTTTAGGCAGGGTTTATAAGGTTTATAAATAAAAATGCCTGGGAGCTAAGTAAATAAGGGTTTGTGAGGAAGTTTAGCGTAAAACGGAGGAATGGGGAGCTATAAGAGCACAAGCTGAGAGATAAGGGAGCGGCAAGTTATGGTGTGAGGTCACATTATCGGGGGTTTTATAGGGTTTATAAAAGACAAAAAGAAATAATGGAGTTAAGAGAACAAGGAGAATGAAAGGAAAGAAGGAAATGGAGGTAGCGGGGTTATAGGAGAAAAGGGAAAATGAAGGAGAAAGCATGAAAAAACTGCTGCCAGCCTTATACAACCAAACCAGCACTGCTCAACACCAATTTTGATCCATCAAGTATCAAGGAACATAGCAGAGCTAACAACACCCTATAATCGTAAGTTCTCCAAGGGCATGTAAAAGTGGTATTTTGTTATTCTTCTTGAGTTATTTGTATTTGGTTATATCCATTGAATCCATCAATAAATGAGATAGTGTCCAAAACATGGTTAATGAAAGGATGGGGAAAATGGTATTTTAAAGTGGCCTTATTTAACTCTCCATAATCCATGCAAATTCACGACTTGCCATTATTTTTAGGAACTATGACTAGGGGTGAAACCCACTAGCTATCTAAGATAGGGTAAATAAAATTGCCATCCAATAGTTTTTACAGCTCCTTTATTGTTTCTTTTAGGATTGGGTCCATTTTTCTCTATGGTTATCTAACGGGGTGAGCATCCTCCCAGTATAGATGTGGTGTGTACATGTTTTGGGATGAATTCCCTTCATATCATGGTATTTCTAGGCAAATGCACTAGTGTGCTTTGACAACATGTTAATTAATTATGCGTATTGGGATTGATCAACTTGCATGTTTATGTATAATGTTTTTCTTGGATTAATCTCTACAATACAAGATTCAAAAGTATCAATGGTTGATGAAACCACAGGTAGTGATAATGCGTTGTTAGGATCATGATTTTCTTGAAAATATGTACTAAAGATATGATAAAGATAATTCAAGTTTTGTAAGGGTTCCAAATTGACAAGAATATCTTGGACTTGTCTTTCTTCAGTTTGTTCTTTAAGTTGTACAATTCGATCCAATATAAAGATCGATTCAGTATTTTCTTCATCACTATCGATGTTTTCAATCCCTAAGGTTTCTTTATCAATTATTTTTGTAGACAAATACAAATTCACATTTTTAACAGTCCTTGTGTGAAATAATCATATATCCAAATTAGCAACCAATAAAGGCATTCATGGTAGCCAACCATGATCTGTTCAGGATTACCGGGTGTCCTCCCACCGAGACTTTAGGTTGCAATACCATAAATTCCATAGGGTACTCCCATGGATCAAGGTAAACAATGAAAACATCCAACACTCCTTCATGTTTGATATTAGACCCAACATCTATTTCTAGAACAATAAGTGTGGAATGAAGATTAAGTAATTGGAATCGATCCAATGTCTATTTAGTCATTATGTTAATGACAACCCCTAGATAAAGAAAAGCATTTGGGATGAGGACTCCATTAATATGGACTAACATAATGAAACTACCAGGATCTACATATTAATATATAAAGCCTTGTCTAGTAATAAAGTCTATTGTTTTTCCTACAAATTGGATGGTTTTAGGTTCAACCTTTTTCCGTCTTGGATTTTTCAAACATAATTCCATAATTATTTTTACATAGATGGGGATATCTCTAATGGATTGTAGTGAGGGAACCTAGCATATTCCTTAGTTATGACATTAACTCATTTGTGAAACTTTCAATAGGCTTTTACAAGTCAAGCCTCTATGGACAAGGAGGTTAACTAGATGATTGTGGGGGTTCTGATGTCAAAGAAATTCATGTGTTTTATTATTATTTATTTGCATGGGGGTCTCCTCCTTATATTTCTCTTTAATAAGCATAGGGTAGTTTTTATCGAGAACCCTTCTCGACATAAGGTGTACATCCTATAACTCTACAAAGGTGATTAAATAGGTAGTAAATGATGGTGGCTTAGAGTTATAAGTAGGCTTAATCACCTTATTGTTTGGATTGGGTGATGGTTGGGTAGTAAATTAAGTTGGTTTTGGGAGTTGAGTATGTGGCAATTGTAGTTATTGAGTTTATGGATATAGTGGAAGTTGTGCCATTGGTTGGGATGTTGTTTGTGTAAGGTGTGGTTGTTGATACAATGGTGGAGGTGGTTGTGTAGAGTAAGGTTGTTGAGGTTGCATATGGTATTGGTAAGTAGGAATATGTAACACCCTCCTCCCACATTTACCCAAGCTAATCGGTCCACTGGGGTAAACATGTGACAAATATCTACTATGATGTGATTGTACTCCCCATGTACAATTAAGGAAGTGGAGCATTGCCATGCACTGACCAGAAATATTGCGCAGTTATGGGGAGGACTGAGCAAATCTCTAGTTAATGCACTAATAATTTTTGAGCATAATATGGTTCTGTGCAATTTTTGGGCTAAGTGGCTCTGGGCTACCTCTCAGGCTCTACGCAATTCTAGAGTTGAAGGCTCACTTGTTGGCTTGGATTGCTCTGCGCAGTTTCCAAGCTGAAGACAAGATGTCAGCTGGGTCTGTGCAATTCTAGAGCCTAAGCTCACTGTTGGGTTGCACTAAGAATTTCTTGAGATCAAGGTTGATTTCCCTCAAGGATTGCACAGATCATCAAGGAAGTGAAAGAACCATATTGAAACCAAGTCACGAGGTCAACTTATGGTTAGAAGACAAAGAAAGTAAGAAAACACAAGTTGCAAAGTGAAAGATAAATTCAAATGAAAACAAAATTACCTGGGCAGTGCAAGACAAGCTGCTAAGATTTAAGGAGGGAGGCTCCAAAATGAAGTGAAGGAAAAATTTTGGAGGGTGGTTGTAGCCGCTACAACATTGGCGACACACTCGTAGAACTCCAAATCTCTGTATGGATCTTGTCTCATGTAAAGTGAGTCTAACTCCTGTTATCACTTAGGTTGTCCCTTTTGACTCCTAAAGGGATACAGCCGAGGTAACCACAAACCAACTTTGGACTGCAGGCCCTAGCCTACCTGCAGTCAGAGAGGGCTCTCTCTTTATGATTTAGCTTTGTTGAAAGGGATGATTTTAGGCTAGATATGATGCATAGGGGTTTTGATTGAGTTTTGGTGGGAAAACTGACACTTTCAGGTAGAGAGGCAGAGTATAGTCTGAATCTTTCAAGCCATTGGGCGTGGAGTCGAGGAGGGGAACTGTCGGTGTACTTCCTTAATAATAGTGAGGGAACATGGAGCAAGATAGCTGAGCTTGAAGCAATTTTTAGGTTCAAAGGATGGAAGGAATGCTAAAGAAAGAGAGGCAATTAAGAATCTCTCCAATAGATTAGCAAAGAAGGTAACAGGGCGCTACCTAGGGGCAGTTAAGAATCCCTAGATAATTGGCCAACACAGGTGAACTGGGGTAAACATGAGCCAGGAGGAATTCAATGTTCATAACCAATTCTTTTAGAGGAAAACATCAAGAAACAACAGAAATTGAGCATAGAGAGTATTTAAACTAATTCTAGGCTATTCCTTTTTTCTGCTATTTAGATAATGGCAAACACATAAACAGAGATAAGAGGCACTTATTGCTTCAGGCCGCAGCGCAGGAATTCCATCTTCAACACTTCAAAACATTCATCAACAATAGACAGTTCACTCTCCAAGCTTTAAGCAATCTTTGATTACAGAAAAATTCAGGTATACACAGCGAGTCTCTAGTGAAAATTCTCAATTAATCCACCCTTAAAACTATACAGAGGGTGGTATATATAGGGAAAAAACTCTCTGCAGAGTTCCTTTATTACATCTTGACCTAATTAGGTCATAAAAAATGACTACTTAACCTAATCCTATCCAGAAATAAATGAAAAAAATATCTCAGGTCGTGCTCAGGGCCGATGTGTCAAAACTGAATAAATGATGCTGTCTTTGGTGGCTTGCTGCAGTGTTTTCTGCAATAAATGAGTATGGGTTTCTGCTTTCTTGCTGTCCTGGTGCTTTGAATGCCTTAATGGTGATTTGAAGGCAAGGATGGGCTGATGGTTATTGATTTGACTTTCTGGGGGCTTCATCAATGTTCAGGTGCCTCGAGCCCCTAAAAAATATGGACTGATACTCTCTGGCGTCTTTTCTTCCACTGATACTCTCTGACAAAATCTGGACTGCTGATCTGATATGCTGCGGGTCTAATCACCAGTAAATGGCCGCTGTTCGGCCTCTGTATCATCTGGAATTGTCTTCTGATCCTTTTGGTATGCTCTGTGAAGAAAACGGATCATTTTTGCGCCTTTTCGGGCTTCCTGGGGCCGCATGGTGAGAAGATTCCTTAAAGATTCCTTGAAGATTCTCCATTTCGGCCTAAAAAATCCTCTCATCAAAAACTGCCTCAAAATTGGATTCCGGGGCTCCGAAGTGCGACTTTTGCGCCTCTACGTCCAAGAAAGTGCTGATGATGTCAGCATTGTACGGCGGGTGACGTCAGCAAGGTGACATGGCAGGATGACGTCAGCATGACGTCATCACGTACAGACGATGACGTGGTAGGTATGGTGGCGGGGACACGTGGTAGTGACGTGGCAGGAGGCCACGCAGGCAGGTGACTCATCGGGTGACTAGACAAGGGGTGACGTAAGCAGGGACTGTGCAGGGGGTGACGTAGGGTATGACATCACAAGGTGGTAAGCGGTTTCTGACGCACCGCTTATGGGAAAAGGTGGTTTCGGGGGAGGGGGCTCCGCCACACCCCAGAGCCTGACGCGTGGCGGGAGTACGGCGGCAAAACCGCTGAACTCTCGGACGCTAAAGCCCGGGCGTGTCGGGGATGGGGACGCCCGCAAGCCGTTGATCTGTGGGGCGGGCGATCCAACGGTTGGCGGCGATCGCGAGGTAACGGCGGGTTAGCGGGTGGGAATATTCGTAGGAATATTCCAAGTTTGATATATCACGGCGGATGGGTTTTAGACTTAGGTTTAGTGGGTTATGGGTTTTAATAAAGGGCGCATTAATGTATTTATAGTCGGACTTAGGGATATGAGCGAAATATGGGTTTTTGAAGGTTTTTAGGGGTTTTGGTTTAGGGAAGAGGTTATTATTCTGACCAGATGTCAGAGTAATTCCTGGACACGGATGGGTTAAAAACAGTCCCAGATGGACTGTGATTTCCCTGACTTAGTGAATAATATGGCTATATTGCCCGGGAGGGGTATTTACATAGGGGAGTTTATATACATGATTTAAATAGGGGAAAGGGGAAAATTGTTAGGGAGTTATATAATAAAGTTAATAGTTAATATGGAGATGAAAAGAGGGCGCTAAGGTATGAGACCTTAGGCTTTGTTGGGGAAAAGAAGGCTCACAAACACTGAGTGAGCAGTCCTTGATTGAAGCAGATGTTCACCAAGGTACATGTCATGGAAATGATGAAACTGAGAGGCTCAAGCAGATCTTGACCTCCTGGGGATGTTAGTAAGTGACTTTGGGGTGATGAGAAGAAGGGAGAGGTTAGTGAATTCCAGCCTGAGTACCTCCAACTGAAAAACTGCCTGAAACCGAAAAATGGATTGCTTATCAAAATTGGAACACAGCAGTGGCACTTAGACTAGCACACTCTTATGGACACTTCTTTGGCCATCGTAGCAAATATGGAGCATTGCAGCATGCATAGTATGATATATTTGGCATGTAAGAATGTCAATCATGAAATATGATTAACCTGCTACATCAGGAGGCTAACAAATCCTCTAGAAGTATTGTTCAATTCTTTGATCACCATGGATTCCTCACTAGCTTGAGTTAAATATGTAGTCCCAACCATTCTCTTGATCACTCAACACACATACCAAGCCAACTCAACTAGGTTGTTTCAATTGGGGATGAGGGGTATATTGATGCACAAGTAATATATATTGTCAATGTTTAAGTTTCATCTCTGGTGTTGCTCTGCTGCCAGCGGGCTTCGACAGTACCCCGACGGAGTCACTTCAGGAACACAAGCATTACTCCACTTCCAGTAAGCCTAGACAGTACCCCGATGGAGTTACTTGCTTCACCTCCCTACATAGGAAGCCTCTCTTCTTTCACCTTTATTTTATTTTTTTCATTTTCTTGTTTTTCAAAGAACTATGCATAGGCACTTATTTATTTCATGAGACGGAAGAGGGATCCCGACTTATTTCGAGTAGAAGAGGTTGTCCCTTCAGAGAACAATGTTATATATACCTCTAACATACTTGTTAAGGTTTTCCCCCTCACCTTACTCTAGTTGAATGAGTTGACAAGGGTTAACCGAATATAGAAGAACCGATTAGAGTAGGTGGTACTAGCTAAAGTGCAAGCAGTGTGTTTTCACCAAGTCTCACTCTGAAAAGAAAGTATTTTCCATCAGGGTATCATTGAATGAAAGAACGCAAGGCCTTCACAATGAGAGGGAATAGACAGATAACCAAATGTTGATAGTTGTAGATGTCCTCTTGCATTTCACCCATCTTGTCTCAAGAAGCCAAACATGGTTTCATGGGAAGCTAAACCTACGGGTGCAAAAAAAAACAAAACAAAACAAAGCAAAGGATAGAAGTAAAATGAAAGCAAAATATTTAAGAAAAGAAAACATGAAAGTAAAGCAAACAAGAAAGAAAACACTACTCCTACTCCTAAACTAAATAGTTCATGGGCCTACTCACGTGAAGTGATATTTCCAATGTAGCCACCGACACATTGGTCGGCCCATGTAAGTGAAGGCATGGTTATCAAGAAGGATATTTAGACAAACCAACATGCAAGAAAGATAAAAAAATGAAAACCAACACGCTCAAAGTTTGAATGTGTTCACAAAAAATAAAAAAGTGAAAGCACATGACGAACACTCTACGGACATACCATGGTGTGACAATGCACTATGCACAGACAACAAGCATGTACACTCTTTTGACCTTGACATACGAGAAAACATGTAGAAAGAATACAACTTGTATTTCACAACATGAATTGCTACGTATGACTCCTCTAATGCATGAGCAATAGGATTGTGATATTCTATTGAAGGGTGTAAGATGTGCAGATCAGATTGATTTTCAATGTGCGCGAGAGTGTGATGAGGAGCCTGAGGTGTTTCAATAGATTACTAATCGGGAGTGGAACTAACCTCAAGACATCGAGGACCTGACATAACCATCATCTCGAGCTGAAGTACCTCGACAGCTTGTGGGGTTTCCACTTCATCAAGGGGTAGACCATCAAAGACAGGTGGCTTAGAAATATCAACAAAAAGTGAATCAAAATCGTGATCAAATGAATGAGTAAAGAGATCACGACAGCCATGATCAAAAAATTCGAGATGTACATCGACATCCTCATGCTCTGACGAATCATACAGAGGGGTTGATGAGAAATATAAATCTTCACCCTTTGAATTTCCAAAAATAAAATATGATATATTGGGTGGATTCAAAAAGGAAGATTTTTCCTCTCCACAATTGAATGATGTACTGACATCCTTTGCGTCTATGAATGATCAGAAATAGAAACATCTAGGAATGAATTTTCACAAGACAAATTAGAAATTGCATGAACATAGAATATGTCAGGATAGAGTGGATGAGGTGTGGACAGAAGTAGGTCAGCCTTCATCGTGATTTCTTCTTCAAATTCCCACACATACTCATAAAAAATGACAGCGTAGGTTGGATTCTCAACACCAACTCCATCCACAACTTGATCCTCATGAACATCACATGCAAAGTCCGGAATCAAGGCACAAAAGACACCAAAATCTGGAGGATCAATAGAATGAGAGGAGGGAGGTCAAGAAAACAAGCCCACATGAGATCTATGCAGATATCCAGATCATGTGGGGTGGGAAGATGTGACGGTTCAACAAATGCGTTCAAAACTTCTCCCTACTCATCCTGTGGAGACATAGTTGTTTAATGAGGAGCGAACAGAGGGTCAACTATGACATAAACCTTGTCCGTCTTAGATTTGGAAGATCTAACATCGAGGTATGCTGGGATGGGTTCAAATGATTCTAACTCGTGAGGATTTTCAGATATGTGAAGAAGATACTAAAATCGTTCCCTGAGAAATTTCCAATCAATTTCATCTTCAAGGATTTGAAAGGAAAGATTCAGGAGGCACTCCCAAAATTTCACAATAGATTCATCAGGGGTTTTCCGTAATTCTATACTTTTTTTGTTGAGTGCTTTATGGTCATAATGATAGAAATCACAAAATAACTCATCAAACATGTGATCATAAGAGTGAATGCAGTCTGCGGGAAATGTGCAACACCATTTCTTGACGTGCCTTTCGAACGTGTAAGTGAACAACCCATAGGAAATATTGTCTAAGGGGACTTCATTCTTGTGACAGAAGCCTGCGAAGGTAACTTTGTGCCTTAGCAACCGTCATACATAAAACATGACAAGTCATCAATGACGTCCTCCGACACTTCGAATCATGTGCATGAGAAAAACATGTTGAAGGTATGATTATAATGTAAGTCATGAATGATGTGTAAAGATTCAGAACAGACTTTGAGGACTCAGCTTGTCATCTAGCCCTCCTTCTAGCGCTAGAAATGTTGACGGCGTTGGACCCACCAACATGTAAGGGGATCTACCCAGTAAGAAGTCCCAACTAGACCTCAGACCATTTGGAGTAAGAGTCCCAACAGTGGGTAGTACAGTAGTGTCTTGACTACAGTAGCACACAGAGGTAAGTATGATAACTTTGTTAGAAGCAAGTGCATGACCTTGCAGTGAGTCAAGTGAGATGCCTCGGGGTTCTAACACACAAAGGGGAGAGGAATTATGTCCCTTAGAAGATTATAATAATACACAGCCTAAAAGGAACACATGATGAGTGGAATTAAATCACAGGTTGCAAGAGAAATAGCCCACAATCCAAAGTAACGGGTTAACACAACAACACATCTTCAACAAGATTCGTACAATCGTATACAAAATAGTTCATACACAAATATGTAAGTGAAATAACACACATTGCTAAAGTAACCAGAATAGTCAAACTACAACAAAAACATATGCATAAAAGTTGGCTCAGTTATATTATTAAGTGAAGTTTCCATCCATACATACACCATTGATAGTCACTAGCCCCAATAGTGGAACATTACAGTCAACACTGTCTGCTCCTCCAATGATGTACTTGGTCTATGTTGTGGAGAAGCCAAGGCTCATCAAAATACTCTTCAAGCCTTCTCTAAGCAATTCCTAGCCAAAGACTTAGCTCCCAAAAGCCCATTCTATGAGTTATGAGGTTCTATTTATAGCAAAGGGTGGGGTGAAACTTGACATTCCCCTTTGTGACTCTTCATCTAACCTCATGAATCTTCAACTTCTTTACAAAATTCATTACATTACATAGTGACTATTCACATTCCACTAATGACACTTGGAATTTCATTTACAACATATTTACTGATAATATACATTTTTCACGTGCCCATGTGAGACAAAATAGGCTTGAGATAGCCCAACAAGACAAAACACTGTGACTTTGGAGTTTGGGAAATACAAAGTCATCAACCTCCACTTGATGCTACTTGGTCACATATTGATCCCAAGCTTGGTACTATGCGATGATGTCCCCGAAATCCCTGATATTGTCTTGCTGAAAACATACTCTTGCCTCCATGGCATTCATGCTTGTGGTCTTGGAACCTGTGTTTGTCTCGTCCTAAAACCTGCACAAAATTGTCCTGAGTGTGGTTGGATCACCAACGTACTTCTGTATGTTGTCTATGCTCAGCTGCAAGTCATTACTAGTGGCCTCGCGCATTAACTACTCCATGTACCTGTCAACCTCCAGCTAGACTTGGTTCTTGTGCTTAACTTTGGTGAGGGAACCTGCATCTGTTCAGTCTCTTCCTTGTCTGTTGACTGTTATAGCTCATCAACCTGTATTAGCATTGTTTTCTCTATCATTGCACCTTGCATTTTTTATTTTTCCTATTTCTGCTTCTCATCTCTTTTTCTTCCTTCGAGTCTTTTTCTGCTTGATGCAATCTCAGTTCTACTACCTACAAGCTCTGCTCTTTTGTCTTCCTCTACTCTGTTTTCTATGTCCTATGCTTCCTTTTGCTTCTAATGTTAAAGCTCACTACATGAAAACTAAATGAGATTTTTCCCTGCAGCTTTGTCCTCCCTCTATTATGTCAACGATTTCCTCTTTCCATGATCCTACACTTTCTTGCTGCCTTCTGCCATTGCTGTTGTTTTTGCTGCCATGTTAGTGTTGATTCCTTTTCTATAAAATGTTGAGCGTCTACATATATTGGCAAGTAAATCAATGTTTTCTCAACTACTTCCCCAATACTTATTTTAGTGGTCGCTCTTGAAACATCTCTCTTTGGTGCCATGGTACAATGTTTGTTGGAGAGAAGTGCTTCATGCGTGTGGTGCTGTGGGATAGAAAGGACACTCATGACAAGAAAACATTAGCTCTTACAAATATAACTTTACATCATGATCAAGTAGCTTCCAGTGCATATGATGAGAGCAAATTCACAGTTTTGACTAACAAGGGGTGATTGATTGACTGTGGGAATTGCACACTGCATAGCCACGACAGTTAGTGTGGAAGCCTACTTATTAGAATTGCGCAATACGCAACTCAGTTTGGGATAGGTCTTGGAGAATTCCGTAGTCTCAGTGACCAAGCTGTGAGATTGGCTCCTAGAAATGCACAATGCATAGTTGGAGCTAGCCTAGGACAACTTCTGCACAATTCTAGAAGCTAAGGCAGAGGTCTTGAGTTGCCAGATTGTGCAGTGCATGCAAGTGAATGTGAGAACTGGGAAAGGGGGAGCCCATATCTATCCATGGGGAGTGTGAAAATAGTCAGACCTGAAGGATGATGTAAGGATGAGTGAAGATTTGACTAAGTGTAGATGTATGCATGTAAAACAAGTGCAAAAATGGATCAAACTGAAGGAACATGAAGTATGTGAGGGGAGTCACTGCAACGGTGACCGTTGGTGAAAAACCATGCGACACTTGGGGAAGGAAATGTATAACTTTAAACAACACTTCTACAAGCTAAAACAAGTCAAATGCTAGTGGTCATTCAACAAAATGAATGAAACAACACTCTCACAAGCTAACCAAGAAAAAGCGACAGAAAAAGCGGCATGAGGCGATAAAAGAAAAACTCATCCCAAAAAGTGATGAAAATGCTCCAAAGGCTCCTTGATCTCCTAGGGAGGCTAGAGCTTGATGATCAAATGCATAAGTGAGCTCGAGGGTTTCCATTACATATATTTTATCAAATGGAGTTTATGATGCATATGCTTGAGATCAAAGACAACAATGCCACTTAGCAGAAACTTCTAAAGATGGAAATGTGTAACCTTCGAGAAGCCAATAATAGATTCCCTACTTTCTAGGGATACTTTTCCTCTTAGCTTCTTTCTTTTCGGTAACACTTCCATGCATTTCCTAGAAATATTACGTAGTTCTAGGGAGGACTAGGCAACTCTCTGGTTAATGCACTGACAGTTTCTGGGAATATTATGGTTCTACGCAATTTTTGGGCTGAGTGGCTCTAGGCTGCCTCTCAGGCTCTGCACAATTTCCTAGCTGAAGGCAGGCTGTCAGCTAGCTCTGTGCAATTATAGACTTGAGTTCTTAGTGTGGGTTTAGAATGTGAAATTACTCAGCTGAAAGCTAGTTTTCAACTAGCTCTGCGCAATTCTGGAGCTGAAGGCTCAATTGCTGGCTTGGACTTCTCTACGTAGTTTCCCAGTTGAAGACAAGCTGCCAGCTAGGTTTGCACAATTCTGGATCCTAAGCTCACTGCTGGGTTGCACTACACATTTACTGAGATCAAGGTTGGTTGCCCTCAAGGATTGTGCAGATCATCAAGAAAATGCAAGAATCTTATTGCAACCAAGTTATGGGGTCATCTTGTGGTTAGACAACAAAGAAAGTAAGCAAACAAAATTTGTAAAGCGAAAGATAAATTCAAATTAAAACACAAGTACCTGGGCAGTGCAAGACAAGCTACTAAGATTTAACGAGGGAGGTTCCAAAACAAAGCGAAGGTAAGATTTTTTAGGGTGGTCGTTTCCGCTACAAAAGAACACCACACAACCTCACTACTTCTCTGATGAAGACCTGTGCTACATCACTAAATGAATAGGTAGACTTCACTAGAATGAAGTGTGCTACCTTTGTCAATCTGTCCACCACAACCATGATGGAATCATGCTGTCTAGATGTCCTCGATAAACCTATGATGAAATCCATGGAAATGACCTCCCATTTCCACTTTGAAATCAAAACCGACTGTAGTAATCCACCTGGGTGCATACATTCGACTTTTACCTGTTGACAATCCAAGCATCTAGCCACAAAATCTACCACTTCCTTCTTCAAAATCGGCTAATAATAGAACTTCTTCACTTTTGTCAATGTCTTTTGATATCCCGGGTGCCCTGAATACAATTTTGTATGGAATTCTTGCAAGATAGTCTTCTTGAGCTCACTGTCATTCAAAACATATATGTTGTCCCTAAATATGAACAAACCATCTACTATGAGACAATAATCCACATTCTTATCACCTGTACCCTACTATAACTTGTGCCTAAGCTCCATGTACCTGTCATCCTGTTGTCCTACCTGTAAAATATGATCTTGTAAGTCTGTCCCATAAGAGCTCATAACTGCTATATTATTTATATGAACTCTCCTTCCAAGAGAATATGCAACCCTATTTTCTTTTCCCTTAATGTACCACATCTCAAAGTCAAACCCACTAATCATAGCCAACCATCTAGCTTTCCTAACATTTAGATTCGGTTGGTTAAACATGTACCTCAGTCCATTGTGATCGCTCATCAATACAAATGTCCTGCCAAGAAGATAGTGCCTCCACATATTCAGTGCATGGATGATCGCTGGCAACTCAAGATCATGTGTCAGATAATTATGCTCATGCTCGTTCAACGTCTGTGACTCATAGCACACTACCTGTCCTTCCTACATTAATAATCCACCAAGTCCTCTCTTCTAAGAATCTATACACACCACAAACTCTTTGTTTGGATCTACAATCTTTAGAACTGGAGTGTTATTCAACAACTGCTTCAATTGCTCAAAATTTGTTACACCTTCCTTGGTCCATTGAATTTTCTTACCTTGCATTTGTAATGACATAATGAGATATGAAATCTAAGAGAATTTCTTGATGAACCTCCTATAATAACCTGCTAGTCCCATAAATGATCTTACCTCATCCACATTTCTAAGAACTACCCACTCCATGATAGCTCTTATCTTCTCTGGATATATTGCTATACCTTACTTGGAAACAACATGTCCCAAGTAATGTACCTCTATCTAAAATAAATTGCATTTTCTAAGATTGGCATACAACTGATTCTCTCTTAACAATCTCAACACTGCTGCTAAGTGTTCGACATGATCTTCCTCATTCTTAGAATACATCAATATATCATCAATGAATACAATGAAAAATTTGTCCAAATAAGGACGCAACACATTATTTACCAAGCACATAAAAGTAGTTGGAGCATTAGTCAAACCAAATGGAACTATAACAAACTCATAATTCCCATACCTAGTTTGGAAATCAGTCTTGTAGATGTCCTCTTCTTTAATGCGTACTTGATGATATCCGTATCTCAAGTCAATCTTCAAGAAACACTGCTGCTCCCTTCAACTGGTCGAACACATCATCAATCTTCAACAATATATACATGTTCTTAATGGTTACCTTATTCAACTTCTTGTAATTAATGTATAATTTGAGAGTACCATCCTTTTCTTAAAAAAAAACACTGGTAAACCCCAAGGTGAAACGCTGGCTTGATGTATCCTTTGTCAAGCGTTTCCTTTAACTACGACTTCAACTCTACTAACTCTGGTGTGCTCATCCTATATGGTGCCTTTGATGCTGGTGTTTCCCTTGGTTCCAACTCAATAGCTAAGTCCACTTCTCTATGTGTCGACAACTTTGAAATCTCTGTGGGAAACACCTCTTGAAACTGCTGCAAGATCGAGTACCTCTTCATAACTTCTACATCCTCAATATCCTTACCTTTATCACTAGAAATATGCACTACAAATAACACACACCATTTTCTGTGACTACGCTTTGTCTGCATAGCTATCACCATTTTAACTGATGTAGATTTCTTCTTACCCTGCAAGATTCTCTTTGTCATAGAAATCCATGTTAGTCTTGTGAAGATACAACTAGTCCATACCCAAAAGCATACTATAGCATCCCAATGATAGTACATTCAAATGTGCTGAGGTAGGCATACCATTCAACTCGAATGCACAAGCTCTTACCCAATAATGAACTCTCTTCTTTGTAACTATATCCATCTACACTAACGAAGATTCTACATTCACTTCCTTATTCAAACCACACTTATCCACTACGCCAAGGCTTACATAACTATAATTAGATACAGGGTCAATAAAATACAAACAAATTGATCACACAACTTACTATCCATCTTGATAATAGATGCCTAGTGATTCGCCTACCTGTTATCCAGTGCTGCATAAATCTATGGAATGCTCTATCCAACATCCCCAACTGTCTGCACGTCCTGTGCACTACAAATCCGAGGCCTACCACCCTAATTCTATGGATAATATCTCTTGAGATGTTCCTTACGACATGTCCAACACTGCAACCATCCCTTACAATCACATTTTTTCTGCTATTCTCTAGGATGAGGTTCATTAAACTTCTTGTAAGGTGCAACATTTTATTTCTCACCTACATCCTGGGATCTTGTTCGCTTGGACAACCATTTACCTTTAGCTTTGTCTTTCCCCTTCCAACCTTACAAAGATTCTATCTTACACTTTGATTGCTCATAACAATGCTTCAAGTGACCGAGGCTCATCATACTTAATCCGATCTCGAAATGCTAATGGAAATCCAATGACAAATCTCTGAAATTTGGTTTTTTCGTCCTTAAGATATGATACATCCCTCAACAACTCTAGGAAATTGGTCATATACTCCTCATCCATCATTGACCCCATCTTTAGCTCATATAATTCCTTGGATTTACTGTCATAGTACCTCTCTGACAAATATTTCTTCCTAAAAGGTCTCTTGAATTCATTCCAACTCAACTCCTCTATCTTGATGTCCCTAACCCACTTCACATCTTCCCACCAGATGTTTTCTTTCCATTTGAGGCTGAAGATAGCTATTATGGCCTTCATGTTCTCTGTGTAATCATGCAACTCAAATAAATTCTTCATCTCAAGTAGCCATGCCTCTGCATCCTCTGGCTTCTTCAAATCCCCATCAAAGGTATGTGGCTTTTCTTTCTTGAATTCATCTGGAAAATATCTCCTACCACTCCTCCTGTAAGGATGATGATGATGATGACCATGGTAACTGTCACAACCGGAACTAGAATAGAACATGTTTCCATCACCTCTCCTATCCATCGTATCCAAGAACCTGCCATATCTGATCGTGTCATCCCTATCCGATCTATGCCCACCATGAGATCTACTGCCATATGTCCCATTAGTCATATCCTCCTGCTGATTACTAATCCTAAGTTGTCCTTGTCTCTACAAGTTTGACAAAATATGAAGGGTTACCGCATTAAATTCTGCTTGTTTCTCTTGTGCTTGAATGATTATGTCATTATCTGATTTGAAAATTCTTATTTCTTCCTTCAAACTTCTCAATGTGTTTGCTACATAAGAAGAGTGCCCACCACCATGCTACTCATTTGATCCATCAGAAGAGTCTTCTGAAATGTACTCTACCATATTGGTAGTCATCATTGATCTTCTTCTTGCAATTATACCATGTTAGCTAAACCAAATATAAACATAATTAACATACCTCAACATAGTTTAGGGGAGGATAGCTCCTGTACAAGATCAACCAGATTAATGCAATACATTATAAACATAAGCATATTAGTATATAATCATTATTTTAACCATTATCCAGTTACCATGCATGGCTATACCAACCACATACCATTACCTCATGTACGAAAATTATAACCATGTCCATGTATGCATAATGAGAAATAGACACTAACATGAGTAACAAGTGCATAATCGACACACACTCACGAATAATACATCCAACAATCAACACCATCAACTTCCACATGGTGACACAATTGCAACCATGCCTGCACAACAAGTACATAGACCACAAGCATAAAGAACACATATGCAACTGACATGTAGGCATGACCAACACATTCTGCCCATCTAGTCCAAGGGGTGAACCATGCTCTAATACCAATTTCTAACACCCTCCTACATTTACCCAAGATAACTGGTCCACTGGGTAAACATGTGAGGAAGAGTTACTATGATGTGATTCAACTCCCCATGTACAGTTAAGGAAGCGGAACCAACAAAACAAAACCAATGTGACCTTTCTTAGGAGCTACAGAAACTTTAGGAGACAACCAACCCTTCTAGGTGCCCAATCCTTGAGAAAACTTGCCATTTTGCAAAGCTAGACCCCCACTTTCTCACATGGCAAGCCATGCATGTGACTAAGAACCTCCAGTCACTCCCAAAACAAGGCATGCATGCAACTATGGCACTCTTTAGGTAGTTCTGATCCATCGACCTTAGATTCTATTCCACTTTCTCAGGGCTAGGTCTCAAGCCTCTACCCAAAACTTCATGAAACTTCCAAAAATGATAAATAACAATGAATTAAAGCTACTAATGCAAACATTGCTACAAGGAATTGACTTTAACCCTACTAGCCATGACAATAATTTCATCAAACATATCACAAACATGTTGACCCAAGTGGCTCCAGCCACAAGTAGAAGTCCAAGAGGACTCAGAAAGGGTATAAAATCAAAGTGACCAAAATGATATCGAACTAGGACCATAGTGTAGATCTCGTTGTCCTAATCGCAACGGTGTGAATGGTTCGTCAAATAGAGCTCGTATGCGAAAGTTAGAGGAAGGCAAAGTTTAGGGTTGACCGGGTGACTTGGCAGGCTTAAGGAAGGCACAATTTCACAAAATATGGCCACCAGATTCTGGCCAACTTCCAGGCGAAATTGTGGACTCATTAAATTGACTCCTACGATCAAATTTGGGAAATTTCAAAAACGACATTTTGTATATATATATATATATATATATATATATATATATATATTTTATGGGGTGGCAGGCCACCAACCCCGCCACCCCCAACGACCTATGTTATAAATTTAATGCAATGTAATGTGGAGCCGGGGGGGGGGGGGGGGGGGGGGGGAGGGAATTTCAAAAACGACATTTTGTTATATAACAATATATATATATATATATATATATATATATATATATTTTATGGGGTGGCAGGCCACCAACTCCGCCACCCGCAATGACCTATGTTATGAATTTAATGCAATGTAGTGTGGAGTTGGCGGTGATTGAACCCTCTCGGCCCATGTGGGCTGCTCCCCACCGGATGTCCCCATGTGGCATTACGCCATAACAACCAAACAACACACAAAATAATACCATAACAGTCACACTAAATCCGCCAAACTGCGCCCACTTTTTAAT
The DNA here is from genome assembly GCA_031772625.1 of Pinus tabuliformis. Lineage (NCBI taxonomy): Eukaryota > Viridiplantae > Streptophyta > Pinopsida > Pinales > Pinaceae > Pinus > Pinus tabuliformis. The sequence goes on from CM062804.1 coordinate 930,927,741, forward strand.
AAAAAAATAATTGCTGTGTGTAATTTTGGCAGAGGCAGATTTGATCTGTTGGGTTGTGTTATATTCTTTCCACCACTAGGCCACGTAGTTAACTTGGGGGTTAGAAGGGGGGCGAAGCCCCCCCTTCATTGCACCAACTGTGTAGCAGGGGGAGCCACATGGGGTTTGAGGGGTGCAGGTAACCTCACACTAGTTTCAGACCCTATATTAGGTTGGGTGGACCTACCTATGGTTTTGTGCATGTTTTTTGCACATGGTTTTGGACACGATGGTTTTTAGTCCATGGTTTTTGATGCGATGGTTTTCGGTCCATGGTATTGGATGCTTCGGCATGTATAAATATGTATTGTAACATTGAAAGGAACATAATGAAAATCAAGCTGGTAGTCCCGGTTTTTGGGATCTAGGTGAAAATCTCTATGTATATGTGTTTTATGTGTTATGCTCTTGCATTGTTTATTTTCTGTGTTTTAGAATTCGTATGTAGGTAATTTCTGTACAGGGTTAAAACCTACATTTGGTATCAAAGCTGTTTTGGCTTCAAGGGATGCCTTTGTTGCTGAGGCGTTTCGCTCAGGCCTGTGGTAGACCTCGTTCAATGGGAGATCTACGGGATTGATTCTGGTGGTGAAAGAAGATGGCGAGCAGTGGAAAGATAGAGATCGAGAAATTTAATGGTCAGAGTTTTGAGTTGTGGAAACTCAAGATGGAGGATTTGTTGGTGGATAAAGATCACTGGATCGTGATAGATCCGGGTACTAAACCAACGGGAGTGTTTGATGAAGAATGGAAGAAGTATGATCGGAAGGCAAAGAGCACAATACGATTGTGTGTCTCAGATTCAATATTGCTGAATGTATCAGGGGAAGCTACGATGAATGCTTTGTGGGACAAGTTAGGGACTTTGTACCAATCTAAGTCTTTGGTGAATAAACTATTCCTACGGAAAAAGCTATATAACACAAGGATGAAAGATGGAGACTCAGTGACAGAGCAACTGAATGCGTTTAATACTATGGTAACTCAGTTATTGTCTATTGATATCAAAATTTCATATGAAGATAAGTGCATTAGTTTGTTGTGTTCTCTACCAGATTCGTGGGATAGTCTGGTTATTGCAATAGGTAGCAATGCAACTACTTTGCAGTTTGATGAAATAGTCTCATTCTTGCTGACGAAGGAGATGAGACAGAAAAATATGGAAAACCAAAATGGTGATTCCTTGTCTGTATGAGGATGGTCCCAGAACAAAAACAAAAATAAGTCATTGAGTGGGAGATCTAAAATTAAAGGGAGATCTAAATCTCCACGAAAACCTGTAAAGGTGGTGTGTTGGAAATGCGGAAAGGAAGGGCACTACAAAAGGGATTGTAAATCTAAAGATCCTGACAAAAGAAAGGGATCTGATGATGCTCCATTTGCAAAGGTGAAAGCCACCACAAATGAAGGTGGGGATGTGTACTTGGCTTCTTCAAGTACACATGTAGATCATGAGGCATGGTTGATTGACTCAGGTGCATCCTTTCACTTCACTCCCCATAGAGAGTGGTTCTACGAGTATGAGAAATATGATGGCAGTGATGTCTTCTTAGGGGATGATAGGAAGGCTAGAATCATTGGTCGCAGAAAAGTAAAGTTGAAGTTGCAATGTGGAAGGGTTAGAACACTTCTGGGTGTTCTACGTATTCCTGCATTGGCCAGAAATCTGATTTCTGTAAGCAAGTTGGATGATGCAGGTGTAAAAACAGTGTTTGAGAAGGATACCTGCAAGATGGTTTAGGGAGCACTGGTATTGATGCAGGGAGTTCGGACTGAAACTCTGTACAAGCACCAAGGTAGCACTTTTGTTGATGGGTGCAACTGTTCTGTGGTTCCTGAAAGTGGAGTAGAAAATCTAGTGGTCTCTGGAGAGAAGACCAAGTTGTGGCATCAAAGGCTTGGACATATTGGAGAGAAAGGCCTTCGAATACTTCATGGTAAAGGTATGGTAGAACTCTCTAGATTTTGATTTCTGTGAAAATTGTGTATATGGGAAGTAGAATCGGGTGAGTTTCCCCTCTGGTGGTAAGAGGGCAAAACAAATATTAGTTCTTGTGCACAGTGATGTGTTTGGACCTGCGAAGGTTCCATCACTGGGTAAGTCTATGTACTATGTATCATTTATAGATGACTTCTCAAGGAATGAATGGATATATTTCCTTAAGAACAAATATGAAGTCTTTGATAGGTTTAAAGAATTTAAGGCTCTGGTGGAAAACCACACAGAGAAGAAGATAAAGGTGTCGAGGACAGATAACGGTGGAGAGTTTTGCAGTAAGGAGTTTGAAGAATTCTGTAAGAAGTGTGGTATAGCACGGTAGAAGACTACTCCATATACACCTCAGAAAAATGGAGTTGTAGAAACAATGAGCAAGACATTGATGGAAAGGGCAAGAAGCATGCTCACTGAAGTCGGGTTAGGATAGGAATTCTGGGTAGAGGTGGTAGAGACAGCATGTTACCTAGTTAACAGATCACCTTCATTAGTGTTTGTTAGGGTTCCACCCTAACCCCCTTATTTATGTAGTAGGATCGAGTCATAGTTATAGTTAAGTAAAGAGTCAATAAAGCCCATATTAATAATTGTAAGTGGTTAACCCGAATTTAATGATGGGACCATAGTTAGTTGCAAATGGGCCATGGTATTAGATAGATGGTATTAATAAGAACCATGGTATTGCATGTATGAATCATATATAAAGGATAGAGACTCCCTGCGAGGAGCATCGTGTCTTATTGTGTAATCGAGCTCGGCTCTACTGGAGGTTGCCCCCTCGAAGAGGCAAGTGAACGTTGCTTTCTGAATAATAAAATACTTGCTGTTGTTTCTCACTATTCTATGTTTTAGGTATATTTCTTTGCATATTTAGTATTCTGGTATCGTCTTGCAGGTTAAGAGCATAACAAGTGGTATCAAAACGCTTTCCAGGGCTGGTGGGATCTCCATTTTTTAGCAATTTTTTTCTGGCTAGAGGCGTGTTCCGGTGTCTTTAAACCACGAGATTTGTCATTGAGCGCATAAACCTGTTGATTGGGGGAGGCATGCACACAGGAAATACAAGAGGTGGTCACGCTTGTTGGACTCCCTTGTAACCCCTGTGGGTACCCCTTCGAGTAGTAGCGCATTAGATAGAACCGCTCACGGACTGTCTTCCAAGTATCCTCTGGGTATATCGGAAGCCCCATAGCTCCTTTGAAACCTTGCCATAGATAAACCATTAGTCGTCTTGCTACTACAGTACACCGAGAACAACACTCGGAGAGATTACTCACCCATACGATAGGGTAGTCGGGTTGTATGGCTAAGGGTATGGTTGATCCTCCTTAGTTAGTGCCCTGAAACATTGGGCCGAGTACTACTATCAGACCCTTATGTATATTGCGATCTGTAGCACCCGACACTCCTCGAGACCATAGTTCCCTTCTCTATCTATGGATCACGCATAATCTCTGCCAGATTAGATCTCGCAAGTGGGGGTTTTACAACAACAACTCAATCAGTCCCGCCATTCAGATTCATTAGAAATGCCATTCAGATCTATTAGATCCATCAGATCCGTAGCAGAAATCTATTCCTCCGTTCAAGATCTCTCCGATCAGCCATTCGGATCTCTCAGATCCATCATATCTTCCGTCCAGATCTGAGTAGTTGTGTGGGTTCCTATACCAGGGTGTGATTTTCACAGGACTTTTGGCAGCATTGACATTTCGGAGATTCGGTGACTGCAGTATTCCTAAGCAAGGAGTAAAACTCCTAACGGAGTTTTAAGAAAAAAAGAGAGTCTGAGACCCCCTGGGGCACTTATTGGTGACTTAGCCCATAGAATCAGGATGACGAGCTGAGCAAGGCGGTACCATTCAATTGTTAGTGCCAAAAAAAATTCGGGCAGTCCCAAATTTCAAGTACATCGGATCGGTGCATCGTAGAAACTAGAGCTCAAGCTATGGCCAATGAGAAGATCGAAAAACTTGAACAATCCTTGAAAGACATCCAAGACCAGTTGGCGAAAATAACAACAACACTCTTTACGAGCAAGGCGGAAGCCCACGAGGAGGCGTATATTGGCAATGAATACAATGAGAGTGAGTCTAGCCACTCTCTTCACCTCTGGGGCACCGACCAACAATCCCGTCCATGACCACCCAAGCTGGATATGCATAAATTTGATGGCTCTCACCCGGAAGCATGAATACACAAATGGAGCAATATTTCAATCTGAATTACATCTTGGATAATGCCACTCAGCTTATGGTGGGGAGCATGTACTTGGACAATGAAATATGGAAATGGTGGCAATGGCATCAACATTGTAATGGAAGGCCCTTGACTTGGGACACATTCAAAAAAGATCTTATGGAGCACTTTGACCATGAATCTTCTCTTTTGGGTCGTCTCACTAAGCTCTGACAGACTGGCACAATAGATGAATATATTACAGCCTTTAAAGCCTTAACTTTCAGCACTTTAGGTCTACAAGATGAGTTCTACACAGAATGTTTTATCAGTGGTCTTAAAGAGGCCATACAAGCTCACGTCCGACTGCACCACCCTCCCACATGGTTGGAGGCTTGCAAGGTAGCTCGTGAAGTTGAACATGCATTAGCGGCCTAGTTCAATCGCCCAAATTTCACCACAGGCTCACAGCACTACCCAAACACTTAAGGTTCAAAAGGTGTCACCTGTAGAAATGGCAGAAAGAAGAAAGCGGGGATTATGTTACTACTGTGATGAAAAATACTCCCCCGGTCATAAATTCAAGGAGCCCGAATTCTTTCAAATTGATGCTATTGATCACAGCTCATCGGAGGAAGCCCCACCACTTGAGGAACTAGAGGAGGAAGAAGAGGACAACTAGAAGGACCATGTCCCTGAAGAACCAATTATTTTGCTGCATGCTTTGGCAGGGATTTCTTCGCCTCAAACTCTCAAAATCAAAGGTTTTATTAAGCATCGACCAGTGGTAGTCTCTATTGATAGTGGAAGAACACATAATTTTATCCATCAAAGAGTTGCGGAAGTAGTGCATTGTTTTGTACAAGTAGTTTCTAACTTCCAAGTCCAAATTGCAGATGGGGGAACAATGAAATGTGACGGTCGCTGTGAAAATGTTAAACTTCAAATGGGGGATTATCAGTGAAAGACCCACATGTTTTCCATCCACATGGGAGGGTGTGACATTGTCCTTGGTGGTAGGATGAGATTCTGCGCTACAAGGATAGAGTCGTACTATCACCAATGTCCACCCTCAAAAGAAGCATTTTGGCAGAGTTGCACTCATCCCCCACTATAGGACATTCAGGCTTTCAGAAGACGTATGCTCGCACTTGAAGATCATTTTTTTGGACAGGAATGAAAAAGGACATTGTTACTTTTGTAGCGGAATGCGACATCTGTCAGTGACACAAAGGAGAGACTATCAAAGCACCAGGCACATTACATCAATTACCCATGCCAACATCAATATGGATGGAGGTTTCTATGGATTTCATTACAGGCCTTCCAAAGTCAGGAAACAAGTTAGTCATCATGGTGGTGGTGGACAGACTTTCTAAGTATGCTCATTTTTGTGCCCTACCCCACCCTTTTACACCAACTTTGGTTGCTCAATATTTCATGGATCGGATCTTCAAATTGCATGGCATGCCCACTTCCATTGTGTCTGATCGTGACCCCGTCTTCACTAGTAATTTTTGGCAGGAACTCTTTAGGCTACAAGGTACCCAACTAAAGCTCAGTACTTCCTATCATCCACAAACTAATGGTCAAACTGAAGCAGTCAACAAATGTCTGGAAACCTACCTTAGGTGTTTCACTTCAGAAAAGCAACATCTCTGGGTACAGTGGTTACCTCTAGCTGAATGGTGGTATAACACCAACTATCATGCCACCACCAAAATGACTCCATATGATGCAGTTTATGGTCAACTCCCTCCTTCCCCTACTTCTTATATCAAGGGGTGCTCAAAGTTACAAGCAGTGGATCAACTCATACAGAAATGCACAACCATGCTTGCCCATCTTAGAGAGAATCTTCATCAAGCTCAAAACTGCATGAAGCAATAGGTAGATAAACATCAATCAGAACGCCAATTTCAAGAAGGAGATTAGGTATTTTTGAGGCTGCAACCATATAAGCAAACATCACTCAAAGACAAGGGGTGTCAGAAACTATCTCCAAAATTCTACGGACCGTATCAAGTACTTCAGCACATTGGAGAAGTGGCCTACAAGCTAGCTTTGCCACCCACTGCAAAAAATCCATCTAGTTTTCCATGTCTCATGCTTCAAGAAAGTGATTGGGAATAATTGCAGAATTCAAACCAGTCTACCTGAACTGGATGAAGAAGGGTCAATTTGGCTCCAACCTAAACAGGTCTTGGACACATGCGAACGACACCTGCGTGGCCACATGATCAAGGAAGTCCTCGTCAAGTGGAAAGACACATCTCCGGAAGATGCAACCTGGGAACCAACCACTATTCCTTAGCAATTTCCATAGCTTCAGCCTTGAGGACAAGGCTATTCTTGTGGGGGAGGGCATGTTAGGGTCCCACCCTAATGCCCTTATTTATGTAGTAGGATTGAGTCATAGTTATATTTAAGTAAAGAGTCAATAAAGCCCATATTAATAATTGTAAGTGGTTAACCTGCATTTAATGACGGGACCACAGTTAGTTGCAAATGGGTCATGGTATTAGATAGATGGTATTAATAAGAACCATGGTATTGCTCCATGGTATTGCATGTACGAATCATATATAAAGGATAGAGACTCCCTGCAAGGAGCATCATGTCTTATTTTGTAATCGAACTCGGCTCTGTTGGAGGTTGCCCCCTCGAAGAGGCAAGTGAACATTGCTTTCTGAATAATAAAATACTTGTTGTTGTTTCTCATTGTTCTATGTTCTGGGTATATTTCTTCGCATATTTGGTATTATGGTATCGTCTTGCAGGTTAAGAGCATAATAGTGTTGGAGGATATAACTCCACAAAAGGTATGGACTGGTAAGAAACCCTCTCTTTCACATCTGAGGGTATTTGGATGTGATGCATATGTACATGTTCCAAAGGAGAAATGAACCAAGTTGGACAGTAAATCTAAAAAAGTGCATCTTTATTGGGTATAAGGATGGTTTAAAGAGTTATAAGCTTTGGAACCCAGTAATAAGGAAGGTTGTGTACAACCAAGATGTGGTGTTCAAACATGAAGTCTAACGAAAGGAACTTGAAAAGATAGAGTTTGAGCTAAAGGAGGAAGGATCAGACTCTATAGCAGAGGAGGAATCAGAAGATGAAGAGCCACAAACTCCGAGTGTGAGAAGATCAGTTCGAGAAAGAAGGCAGCTCGAAAGGTATAGTCCATCTGCTTTCTGTTCAAATTTTGCTTTATCTATTACTGATGACGATCCCAGAACTATGAAGGAAGCAGTAGATTCAGAGGATGAAAAACTTTGGAAAGAGCCATGGTTGATGAAATGGCATATTTGCACAAAAATGAGGCTTGGGATCTGGTGGAGTTGTCGGCTGGAAGGAAACCCATTGGCAACAAATGGGTGTTCAAGAAGAAGACAAATGCAGAAGGAAAGGTGGAGAAATAAAAAGCTCGTTTGGTAGCAAAAGGTTATTCTCAAGTTTCGGGAATTGATTTTGGTGATATTTTTTCTCCTGTTGCCAAGGTAACTTCTATTAGATTACTTTTATCTGTTGTTGTTGCTTTTGATTTAGAGGTAGAACAGATGGATGTGAAGACAACATTTCTTCACAGGGATCTAGAAGAGGAGATCTACATGAAGCAACCTGAAGGCTTTGTGGTGAAGGGTAAGAAAGAACTGGTATGCAAGTTAAAGAAGTCTTTGTATGGGTTAAAACAGTCACCAAGGTTGTGGTATCAAAAATTTGATACATTTATATGGGGACTTGGCTTCACCAGAAACAAAGTAGATCACTATGTGTATTTTAAATTAATTGGTGGCTATGTTATTTATCTGGTCTTTTATGTGGATGATATTTTGCTGGTTGGAAATAACAAAGAAATTATCCAGGATTTGAAGACCCATTTGTCCTCCAAATTTGACATGAAAGATCTTGGTGCTACAAACTATATTTTGGGCATGGAAATTAAAAGAGATCAGATAAAGGGGAAGCTTTGGTTAAACTAAAGGAAGTATGTCAAGACAATATTGCAGAGGTTTAATATGCAGGATATTAAACCGGTGAAGGTTCCTATTTCTGTAGGTGTAAAGTTATTTGCTAAACAGTGTCCCAAGAGACAAGAAGAGGAAGAGGACATGTCTCGCGTTCCATATGCAAGTGCAGTCGATATCCTGATGTATGCGATGGTCTGTACTAGACCAAACATTGCACATGCAGTGGGAGTATTGAGCAGGTTTATGTCAAAACCAGGGAAGGAGCACTGGACAACAGTGAAGCGGGTTTTTTTGACTTTGCGTGGCAATAGTGATTATGGTTTGTGCTACCAATAAATACTAGGATTGGACAGAGTGTTTGATATTCGTGGCTTTGTTGATGCAGACTGGGCTGGAGATTTGGATCATAGAAGATCTACTAGTGGGTATGTGTTTAAACTATTTGGAGGTGCAGTCAGTTGGATGAATAAGAAACAATTTTTAGTGGCACTATCAACTACAGAGGCAGAATACATGGCACCCACTCATGCAAGCAAGGGAGCAGTTTGGTTGCAGAGATTGTGTTCAAGTATGGGGTTAGTACATGGAGCTATAAGGATAGACTGTGATAGCCAAAGTGCAATTTTCTTAGCAAAGAACCCTGCATATCATTCAAAGACAAAGCACATTGATGTTCAGTATCACTTTGTGAGGGATATGATAGAAGAAAAAAAGGTGTTGCTGGTAAAGGTGGACACTTTGAAGAATACTGCAAATGCATTGACAAAATATGTGAGCTCTGAGAAGTTCTCTTGGTGTAGAGAAACAATGGGTGTTGTAGGGCTGGATAAATGACTAAGCTCTCTTGTGGCCCCCAGTGGAAAGAAAACAAAAAGTGGGAGAATTTTGGGTTGTGTTATATTCTTTCCATGACTAGCCCACGTAGTTAATCGGTGGGTTAGAAGGGGGGTGGAGCCACCCCTTCATTGCACCGATTGCATAGCAGGGGGGGTCACAGGGGGTTTGAGGGTGTAGGTAACCCCGGAAAATTTTGGTTTTGGACCCTATATTAGGTTGGGCGGACTTACCTAGGTTTTGTGCATGTGTTTCGCACATGGTTTTGGACGCGATGGTTTTCGGTCCATGGTTTTAGACGTGATGGTTTTAGGTCCATGGTATTGGATGCTTCGACATGTATAAATATGTATTGTAACATTGAAAGGAACATAATGAAAATTGCGCTAGTAGTTCCGATTTATGGGATCTAGGGGAAAATCTTTGTGTATATGTGTTTTATGTGTTATGCTCTCGCATTGTTTATTTTCTATGTTTTAGAATTCGTATGCAGGTAATTTCTGTATGGGGTTAAAACCTACATGATCCCCCGACCTCCTTGCCTTGAACCAAATGCCTTAACCAACAGGTCAATGACCTTTACCTTGGTAAACTTCGTTGCCCATTTATATTTAAACCTTTGAATTCATTTGTACGTGGAGAAAGGAGGTGGATTGGGATGGAACGAGAATTGTAGAATGAATTGGCAGAACCGCGAGCCAGGCCAGAGATGGAACCATGATGTAGTTCCATGAGACAAAATGATGGCATGTTTGTCAAGACAAAATTTTGCAGAAAATCTTAATATGCCAAAAAGATTCATTGGGAGGTAAAAATTCTTTTTATAAGAATATAATCAAGTTTACAGTCAATTTTCTCATATTTTCACACAGAACGCTATGACGAGGTTGGATTTTCCTTTTGAGCAGCAGATTTGTAGATTCCCAGCACAGGAGAATCTTCGAGAATCTTGAGGGAATCTTCTAGATTCCTTGGAGGCTAAAATTTGCCAGAGTTAGAATGCAACCAACTTCATACTCATTTTTCTCAGAATTTTGCAAGGAACCTGATGGCACAGATAGAATTTTGATCTGAGCAGCAGATCTTCAGATGACCTGAAGGGGGGAATCTTTGAGGAAACTAGGGGGAATCTAAAAGATACTTGTAGCCCTAGTTTCTCACTTTGTCAGAATTCAGAAATTTGACAGTCGATTTTACACTATTCGACGCCATGAATCTGATGGTGCAATTAGGTTTTTTTTCATTTGATCATTCCATTTTCAACGACTTTTCAAAGTGGAGTGCAGGTGTCAACATTCAATGTTTTAGCAGTCATTTCCATGATATTTGACACCGCATGATTGATGGTACAACTAGATTTAGCAGTTTATCATCCTCTTCTTCAGATAAATCCTTGATATGAGGTATATGCAGTGTGATCATGTACTTCTTTGTCTCTTTTCTTGAGATGCATTATATTGTATAGATCCCTATTTGATGTTTGATGTAGGATCTTGTTTTGTTCTTGATGTGAGATGTACTTATTGTCATGTTTTGATTGAGATCTCTTTGTCGTCATGTTGATGGGATACTCATGCATCGCCATGTATGTTTGAATTGAGATCCATTTGATGCCATGTTTGGGGGATGCTCATTATTAACATACATGAAATTATGTCATGCTGATAGAAGTCCCTTTTTTGAATGAGAGTTCCTGCAGTGGAACATCTCTTGGAGCCACTCCTGCATGAGAGAATATTCCTTGTATGATAGAGAAAACACATGCATGTACATCATCACTCTTTCCAACACTCAAAGCAACGTCCTACACCATCTTGACACTGGGGCCTGGAGACGTAGTCCCTCCTGGACGAACTCCATTATGGACATCTTATGTTTTATGTTGCTAATTCTTGTCATCTTCCTTCTTCTTTACAACATGCATATATGTTCCTTTATGCTCCTTTAAATGCAATTCTAACAACATTACAAAAGTAAAAGATCTTGGTTAAATCTGGGAGTTGAGTCAACTAGGATCAAGTTTGGTATTAGAGCGGTATTTGCATGGATGTGAATTGCGAGCGTGAACAATGGAATGTGCAACGATGGAGGATGACAAAGCGATGTACGAGACCATGCTCAAAATTTCCAAAAAGGTGGAAATAATGTATGAAGCTCTACAAAAAGAGACAGAAGAAAAGGAGTGATTTTAGCTTCAGTTGCGAGCCACAGAAGAGGCCCTAGAAGTGCTGAAGCACAACAACAAGAATCTTCAAACAAAGAACAATGAATTGAAGATGCTTCTACATGAAGGGAAAGAGGAGAAACAGAGTTTGCTACGACAGCTGCAAGCTAAGGACGAGGCCTTGGAAAAGCTGCAGCGTGACCCATGTGAGGTAAAAAGTAGTTCTCCATCTTCATGTATGTTTCTTGATGACGATTTCACTATTATTGAAAATCATACCACAGGAATTGGGTCCAAACTATTGAGGAAAATGGGGTATGAAGGAAAAGGCTTGGGAATTAATGGCCAAGGAATTGTCAACCCCATCAAAGTAGAGGAATTACCCCATCAGGCAGGACTTGGGTATGTTAGGAAGGAAGTTTGGGAATGTGTTAAGATAGACAACGAACCACCAACAACAAATGATGAGAGGCACTCATCAGTTCTTTCCAACTCAACAGTGGAGGTAAAAGATGTTGATTTCCTTTCAGTTTCATCTTCCCATAGTATGATTTTTTTTGGAGATTTGGAGATTCCAATTATAGGGACAAACATGAGGCTCCTTACTAGGATGAGGTACAAGGAGGAAGAAGAACTTGGTGTTAATAACCAAGGCATAACCCAACCATTGGAGGTTGTGCAAAGACCTAGATTTGCTGGCTTGGGATACACCGAAGGAGAATGCTCAAAGGTGTCAGATGCTTCCGAGACATTGTCGAAATCATTGAGGAAAGAGAATGATGTGAGCACATCACCATCATCCCATGGGAGTGCCCATTGCAGGGAAAGAGTTGAGGCAAGTTCTCATCGCCACAATGACACCAGAGGCAACAAAGAAAGGTTTAACCAATCTCGATATTTGAATGTTCATTTCAATTACAATCATGTTGTTAATGATGGATATAAATCAAGGCATTGAGAAACATGTACCTTTTGTATATTACATAACCATACATTTTCTAAGTGTTGGAAAAGAATAGTAGCACACACAAGGAAGAGGCATGATAGACCCTCTCAACAATAGGTAAAGAAGAAGGTAAAGCATATCTAGAGGAAGAAGACCTATTGCATTCATTGCGACAGAAGTGGCCATCAAAGAGCCACATGTTGGAGGCTCCATCCAGAGCAGCACCTTAAAGACAAAGCATTCGTGCATGAACCAGGTGAAACAATTGTTCGACAAGGAAAAAAACCACAGGGGGATGACCCGTTCACATCAATAAGTGAAAAATGGTTTCTAGAGATGTTAGCTTGTCATGGTTGTTCTTTTGTAAATCATTTGTTGCATTTTAAAATTTCAAAGTGATGATGTGTTTTCCATCACTCGTTAAGCAACAATGGTGCCTGGTCTTATTTTGTGATGCATTTTAAATTCTAAAAGTGGTGTTGTGTTTCCATCACTTGTCATAGCAACAATAGTGTTTGGCCTTATTTTTGTAAATCATGTGTTGTAGTGATGATGTGTTTTCCATCACTTGTTGAAGCAACCATGATATGTTGGCCTTGTTTTCATTGCTGGGGTATTGTTTCCATTTTGATGTAAACTTGACCATCGAGTATGTGTTATAAACTTGTGGCAAGTATTGGATGCTTGGGTCATTAGTTGGTCATGTAATTCAAGCATGTAATTTGGAAAACAATGTACTACAGGTTTGCAGAAGTTGCAAATGTCGGATCATCACTTATGGCTCCCAAGGGCAAAGGTGAAGGAGAAGGAAGGGTGACTTATCAGACACTTCTAAGTGTAGATAAGGTACAGAGAAGTTGCAGATTATTTTTCATGCTTTTGGAGGTCCAAAATCTCCTCAGTGGGGAGGATTGATATAGGTGGTTCCAGACACAGGCAGAAGTCCAAGAGGACTTTTAAAGGGTAAAAAACAAAATTGATCCAAATTTTGTCGAACTAGGACTAGAATGTAGATCTCGTCGTCCTTATCACAACAATGTGAACGGTTCGTCAAACCGAGCTCGCATGCGAAAGTTAGAGGCAGTCAAAGTTCAAGGTTGACCGGGTGACTTGGCAGGCTTAAGGAAGGCACAATTTCGTAGAAATCCGACCACCGGATTCTAGCCAACTTTTAGGTGAAATTGTGGCCTCATTAAATTTTCTCTACGATCAAATTTGGGAAATTTCAAAAATGACATTTTGTTATATAACAAAAAATTATATATATTTTATGGGGTGGAGGGCCACCAACCCCGCCACCCCAATGACCTATGTTATAAATTTAATGCATTTAATGTGGAGCTGGCAGGGATTGGACTTTCCTGGCCCACGTGGACCAGCCCCCATCGAGTGGCCCCATGTGGCACTACGCCATAACAACCAAACAACACACCAAATAATACCATAATGGTCACACTAAATCCACCAAACTGCGCCCAATTTTTAATAAAAAAAATAACTGCTGTGTGTAATTTTGGCAGAGGCAAGATTTGATCCCTAGACCTCCTTGCCTCAAACCAAATGTCTTAACCAACAGGCCAATGACCTTTACCTTAGTAAACTTTGCTGCCCATTTATATTTAAACCTTCGAATTCATTTGTACGTGGAGAAAGGAGGCAGATTGGGACGAAATGGGAATTATAGAACGAAATGACGAAACCGCGAGTGAGGCCAGAGATTGAACCATGATGCAGTTCTAGGAGGAAAAATGATGGCACACTTTTCAAGATAGAATTTTGCAAAGAATCTTAAGATGCCAAAAAGATTCCTTGGGAGGTAAAAATTCTTTTTATCAGAATATAATCAAGTTTATAGTCACTTTTCTCAGGTTTTCACAGGGAACACTATGGAGAGGTCGGATTCGCCTTTTGAGCAGCAGATTTTCAAATTCCCAATGGAGGAGAATCTTCAAGAATCTTGAGGGAATCTTCTATATTCTTCGGAGGCTGAAATTTGCCAGAGTTAGAATGCAGCCAACTTCATACTCATTTTTCTCAAAATTTCACAAGGAACCTGATGGAACAGATAGAATTTTGATCTAAGTAGCAGATCTTCAAATGAACTGGAGGAGGGAGTCTTTGAGGAATCTAGGGGGAATACTAAAGATTCCTGTATCCCTAGATTCTCACTTTGTCAGAATTCAGAAATTTGACTGTCGATTTTACACTATTCGACGCCATGAATCTGATGGTGCAATTAGATTTTCCATTTGATCATTTGATTTTTCAGCCACTTTTCAAAGTGGAGTGCAGGTGTCAGCATTCAATGTTTAAGCAATAATTTCCACGATATTCGATGCCGCATGATCGATGGTATAGCTAGATTCAACAATTTATCATCCTCTTCTTCAAATAACTCCTTGATGTGAGGTATATGCAATGTGATCATGTACTTCTTTGTCTCTTTGTTTGAGATGCACTTTGTTGTATAGATCCCCATTTGATGTTTGATGTGGGATCTTGTTTTGTTCTTGATGTGAGATTTACTTATTGTCATGTTTTGATTGAGATCTCTTTGTCGTCATGTTAACGGGATACTCATGTGTTTCCATGTATGTTTGAATTGAGATCCCTTTGATACATGTTGGCGGGATGCTCATTATTAACATACGTGAAATTATGTCATGCTGATAGAAGTCCTTTTTTTGAATGAGAGTTCCTGCAGTGGAACATCTCTTGGAGCCACTCTTGCATGAGGGAATATTCCTTGTATGATAGAGAAAACACATGCATGGACATCATCACTCTTTCCAGCACTAAATTCAGCGGCCTACACCATCTTGACACTGGGGCCCGAAGACGTAGTCCCTCCTAGATGAACTCCATTATCAACATCTTATGTTTTATGTTGTTGATTGTTGTCATGTTCCTTCTTCTTTACAACATGCATATATGTTCCTTTATTCTCTTTTAAATGAAATTCTAACAACATCACAGAAGTAAAAAAATCTTGGTTAAATCCGAGAGTTGAGTCAACTCCGATCGCATGTAATCTACAGGTCATAACCACAAATCTGAGCATAAGGGTTTCATACTTATTCGAGAATTGTCGAGAAGAAATGATGCCTTATCAAAACAACCGCATTATCATCTATTAGGTAATATAATCATTCAAATTTCATGTACTAATCAAATCATGATGAGATCCATAACCAAAGTCAGTCATGAACCATGATTATAACTAGCATATATCCAATAGAATAACAATAATAGAACAACCGTTAAAGCCATATATTAACAAGTACATTTAAACATAAAACACAAGAGGAAAAGAGCTCTTATTAACATATGAAAAAGAAAACCAAGCTAGGGACTTCCACGTATAACTCAACCATAGATTAGGCTGAACCAAATCTTTCTTTAGGCCAATCACCCCCATGCCATATTCCAAGCATGAATGTGGGACAAGAGAACCAATCAAGGCTTCCTCAGGATTGTCGGCCGGATAAGTCATTCTTGCGGACAAGACCAAACTCCCTAGTATCTAATGATATCTAGCGACAAGCAAACCAAACAAATTCTATCTTTCTCTAAATACGCAATTTATAAATAAAGGCAAATAGGTGTTTTAGGCCTACCTTGGGTCCAGTGCAAGTTTGTGGAAGCCACGCTCCGTTGATCCAAATGAGCTCCCTTGTAAAGAATCTGCAAACACAAACAAGCACACACATTAAATAGCACTTGAAAAGCCAATATAATGAAGCATATTTATCATGATGATCAAGGAATTCATGAAACAAACCATATAAGACAAATTATTGAGAAAAATGAATCTGATTGTATTAAATTTAATCAAAGAAGAACTTTACAACCTTGGTGCCTTGATGCTGTACAAGCTCCTCCCAGGGTCCAACAAGGACCTCCTCTACTTTGACAAGTTTCACTCTCTTCCGAATGAAGCCAAAAGGTATGTAATCTCTCCTCTTAAGCTTAACTAGGAAGTCTCAATTCCAACAGCATTTACCCTAAAAAATATTCAACTTCTAACTTCCCTAGCAACCAGCCAAATGCCTTAATTTATAGTGCAATGGAGGGAAGTTACTAGGTCCACCTTCAAAGGGATAAACTCCTCTCATCAAGGGATTAGCTCCTTTAGTTATGGGATGCATGAACCACCTAGGAGCGAACCATCCACATCAAGATTCCTTCTAGAAGCATCCATAATTAACCACAAGTGAGTTTTTAAGAATAAACTTGCGCCTTTTTGACTTTCATAGGGGTCCGCACCCACTCCTTTAGAGACAGAGTGGGTAGGTCCGCAGGTAACATGACCAAGGGGTGCGGGACCACAGGTAACAGTAAGAGAAAGTGCGGAACCAGAGCTTTATTGATTTTCAAGGACTTTCTCTCATTTTTAAAGCTTGACATGAAGAGTTGAGGTTTGAGACTTGCTAAGGAGGACAGTATGAATGATGATAGACCCATAATGACTGCAAATAGTCATGGTGACAATATTTTGTGTAACAGATTGCCCCCTAAAGTGCGAAGTCTGTAGTAGATGAGGATTTCATTTATCATTTAAGAAGAGTGAAGTACTTTATCATTTTGAGGATCATCTTGTGGAGAGCCCGGTTGGAACCTGTAAAAACATTCAATACAAAATATATATATGAGATCATATCATTGCTGAGGTAGGCATTCCCATACTCATATCAAAACTGAATAAAAAACTAACTACTGCTCTGATATAGGAATGATCTTGTAAGACATCACAACTATAGACACATGTAGACACAGTATGGATGCAACCATCTGCTTATGAATAGTCTACTGTATAATGAATACAAAATTCATCGCAACCTGGATGGTGGAAACTAGATCCAGGGTCTTGATTTCTACTTCCCGAAATAGTACGATTCTATCCATGTGAATGAATGTGTTGAAGTCGAACATGGTAGAAACCACTTGATTACCAGTCAATGATGTAAAATATTAACAAGTGTGAGAGAAACCACCAGTAATGTCAATGGCTCTCAAAGTACTCAGTACAATCCATGAGATGTGAATAGATGTGTTGATGTTGAACATGTCATGGAATCCTTTGATCGAAGGTCAATGATGCAACCTATCATTGAAGGCGAGAAACTTGCCATTGAGGTATGCAGATCCCAAGGTACTGACGATTTCTAGATCATCTTTCTAGATAAGGATGTTAGGCCCCTATACTACTAGTGTAACCCCTTATTGTTATTAGTACAACCCACATATTATATTGATGTACCCATGTAGTGCCCATATTGTTACTAATGTGCCCCATAGAAGCTCACTATTGTTTTTATTGTGCCCTTACATTATTATTGTTATGTCAGCTCTGATTATGTTATGACACCTTAGACTCCTATATATAGAAAGGAGGTCTTTTCATTTGTATCATCCAAGAATTGTTCATTTATGTAATGTAAAGGAGGTTGCCCCCTCGAAGAGGCTGAATTCTAAGGCGTTGATCTATCTTTTCTATCTTTTCTTGAGCTGGTTGCATAACATTTGGTATCAAAGCTTGGGATTCTAGGGTTTCGCTGCTCCAAACAGGTCATCGTGGCATTTTCGCTATAACTTTTTTTCTGTGACGTTTCAGAAGTCGCAAAAAAAAAACCATTTGAGAAGAAATCGCGCTGAACCTTGGGTCCAAATTTCAGAGATTTTCACGCAATATTTTCGGAGATATGATCTGAGGAAGTTGGTCTTTTTGCAGACTCCTGAATTACATTCAAAACAGGTGACCTGGGGAAAATCGTCATAACTTTCTCTCTGAGGATCGGATTTAAATTTCGTAAGAAGGTACAAAAAGAGGACAGAATATAGTTTCTTGTATATCTTTTTCAGAGCCAAAGGTCGAAAAATTGACACGTGGCACGTCATACAAGTTTTCTCTTCTGTAAAGGTCTATAATCAGGTCATCTTGGGAGATTGTGCATAACTCTTTTTTGGAGAATCCAATTTGGATCAGACTGGTGGCATTGGAAAGAGGATACAAAGGGCTACTACAGGTAGCAATTTTAGAACTTAAATATCCGCAAGTACAGAGTTACAGTCATTTCAATATCGAGGTCCTAAAATCAAGAAAAAGCAAGATGAGGAAGTTTGATGGCAAGGATCCGGTAAATTGGATACTTCAGATGGAGCAATATTTTGATCTACATGGTGTACCATTATTACAAAAGGTATGTATTGCATCTTCATATTTAGAATCGGATGAATTTTTATGGTATAAAGGCCTTTGTTCTCGTAAACAACTTGTTATGTGGTCAATTCTCACGGAGGAAATGATAACACATTATGAGGATACAAAGAGCAACACCACAACAATTGGAAAGAGTAAAAGGGCTTTGTGACATATTTGAAAGTAAAATTATGGCAACAAGGAAGTCTACCCCTCACAACTTTAAACATGGACGTGTTGTTTCTCCTAGCCTTCCACAACCTACAAGGGTTACACCACAACAATTGGAAGAAAAAAGAGAAAAAGGGCTTTGTTACAATTGTGATAGAAAATGCACTAAAGGTCATAAGTGTGTTGAGAAGAAATTATTTTACATAGAGTATGAAGAGGAGGAAGAAAAGGATCAAGAAACATCAAAAGAAGAGGATATATGCCAGGACCGGACCCCAGAGAAAGAAGAAATGAATCAGAACATATCTTGTAAACTATTGGCAAGAATGACCACTCCTCAAACTCTCAAGATAGAAGGACATATCAAGAAGAAAAAGGAGCAAGAAGTGAAAGATCACATCAAGAAAGAAGAAATGAATCCAGCCATATCTTGTAATTCACTGGTCGGAATTACCACTCCTCAAGCTATCAAGATAGAAGGACATATCAAGAAGAAAAATGTTCAAGAAGTGAAAGATCACATCGAGTGTCAAGAAATGAATCCGACCATATCTTGTAAAGGATTGGAAGAAATTACCACTCCTCAAACTCTAAATATAGAAGGACATATCAAGAAGAAAAAGGTTCAAGCAGTGAAAGATCACATCGAGCATCAACAACAAGTTCTCCGACTTTTAAAGGATAACGCCACTTTGGTGCAAAATCAAATGAAACAACAAGTAGATCAACATCATAGTGAAAAATGTTTTGATGTAGGCGATTGGGTATTTTTACTGCTACATCTAAAGCAAGCTATTTATGAGAAGGAAATGTTGGCAATACTACATGCACTTAAAAAATGGCAACCTTACCGAATGGGAAGACTCTTCAAGGATGAGGATGTGGAAGCATTGTGTTGTGCTATTTCTATTATCCAACGAGATTGGATAAACAAAGCAAGGGATGAATGGAAGAAGGACAAAGAAGTATTGTTGTGGAGGTAAATCCTCTCTGCGGACAGAGACAATCCCTACTAGCCCAGGCCGGGTCTAGCAACAATCAAACAATGCTATCATGCAAGTTCCTAATTGCAAATCAAAGGTGGATGATGAGAACCTACTTGGATTCCAACACTAATATTCGTAGAAGAGACGTCACCCTCGTTCCTTTGCCTCGGCCGGTCACGATCTCCATGATTGGACACCTGCACATGCAAAGAACAACACAAACACAAGCATAAAATCCAACAGATGCAATTATATATCAGTTAGAAAGGATATAACTCAACATCAATCATAGATCAATGAGAGTGGAACCATAATGATAGTCATCTATTATTGATAAATAACAAAGAAGAATACAACCATAGTTCTGACGTCAAATCCTCCTTTGGCTGGGTGGTCAGCTACACAAGTCTTGCAAAGCTTGTTGGGATGGGAACAAGCCTCTCTCTCTTGGGTGACAAGAATCTCCTCACTTAGATTTGGCCTTATGGGTGCAAAGAAGGCTCTTGCAACTTCAATCTGTTGAACTCCTGGAACTCTTACTATCACTAGCACTCTGCTGGAACTAGCTTGCTCAAGGCAAAAGAATAAGCTTTTATAGATAGAGGGGAAGGAGATAAGATCAATCAAAATTTCCATGGGATTGGCTTTATCACTTAGAAGCTTCCATGAAAGGTGGCAAACCACTTCCCTTCTATGGAGATTCGAAGCCAAACCATCCTAACTCAACACGGATTTAGATGGTGAATGGGTTAAGGAGAACCTTCAGAAGTTTGTTCATTAAAAACTTTACCCAACTAGGTTGGCGTGAGTGCGACTCTGAGACAGAGCACCAACTGGCGCACCCTCTTTAGAGGATTTCCCCCATTGGCGCGAGCAGTACACTGTGGAACCGCGCCAATGCAAAAGAGGTCGTTTTATGGGTATTCTGCAGGAGATGTCTGCAGGGCATATGAAGCTCACACTTAGAGGAATATAATGCAAGTGGTTTCAGGTCATGTCACTTCTCACAGGTCCCAGAATGAGTCCTCCAGTGTATGGGAGACGGGTAACAGGGACGGTGACAAACGGTGACAAATTACCGTGTAACAGATGTCCCCTAAAGCATGAGGCCCGAGGGAGAGAGAGGGGTGAAATTCTTTACAAGAACATGCATAACTGAAAACACTGCCGCCGGAGAACCTGCGTAAATAAGTACAATGGATATCTCAAGTACATGATATGTGGTATGGACGCAACCATCCATAACAGAGTACATAATAATCTAGATCCAAGGTATGGGCGCAGCCATCCAGTGAGGATCGATAAATAGACTCAGGCATGGTCGCAACCATCCAGTGAATGAGTCATGTAATGATCATAATAAGCCACAAATTGCAGCCTGGATTCCAACAAACAAAATCCAGGGTCTTGCGCTCCATCTTGACCTGAACAGAGTACAAGTCCAAGCATGTGAATACATGAGTCGGAGTCGAACATGCATGAACATCGTCTGATTACCAGCCAATAGTGAAAAATTGTTAACAGACGCGAGAGGTACCACCAATGATGACAATGGTCCTCAAGGTACTATAGGTACAATCCACGGTGTGTGAATCAATGAGCTGGTGTCGAACACCTGTAGAATCATTCGATCGGAGGCTAATGATGAAAACCTCGCGTCGAACACGAAGAACCTGCCATTGAGGCATGCAGACTCCAAGGCACCGGAAGGGAGTCTCTAGATCAGCTTCCTGGATAATGAGCTGAAGTCGACAGGAAGTGACCTTGATCAAAGGTGGGCCATAGTGTTTCCCACATCATTGACACGAGACAGAGGAAGAATGTTGTGGTGAATCAGAATTATGTGAGGTATCAGAGGGAGGTTGTAATTCTGCAGAGGTCAACTTCTCTTGAACATATCGGCGGCACGACAGTGGACTTGGCAGCATTTGACATCAAATGAGCAGAGGTCATGGTGACAAGGCAATGAGCAGATGAGAGGTCAAACAGGATAACCCAAACCCACGGAGGCTAGTGTAAAACAAGATGAGATGTTCCCACCCAGACACGAATGCAGACTAGTGCCATGTTCAAGAGCGACATATTGCCGACACGACAATAATTATGGGTCGATTTTCCCCACCATTTCTGGCGAGTACCCCAGTTATTTTTAACAAGCTTGACAGGGATAGCATATGCTTGTAAGGCGTCATTACGACAGAATCCAATGTCATTAAGTTTTAACGAGCCTGACAAAGGAAGAACTCGACGTCTTTTCCTGTTTAGAGAGTTTGAAAAGACAACAGAAAAGTAAACTCTAGGGGGGTCCTTTTTCGTAAAGTTGTGTCTCTCGAGCCCGAAAAAGTATAAAACAATGCTCGAAAGAATCGCCCGATCATTACGATCGAGGAGTACTTTTCATGAGTAGTAATTTCGACCTGAATAAGTAAAAAAGCGATCGAAACCACGTCGCTTCGTAACTGTTAACCAACCTGAAATGACAAGGGTCCGACGATCTTTTCGTCTTTACACGGTCGGAAAAGGGTTTAAAGATGACCGCCTCTTATTTACGTTTAATGAGTCAAGAGGAATAACTCGACAATCTTTTCATATTTAGACGGTCGGAAAAGAGCTGAAAGCAGACCTCCATTTTTATTCTCTTTAACGAGTCAAAAAGGGAAAAATACTCATCAATCTTTTCATATTTTACGAGTCAGAAAAGAGCTTAAAGGAGACTCGTCCTAGAGGAACGAGTGGTATAAAGGGTAGCAACTGGTTCTAGTAATGGTGGAACTGCTCAAAACATGTAATGGTCAAGAGGCTGGCTAATAAAACCACTCCTCGCTGCGGTTCCTCAGGAAAGGAAACACAACCAAGTGAAAGCATATGATCGGCCAAAGAGGTGGCAGCGATGGAATGAAAACAACCAAGGCTCATCTAGCAGAATTTAGCAGATAAAGACAGCAATCACGAGATGTAAAATGGGTATGGGTTCATTTTTACACAAGCTTGAACCATGGAGAACTTTGCTTGGATTTAGTTTCATGTTTACACAAGCTTGAAACAACAAACTATGCTTGTTATAAGTTCGCATGCCCCCAACATAATGACGCAAATCGAGGTACATGCCCCCCAAGCTTCATTGCATTCGACGAGTGGATGGAATGAAGGTTCACTCTCGAGATCTATGAAAGACTCGACTTGTATTTTACAAGATCTTAATCAAAAGACTCGATTTGGAAAGGGAGTTGTTTCATTTTTTTTGATGAGGTTGACACAGTAAAAGAACTATCCTCATGGATCTGTGTTTCATTTATTAACGAGGTTGACACAGGAACAAACTATCCTTGGACCAGACCCAGTTTCATTTTTTAAGGAGCTTGACATAGGAAAGTGAACTATGCTCCGATCAGACCTAGTTTCATTTTTTAAGGAGCTTGACATAGGGAAGTGAACTATGCTCCGACTAGACCTAGTTTCATTTTTTAAGGAGCTTGACATAGGAAGTGAACTATGCTCCGATGGAACTTCACCATAATGAATAGGAAGTTGAGGCTCCCAAGAGTGCCACTCCTAATGGAAGGCCAACATCTTGGAAGTTAGAGCCCAATGCCTCCAGGACACTATGCATAACGGTGGCATCACTGGATCCAGGCACGGGATAGGTGGCCACGTAGTTGATCTGTGATGGGGCAGATGCAAATCGTGGATGAAAACTAGGAGGGGATGGTGACTGTTCAAGAGGCACCCGGGGATAGACGAACGATAATTGATCTATCGTCACTATTCTTCCATCGTGTGGAAAGCAAACCACCCGGAAAAGTGAAGAGACCAGGGCCCCCATGGCATAAACATAGTCACGACCAAGGAGAAGATTGAAGTCTAAAGCACCTTGGGTAACCGATACATCTATATAGATGGTCTTGCCTCCCAAAGTAACAGGGAACTGTGGAAGGATCCCTAATGGTTGACTAGTTCCTCCGTCAAAAGCCGTCAGATTCGGTGCGACTGGCACAAACTGTGGGGAACCCAAGGCTTGCCAAGTAGTGGTAGGCATAAGACTAACCGATGCTCCCTCATCCAATACAGTGCCAGGTAGTGCCTTATTATAGGTATGTACCATGACCCAGAAAGGCACATGGGATGGAAGGTGGGAGGTAGTCAAACGACTCCAGTCGAAGGAAACGACTGAACTACTTGGTGGGGGAATCATATGATTGCCCCCTTGCTCTAAAGGGACTGAAGCAGGACTCTCGGGAGCAGCTGGGATATGAGAGTCATTTCCGAACTCAGGAGAATTTGAGGAGACGAGAAGAACATGGGAGTGATGCTCTTCCGAAATAGAGTGATCGACGGGTGGTGAACTCAAATCGACACTCTTTCCGACCAATGGTTGGTCTGGAACAGGCTGGGCACATCTAGGTTTGGGAAGAGGAGGCTGGACAAGAGAAGAATATGAATCAATCTCTTTGTCAGCAGGGGAATGATCTGCGGCTACAGAGAGACGTTGATAACCAATGGGAAGTTGGGGTCAGGGAGCTATAAGACTTTCCAAGACAACGGAGGCTTTATCCATGAGTGGACAAAGGTGAAGGGGATGATTGCCTTCACAAAGTCTACAGGGGATTCAAATCTTTCCTTTTCCCTTACCATTCCCGACTGATAAGGTAGCATCGCCGTGAGCTTCAGAGGAAGATGAGGGGCGGGCCGGATCGCGTACCTTGGGAATGCCAGGAAAATCGCGAAGAAGATGGTCCTCCTTGCATAATCGACATGGAAACTTGACCTTCCGCGGAGGAGTGGAAGGGGGCCCAACTTCAGGTGTATTTGAGGGGTTAGCTGCACTTGTAACCTCTCCCTTAGGAACCTTCTTCTTCTTCGTCTTCTTCTTCTTCTTCTTAGCCACCTGGTTACTCGAATCGAGACTTTCACCAGGTGAAGTGGAAGATGAGGATGTAGAAGTGGGTGTAGAAGGGGAGAGATCCACCTTAGAATCAACATGATGTTGTTCAGGTGGAGGGACGGGTTGACTAGACGGTGAGACGGCAGGGACCAAAGAGGTTGAGAACAACCAAACTGGCAACCCAACAGTTAACCCTGGGAGGGACAACGTTGCCATATAAGGAGCACCAACATTTCCAAAAGGAGCGAAATGACCAGGGTTCCCATCAGAGGGGATCCCTGGGTTGGTGAACCCCGGAAAAGTTGCCATCGAGAACGAAAAGAAGCCTACTCAAGCTAACACAAACAAGATCTAACCAGGTAATGTTAATCGCGGCCAAATAAATTTTAAGACGCAAGGACACAACTTGACCTTTTCATGTTTTAAGAGTCGAGAAAAGGACAAAAAGATGACTCTAGTCTCCTTCGAATGTTTAGTGAGCCCGAAGTGACAAATGCTCAGATGAGCCTTTTCGTTTAAGGAGTCTGAAAAGGATCAAAAGTGACTACTCTGGAGAAACTAGGCAAAAAGGTTTACCAAACAAATCGTAAAACTGCATATACACCTTGGCAGACATATGAAAACCAAGGACTTCCCGTACGACAGTCAATCTTCCCGAATGCTGTGTTCGGTGCGTTACGGCTTGTAAGGCGGCAGACACGGCTTCCTGTGGATAAAGGATGATAACCTAGTGGGGTATCCCCATATACTCGACAGTACGTGGGAGCTCAAGTCCATACTACACCACTTGTTGCGTCACGGAAGGAGGAATCACCCAACCTTAAGTGAAATAAAAGTGACTAGGTTTAACGACGCTGGAGTACGTCTCTAGCCTAGACCTCTAAACAGTGAGCGTTATGTTCCAATGCGTTTTTAAGTTCATTCAGTTCATTTTACGGTTGATCTTGAATTAGGTTTCGGTTTTCAGGTCCTACCATATGTAATCTCTCACAATTCCCTAAATGCAAGCTATATGCCAAAAAGTATCATTTCGTTCAATGAACACTAACTACAAGAAAGTTGAGAACTTTTCAATCGAACAAAATGACCATAAACAATCAAGAACCACTCTAATGCAGTTAATGGAAATAAACGAAACTTTTCTTTAAAGTCACTAATCAATGAAAATCTCTACTTTCTATTAACTAATTCAACGCAAAAGAGACTATTCGTTTTATTTTCAATGGCAAAGTGCACTAAACAAATTTGAGAGATAATAACAAAGAGTAAAAAGACAAATTTCACTCAATGAAAATACAATCAAGTCCGTAAATACCAAGGAAGTCCTTCAGAACCAAAAGAAGATCTCAAAGACCTCAATGGGCCATGTAATCTAAGCCCAAACTTAAGCCAAGCGAAATCCAAGCGAAAAGAAGAGAATCACTCAAATAACACAATAAAAAGTTTAACAATCACTGAACAAGTGTAAGAGAGTAACCAAAAAGTTGACTGGACCAACAGAAGACCAAAACTCCTAAGGAAGGCTCTATGCACAAAGCCACTAGATGCCCTAGGGCTAAAATGTGAAATCGGTGGAAAATGGAAAACACCCAAAGTATGCAAATGTAATCTATGAACACTTTTCATTCATATCCTAAAAATGAGAATTCTAATTATGCAAGTGTGATCTATGCAAGAGAATTCTCAAACACACGATGATTCTAATGTAATCTAAGAACCAATCAAGTGCAAATCAAGAAAAATGGGTGTGAGTTCCAAATATCATAAACTAAAAACACTCAAAGGCGATTAACACTCATACACAATTTTGAAAAGACTGAGACAAACCTCCAAGTAATGATCAAAGGAAATCAAATTAATAATTTGCCAAAAAAACTCAAAACCAGTCAAACAAGACTCTAACACACTCAAGTGATTGAAAAAGGTGTAGCTAGACACAAAACCCAAGCTTGGAAGGATGCAAACAAGCAAACTGGAAAAGTTCGCAGGCCTGGCGTGACTGTCAGGCGGAAAACTGGCGCCAATTGAGGATTGGCGCGGGCTGTACACTGGCAAGTGGCGCCAATTGGCGCGACTGTCATGCAAAAAAGAGAGCCAATCAAGTTTGCTAGCTTAAAAATAAAAATAATTAGTCCAAGGCTTGGTCAACAGTATCCAGACAGACCAGGCAGCAAGAGAAAACAGAGCATCCAACCCAGAAAGCTATCTAAGCAATCAAACAAGAGAACCGAAGAGACAAGACAACTCCAAGTTGTTTAGTCCGTAAACCAAACCGGAGATTGACTGAACTGGCTTTGATCTACTTTGCTAATGCAAAGCAATAGCGTTTCGACGGCTATCTGGCCATACTTCAGGTTCTGTCTAAAGTTTACAAATCAAACAACAAGCTAACTCCCTAGTGGAGTCGCCAAATTGTTGTGGAGGTAAATCCTCTCTGCGGATAGAGACGATCCCTACTAGCCCAGACCGGGTCTAGCAACAATCAAAAAATGCTATCATGCAAGTTCCTAATTGCAAATCAAAGGTGGATGATGAGAACCTACTTGGATTCCAACGCTAATATTCGTAGAAGAGACGTTGCCCTCGTTCCTTTGCCTCGGCCGGTCACGATCCCCACGATCTCTGTGATTGGACACCTACACATGCAAAGAACAACACAAACACAAGCATAAAATCCAACAGATGCAATTATATATCAGTCAGAAAGGATATAACTCAACATCAATCATAGAACAATGAGAGTGGAACCATAATGATAGTCATCTATTATTGATAAATAACAAAGAAGAATACAACCATAGTTCTAACGTCAAATCCTCCTTTGGCTGGGTGGTCAGCTACACAAGTCTTGCAAAGTTTGTTGGGATGGGAACAAGCCTCTCTCTCTTGGGTGACAAGAATCTCCTCACTTAGATTTGGCCTTATGGGTGCAAAGAAGGCTCTTGCAACTTCAATCTGTTGAACTCCTGGAACTCTTACTATCACTAGCACTCTACTGGAACTAGCTTGCTCAAGGCAAAAGAACAAGCTTTTATAGATAGAGGCAAAGGAGATAAGATCAATCACAATTTCCATGGGATTGGCTTTATCACTTAGAAGCTTCCATGAAAGGTGGCAAACCACTTCCCTTCTATGGAGATTCAAAGCCAAACCATCCTAACTCAACACGGATTTAGTTGGTGAATGGGTTAAGGAGAACCTTCGGAAGTTTGTTCGTTAAAAACTTTACCCAACTGGGTTGGCGTGAGTGCGACTCTGAGACAGAGTGCCAACTGGGGCGCCCTCTTTAGAGGATTTCCCCCATTGGCGCGAGCAGTACACTGTGGAACCGCGCCAATGCAAAAGAGGTCATTTTATGGGTATTCTGCAGGAAATGTCTTCAGGGCATATGAAGCTCACACTTAGAGGAATATAATGCAAGTGGTTTCAGGTCATGTCACTTCTCACAGGTCCCAAAATGAGTCCTCCAGTGTATGGGAGAGGGGTAACACGGACGGTGACAAACTGTGACAAATTACCGTGTAACAAGTATGGCCACTTATTCAAAAGTTGCAAAAGATCCCAATTCAAACAATATTGCCAGATATTGAAAAGGAAGGAAAAATCATATTGGAACCTGGAGCAGTCACAGAAACAAGAACCCGACAGCTACGAAATCGATCAATTTCAGATTATCTCATCAAATGGAAGAACTTACCTGCTGAAGATTCCACATGGGAGGACAAGAATTTTATACAGAAGCATCAAGAACTAGTCAAGCGTTGAGGACAACACTTTTTGAAGGAGAGGGGCATGTTAGGCCCCTATACTACTAGTGTAACCCCTTATTGTTATTAGTACAACCCACTTATTATATTGATGTACCCATGTAGTGCCCATATTGTTCCTAATGTGCCCCATAGAAGCCCACTATTGTTTTTATTGTACCCTTACATTATTATTGTTATGTCGGCTCTGATTATGTTATGACCCCTTAGACTCCTATATCTAGAAAGGAGGTCTTTTCAATTGTATCATCCAAGAATTGTTTATTTATGTAATGTAAAGGAGGTTTCCCCCTCGAAGAGGCTGAATTCTAAGGCGTTGATATATCTTTTCTATCTATTCTTGAGCTGGTTTCATAACAAATGAGCTGAAGTCGATAGAAAGCGATCCGTCGTAGGCAAGCCCACAACACGAAATCATAGATCAAGTTTGAAGAAATATAGTTGCAAGGATTGACTCAGGGATGGTCAAGATGGATGACATATATTTTGCAGATGAATGGTTTATTCGCGCTGAACTCTTGAACACATAACGACACAACAGATGGTTTGGTGACAATTGACCCAAAGTTAATACCCAGAAACCGGCTGAAGACTTTCAATATGGTTTGATCAACTATTAGGCAAAGGATTTCCCAACCCAGGTGAATAAAAATTGTCGTGTTCAAGAGTGGTTAAATGTTTTCTGAGACACAAAGTATGAAAAACAGGCTCATTTTTCTCTCTTTTCCCCCACTATTTCTGGCAAGTACCTCTTTATTTTTAACAAGCTTGAGGAGGATAACATTTGCTTGATTATAATCTCATCCTTCGGATGAGTCCAACTTAGTTTAAATTCGAACCCTAAGAAGGAGTGGTCCATTCCTGTTTGTAATTGAACAGGTCCTTTACTATTAAATTTTAACGAGTCTAGTATAGGAGAAACTTGGCGTTTTTCAATTTTAGGGAGTCTAAAAAAACTTAAGAAAACTCCATGGTTGTTCTTTTTCGTAAATCTGTGTCTCCCAAGCCCGAAAAAGTATAAAATAATACTTGAGAGAACCGCTTGATCATTACGACCAAGGAGTACTTTTCATAATTAGTGCCTCTGATCCGAAAAAGTAAAAAAGCGACCAATGACACGTCGTTTTATAACCAATATCGAATTTGAAACGAAAAAAATCCGGCAATCTGTTCATGTTTTTACGGTCAGAAAAGGGCTGTAAGTGGACCGTCTTTTTAGTTCCGTTTTAACGAGCTTAAAAAGAAAAACTCGCAATCTTTTCATATTTTAGGAGTCAGAAAAGAGCTTAAAGGTGACTCTAATGTTTTTTGTAAAAAATGATCAATTTTTCCTGAAAAATCCGTTATCCTGCACAAAAACTCAAACATTACTCATACATGTTTAAAATAGATAAAAATTCTTCAAAATTTACCTCTTTAAAGTGAAAAATAAACAAATTAAAAATTCATTGATTCAAAAAAGCTTATAAAAAGGGCTTTTGTAAATTCATTTTTACCATTTTGACTTCAGAGTGAGAAAAGAGAGCTTTTGGTTAGAAACTTCCCATGAAGATTGCGGAAAATCCGTCTGTTGGAATTGAACGCTGTCTCCTCTAGGTAATCCACATCATCTTACTCTTTCATTTCATCCATTTGAAATTTGTTTTTAGGCTTTTATTTTATTTTTTAGGAAATTTTTAGGTTCAAAACCCGCGCGTGGGGGTCTGCAGGCATAGCATAGGAAACCTGCGGACCCCGACTTTTTCGTAAAAGGAAAAAAGTCAAGGGCCTGCACCTGCCATTAAGGCAGAGTGCGGACCTAGGCACTGTCTCTAACATAGAGGGTGTGGTCCTCGTAGCAAAGGTTTTCAAACTTAAATTTTTCAAATTCCACCCAAAAATTTTGATTTTAAATATTCTAATCCGCCTTTTTATTGAATGTAGGGTATACATCATGCTTGAATGGCGGGAACGAGAGCACGAGGATGTGGATCTTGCCACGATTAATCATCAACCTTCGATTGATGCATTGAAGGCATGTGATTTATACAAATTCTGGGCCATACCCGACATGAGGGCCCAGGTGGACTTTTTGCAATGGCTGGTAGATAGGTGGAATATACAGGACCAATGTTTCTTTATTGGTGGCCACCAGCTCGAAATGGAGCCAGAAGACATTTACTTTTTGACTGGTTTGCCTAAGAGAGGTGAACATTTGACTCTATTCGGGACTAGGCCAGGTGGCCAGTCTATCGATAGCCTCCGGCTAGAGTTTTGCAACGACCAAACTAGAGACAAAGGGATTGATATCAAAACCATCTCCCATCCTGAACTCAAAGTGATTGCATTTACTGTTACCAGGCTCTGTGGAAGTGCAACACTACATGTGGCCACTGGATCCCAAATGCGGATGGCAGTAGACTGCTTTCGAGGCATCATCTTCAACTGGTGCAAGGCTGTGTTGGTTAATGTAAAAGGCCAACTGACTAGAGCAAAGAACGGACAACTGAAGAACTTTGGATATGGTGCTTTAGTTGTGAGCTTTGGTTTATAGAGGGTCCCAATGTTGGTCCCACAACATCTTACCATTGGAGCTGGACTTCCTCGAGAGCCCAAACTGATGCGTTGGGTTGCAGTTATGGCCCGTCATCTTGAGGAGGGAACATAAGTCATTCGATTTACTCCTGAGTATTTTCATTGGTTGGAGAACCAAGTATTTGCTATTCAGGATTTTCCTTATGCTAGGATAGATTATCGCGGTGACCCAGACATGGCTCTTCCACCAGGAGAGCAATGGGATGACTCAGGTAAAATAATTTTCAACATTTTCTAATTTTTTTTTTTTTTTTTTTTTTTAAACCGTCTGAAAATTGATAGTAAAAAGTTTCAAATGCAGATGTAGGTCCACGGTGACCAACCACTCTTTGACCCTATGAGAGGAAATAGCGAGCTGCAGCAGCACCAGCCCCACAGGACGAATCTACAGAGACCTCAGCTGAATTGGAAAACCATCTAGAGCATTTGACAGTAGACATTCCAGAGACCAGCATAGATGACATTCCTTTTAGGCTACAACGCTATGTGATTGGGGTCCCAGGACCTTTCAGGAGGTTCCTTTTTAGGGTGGCCCGTACAGTGGTTCCTTATCGTGGTCAACACTAGTGATAAGATGATCGCCTGTTGTAGACTCATATGATATTTTTTTCTTTTTGTACTGTTATTTTTGCCGATCATAAGGTGTTTTTCAACCTATGATCGAAGACGATGTATATTTGACACACTTCTATGCTATACTATATCACTATTATCGGCTTATCTTGTAAAACATGTTATGGAATGTTTTTAAATTTACTTTTATGATTATTGCAAATGTCTACTTAACATTCGAGAAGCAATTGCATCTGCTAATGTATTTAAATATCTTGGAATATGTTGATATTCAATATAGTAAAATTCACGTTCCAAGGGACGAACTCTCAAAAATAATCTCAATAACACGGGATTTCTAATGGCATACACTCTATTAAGCTGTAATACAACGAGTTCAGAATCTAACCTCACAATCAAACTCCGAATCCCAAATGAGATGGATTCAGATAATAACTCAATCACTGCACTATACTCTACAATGTTGTTCATTGTTTGACCGAGGCTTACCCCATGCATAGATACCAACTCATCAGAGGGCGAATAGATAACCCAAGCTGCGGAAGAAATGCTCCGTGTATTATGACAAGCACCATCAGCAAAACCAATGTATGTTTGGAGAGACATCGACATCTGCAATATCAAGAGTAAAATCAAGATAAGCAGGAATAATGAAAAAAAACTCTCTAAGCTAAGCACACTTTTTAATCTAAGACACAACAGCCAGAAAGAAAACTAACCTAACTAAAAATCTCCACACCCAGATTTAAGCATAATATCTCTTCAGGTAAAGACCATTTCTGGGTTTACCTAAAGAGACCCCGTCAAAGTCTACCAATTCATAGGCCCCTTTTGTCAGCTTTCGCTTAACAACATAAGGATCATGCCACATGGGTACGAATTTTTCAGCGCCTAATTTATCATTTTCTTGATCTTACAGTAAGACTAGGTCTCCTTCTGAAAAATTACGAGGTGTAACATTTCGATCATACTGAGCTTTAATACGTTTGGCATGAGTTTCAATTGCTAATGCAACATCACATCGATTCTCATCTAGCTGAGCCAAGTACAACAAACGTTTTTCCTCTTCGGAAGTGGCTGGAAGTAATTCTATGGCCATTTGCAATGACGGGATTTCACATTCAATGGGTAACACAGCTTCCAAACCATAAACTAGTTGGAAAGGAGTGAAATCGGTTGATGTTTTTACTGAGGTTCGATACGCCCAAAGTGCTGAAAATAACATGTTATGCCAATTCGACCTATGAATCCCAATGATTCGTCAGATCATGATGACTAAAACTTTGTTGATGGCTTCAACCAGACCATTAGCCTATGGATAATATGGAGTTGAACTATCATGACGCAAGCCAAGTTGGTCTGTAAGTTCAGTCATCATAATATTTCGAAAATGATGCCCACGATCAGTGATAGTTGCTTGTGGAACAACAAACCTAGAAAGTATATGATTGAACACAAAAATCGCAGCAGTTTTGTTGTCTACCTCAAATGTAGGCATCCCCTCGACCCACTTGGTAAAATAATCTACCGCAAGGATGATATACGCATGCCCCCCAGCCGAGTGAGGGTTACATGTAATAAAATCAATACCCCATTTCGCAAAAGGACCGACGACAATTATAGGGTGGAGAGGAGCAGGTGGAGCACGCATCTTTCGATCAAAAATTTGGTAGTTGTGGTATTTTCGGACCGCGTTAATACAGTCTTTAAACAAAGACGACCAAAAATAGCCAGCGCGCAATATCTTTTGGGCTGTGGAAAACCCAGACATATGATCACCACACGCTCCAAAGTGACAGTCATTTAGAACCCTTTTAGCTTCCTCATGAGTTAAACAACGTTGGAAAACAGAGTCCGCCCCACGACGATAAAGTGTATCGCCAATAATTTTGAATTCTTGGGACTGGAATCATATTTTTCGACGCTCTGATCTTGAAATTTCAGGCCGAAAGGATTGGGTTTGGAGATAAACGATGATATCTCCATACGATGGATCTAAAGTACTGATTAGAAACAAGGATTCGTCTGCAATGGGCTCCTTTGCCACAGTTTCAGTGTCAGCACGCAGGAAGTC
Organism: Pinus tabuliformis; assembly: GCA_031772625.1. Taxonomy (NCBI): domain Eukaryota; kingdom Viridiplantae; phylum Streptophyta; class Pinopsida; order Pinales; family Pinaceae; genus Pinus; species Pinus tabuliformis. The sequence continues at coordinate 930,961,098 of CM062804.1, forward strand.
ACACATCAACTCCGCAAAAACTAAAGATTTCTTTGACTTAGACTTTTCAAATTCCAAGTTGAACTCCTGCAGGATCACAATCCATTTGGAGTACTTGCCCCCTAGCAATTGTTTGGTAAAAATATAGATCATAGGGTTGCAATCAGAAATTACTGTAGTTTTGCGTGGTAAAATGTAATGACGAAAACGTTGGACAGCTTGAACAACTGCCATTGCCAATTTCTCCACATGTGAATATTTTAGCTTAGTTGGATTTAAGGTTCGACTAAGGTAATATATCACATGTTCACTACTGAATTCATCTTCCTGAACTAACACCATTCCAATGGTGGAATGCGAGGCGGTGAGATATAAGAAGTAGTCCTGGTTGTAGTTGGGAGGATGCAATAACAGTGCATGGGTCAAGGCGTGTTTTAGTGCATCAAAAGATTTGTCAGCTATCTCATCCCAAAAGAAAGGAGTATTCTGTTTCAACAACCTGGTAAAACCCTTTGTGATCTCGGCGTAGTTAGGAATGAATCGACGTAAAAAATTTGCTTTCCCTTGCAAACTTTGGAGTTGGCGAAGACTCGAACGAGGAGGCAATTTGAAAATAGCTTCAACCTTCGAGGGATCGACGCGAATGCCGACTTTCGAAACAACAAACCCCAGTAACCGACCCGTTTCTATACAGAAAACACACTTACGTGGATTCAACCTAATTCGATAATGCCCACACCTCATAAAGATTGCTCGTAAATGGATGAGATGATCAACTCGATGTAATGAATGAGCAGGTAAATCATCGAGATAGGGTTGCACAATGTTCTTGATGTCATGAAACGCGTAAGACATGGCTCTTTGAAAAGTTGCCCCAGCGTTCTTGAGCCCAAAAGGTAATTTGCAATAAGCAAATGTCCCCCATGGACAAATGAAAGTCGTTTTTGGTTGATTAGCAGGTAGAATATTTATTTGATTGTATCCGGAAAAACCATCCATGAAGGAGAATATTTCACTGCCAGCACAATCATCAATGATTTGATCGATATAGGGAGTTGGGTAATTGTCTTTTGGACAAGCTCGATTAATATCCCTATAATCGATACATATTCTTATTGTTCCTTGCTTTTTGTTAACAGGAACAATATTCGATACCCAATCCATTAACGGAATTGGATAAATTAAACCTGCTTTAAGTAATTTTTCAACTTCTGCCTTAATAGTAGTAGCTTTTCACGGGTGGATCTGACGCAAACATTGCTGGACGGGTTTAGCATCTGGGTAAGTTTTGATTTCATGAACAACAATTGCTGGGTCAATTCCTGGAATTTCCTCATATGACCAGGCAAACACGTCACGAAATTCTTGAAATAGGACCTTATATGTTTGAATTTCATCTTTCGTACAAGAGGCACCTATATGAATGTTTCCAACAATTCTGGGCTTAACCGAAATGTCAATAGGAATAGTTCGAGAAATGTTTCCCAAATTTAACTCAGAATCAGGATTTTTCATTGGATTCTGAGGTTCCTTGACATAATCAGTCGTAAAAATAGATGAAAAATCATTTTCAAAGCGATAAATCTCAGGTAAAAACGAAGATCTATGATGAAGATCTTCCCTTGGTAAATCATCAACACACAGGATTTCACGAATTTGCTCATCAGTGTGAACAAGTTCGGAAAAAATTGTTGAATCTGAGTTTAATGTTGAAAGTGATTCTTCATGGACCACATTCATTAAGTCAATTTCGGTTGAAGAAGGGTCGGAAAATGACTGTACGGCCTGATACGCAATTTCATATGGACTCAAAGGCATAGCATCACCAAATGAATCTATCTCAGATTCGGAAGGTGCGATCCAAGGATCATCATAAAAAATAGTGTCTGATGAAATCATATGAATGGTTGCAGTAGAAGGCAATACGTTGAGAGGAGGAAAGGGAAAAGTTCCTGGTAAACCAGAATCTTTAACTAGTCCTACTCCAACATCCTTATAGGGGATAGTTGTTTTGTCGATTGTTGGTCACTTTAATTGTTTATTAATTAAACAGTCAAGTGCCACATAAATTATCAACCCGGAAAAGTCTTATTATTCCAAAGGTGACTACGTACTGTATGTACTCAATTTTAATAGTATTAAAAGCTGTAGTATAAACAATTCACTCTCTGTTAAACCCCTACTCTATGTTACAACAATTATAGCCTATTACAGGAATGGAATAAGAACACATAATTAATTAAAGAAAACAGATCTGCAAAAGGAAGTGATGGTTGTCCTGTAACAAAGGATCAGGACCCTATCCCTAGAGTAAGGACATTCAGCACCTGCCTTTGTTATCTAGTTCGCCAATACACTCTGTAAATCCTAGTCACTGGTGAGGCACTCATATACAGCGTCAATCAGTTAAAAGGAAAACAGAGTCTCAGCAAAAGTAAAATATCATTAGAAGCAGTACTCGTGAATAAGATATAAAGAGAAATCACACAAAACACACAACAGAAAGAAGATGGGTGAATCTTGTGATGAAGCCTGTCCTTCTCACAAGATTCCCCAGGACACAGAAACTAAGATGAAATACTCAGAACAGAACTTTATTCATCTTTCAATATACCATATTACAAGAAAGATTCAATCTCATCCTTTCACTACAATTCCTGTGCTACAACTTGTTCAGCCTCCCTCCATACATCTATATCCCCCCCTCTAATGTAGAAGTCTCCTCTTTATAGAGGAGACATCTATTACGAAAGATTTTCATTATACATTCTAGTTCGACCCTTTGTACCAAAAATAGGGAAATCAATTCCCGTTAACAGAATGTTGTTACAGTAATGTGGATCATGATCGTTACGACCAATGTAGTAACCGATCGGATTCCTTTGTTGTTGCAGATTTGATACGCAAATCTCAACTATCTCCTCGAGGTTCGCATGCTGTCCTTGTTGTTTCAGCTTCGAGGTTCTTGTTGTTTCAGCTTCGCGGTTCGCGCTGTTTCCGTTGTTTCAGCAACTGAAAAATATGGTCCTGCCAGATTTAGGCAGTTTCAACAATTTTTCAACAACTTAGTCAACTTCAAGGATCAACTATAAAGATAACATGATTATGTGTTGAATAATTAAACATATAGCAATGAGGAGAGTTACTGTATACCTCTTGGAATGATTAAGTCAAAACACTAGCAAAGGCTTTCAACTAAGGGTTGAAGAGGGTAATATTATGACAAAATATAAGGTAAAAAATAGACAATATGGGATCCTAACATCCCCCCCAACTGAAAATGTTGCATGTCCGCATGCAACGTCTACTTTGAATCTAAGTCGGATTACTGGGATGAACAGTGTAAATTGCTTATGCAGTAACTATAGAAGGTTTTGTCAACCATGTCTCTAAACCCATGGACACTTTGAAGTTTCTTCCATGCTGCCAACTCTTCCTGTTTGGTCAATTTAAATTGAGCCTTATATTGTTCTCCAGGAAGCCATAAGAGAGGGAAATGAAAGTGGTAACCAATCCATCCTTCAACACACTGTCTAATGCATTTAACATAATCAGGTATGTGTGAGAGTGCCGCCTGAAGATTGATGGGATTGTAAGGATTATATTCCCATCTTTCTTTAGGACAATGTTCCCAGAATAGATTATTTGCTTTTATAGTCAGAGCTCCTTTAGTTTTCACATAATGTTGGAAGTCTTCCAAGAATGCTGCTTGCAGTTTCCTGATATGATCGGTCATCCCTGGTTCTCGTAGAATTCGTTGATGTTCTGCAATGAATATGGCTGCATTCTGTGGTTCAGAACGAATCCAGAGAAGACAGTTCTCTTCATTGTGTGCTACAGACATAAAAGTATTCTGCCAAGTAAGCTGATTGGCCAAGAAGGAAATAAAGGCTCTTATTTAGATATCGCCACAAAGAGGAAGTAAACTAATCTTTCTATCTTCAAGAATAGCCTCATTGTGAAGATAGAGTTCACACAACAAGTTCTGGTCAGTGTTTGGTGCTTCTGCAAAAGTCTCAATAAATTGTTGTGGTGTAGAGACCTGGTGGGGTCTTCCATCCTTGATTGCTTTTAATTGGAGGAACGCTAAGCGTTCTCTTAAAAATACAGAATAGTTAAAAGAGGGCTTCCTTGTTGCGAGTAACCGCTGGACCAAGTCAAAGATGAGGGACAATCTGGCTTTTAATTGCTTATTCTCCTTATGTTGTGCACGAGACTGTTCAAGCGCTTCCCAATTTCTGTATGCATAGTTGAGCCATAATGACTTTTATTGCTAAAATGCCTTTCCTTGGGAGAGCTCATATTCTGTCTTCCATGTGTTACTTAGTTCTTGAAAACTGGAAGTCTGTGCATGAGCATTGCTAACACAGGAAGGTTCAGTCTGTTTATACATAGTCGTAAAAGAATTTGGTACTGGTTTCTGTTCATTAACAACTTGGGTAGGCAGGGGTGGTTCTGTTTCTTCCTCTAAAATTCTTGAAGACCCTGCTGGTTCTTCTGTAACAGCAGGGTGTTCCTTTTTTATTGTTTAGACATTATTGACTGTTCTATAGCCTGAGCGCTTGTCTCTTCCCCTCTTCCCTGTGATGTTTCTGCTGGTGGTGTACCTGTCTCTTGTGAGTGCCTTGGTGAGGTATTAGCTGTTGAGGCACTGATTCCTGATGCTGACTTTTGAGAAGTCTCAAAATGTACCTGTCCAAAAGAATCTAGGTCAAGTGTTTTTTCAAGATCTTTCATTACATTTTCTATATCAACCTGTTCACTATCTGTTTCTATCAATGTTCCTTCCCTCCAATATGGATTGGAAAATTGCTCAGTCTCTGGTGTTCTGTGATGCAAGTATGGTGATAATCTGTTTTTCATCCTTCTATCACAGATAAAACTATGAGGGTCATATGGAGTCCATTTAAAACTTTTGTTTAATTTCAGCTCATCTTCTAAAATTCATTCTGCTGCTATCCATGCTTCTCTAGAGTTGCAGACAATTGGTCCTAAGTGATCCCTGATTCTGAGTTGGGCTTTCTTCTTGGCCTTAGTGAAATGTGTCACATCTGAGTGTGTCATCTACCTATAGTATTCCAATGCAAACAATCTCATTGGAACATATTTGGGTAGCTTGAATGGGGAAAGCTCACACCCATATATCCTGAATTCTGTGTGATTTTGGTATAAATACCAATCACCCACTTTGTACTGTTTGGAAAGCTGAAGAATCCTTTTGATGTCATCACTAATTCTGGGAGGGGAACTCCCTGTGAGCAAGGTGGCCACTGGGTGGACAAACTAATCAATGAACTGATTAAAGGAATAAGGGTAATCAAAAGTTTTATGGAAGATGGAAGACCAAAAGATAACAGACCTTGGATTACCCTTGGTATCAAGTTTCTTGACAGAAAATGGGAAGTGGTCTGATTGATAGTAGAGGATGAGGTGATATATAAAGGTGGAAAACTCGAAAACCCTTTCATTCTCCAGTCTCATGAACTGGTCATAAATTTTATCAGCAATATAAGAGGGATAATCATATTTGATAGCAGGGGGTTGTCCTGGGTTAAAGATATACATAATCACTAGGGTCATTTCACCTACATATTCATTAGTGTTGAACCACATGACTACTGATATCATATCAACTATGAGCTTGCCTATATCTATGAAGGAGACTGACATATAAGGTGGGGGATCTGTAGTTTTGTACCGTGGTAACATGAAAGTCTGGCTGAGGCGGGTAAGTTCAACTTGGGATAATTGGGTGGATTTTTCAAGAAAATATCCAAGGGAAATGGGGGTAAGGGCCTGACCAGGGTAAAATTGCAGCATTTCATTAGTTGATTCAGCAGTTATTGTGAATAGAGTTTTTTGGTTGGGAGACATGACTGCTCTGCGAATGGGGTCATAGTTTGCATGGCATTGATGGATTATATCAGGGAAAATATACACAGCGGGGAGAAAATAAATGGGGAGGTTGGATTCCCATAGTCCCATGGCATCGTAGCCATTCAAATAGTTATCTTAGCATTGACAAAAGACTTTGAGGTGGTCCTTATCAGTGACTAAGTCTTTTATCTATAAATATTTGTTTGCTAGAGGCAAATAGTCTAAGTCACGATGAGGAGTAGTAATGGGAGCAACATTTAGGGCCACCGGAGTTTCCATACTGGTTCTTGTGGACTTCGGGAGGGAAATTGAGGTTTATTAGGTGGAAGTGATGAAATTGCAAGTCTAGGTACTTGAATTTGCAAATGGAATGGCAGAATTATGGCAAATTTTTGGTTTTTAATCGATTTTGCAGTGAAAACAAGAATTTACAGGGTTTCTTCGTCGAGGAATTGGTAAATACCTGCTTTTGGGGGGCGGGCGACAGAATGCAGCTACTGGGCATAACTGAATGACTTTGAGCGGCATCGGTTGTGAAGTTTGGAGCAGGTTGGCGGCTGAAAACTCAAGCTGGTTGACCTTGACATATCATTTGCATGGGCGTACAAGTTCACGAGATAAAACAATGAAAATGATTTGTTTTTGTTTTATACACAAAGTCAAGGTTTGGCGGGTTTTGGGATGGGTGACGTCAGCAGAAGGGTGACATAATGTTTTTTGTCGTTTATCTTGGAAGCAGTAAGCGGTTTATATCGCACTTCTTATGGAGAAGGGGCGGTATTAGACCTCGAGCCAACGATTCCATAGATTTCTCGACGCGTGTCGAAGGCACTGTGCAAAAACCGCTTTGTGATCGCGCGCTAACGCGCAGTCACAAAGGGTGGTGTGATATGCATAATAGCCATCAGATATTTGGGACCTGATCGGACGACTGTTAGGGCTCTGAAGTGACAGGGATTTAATGAAGGCGGGCCCGATATATCTAAGAATTAATTAATCATATCAGGAGTGACGGGATTGGACGGGGAGGGTGTTAATTAACCGTGAGGGTTAATTAATCCCTTATTAATGCGGCAGGGGTTTAAGGGTCGTTAATTAGTTACTGATTAACTAATTAGTCCTAATTAACGATGTATTATGGTTATAAATAACCAAAGGGGCGGGATATGTAGAAATTCGGGGTTTTACATAGTTTAATAATACGGGAGTGGGTTAATTTTTACAAGGGATTTATATAATAATATGTTAATAGTCAACATGATAATGGAATGAAAAGCACTAAGTATAAAACAATTGAAGTGTATTTTTAAACTTAGGCTGAGGTGAAAAGGGTTTTGTGTAAAATATTTTAATTTCCCTAAGTAAAATAGGATTTTACTTAGGGAAAACTTTATAAAGAGAATGAATGAATTATGAATGAGTGTGATGATTAATGAATGGCCTTAAGTACTTAGGTTTTATAAATTATTGGGCCGAGGGTCTGGTCCCTCTAGAAGTCAGAGAAATTCTTTGAGCCCCTCTAATTTTATAGATACCTTGGTACTTAGTGGAAATTAGTGAAAATTTAGGGAAAATGAGTAGGGAAGTTAATTATTTGACTTTGCTTTGCTTGAAATGTCTTCAATGTAATACATGCATTAGCCTTGTGATGAAAGTAAAAGATTTGCATATTTAGGATCATCATTCATCACATGCAATTCTACAACCATCATCTACCTACCCTACCTACTTTAACCTAGCAGTTTTACTTTTTTATTTGGGTGCACTTAGATTGGAAAACCCTTATCAAACTCTTTTTCTTTTACATGGTAAAGTCTATCTAAAACTACACTTACTACATCCAAGGGCTCAGATTAAACTGTTGAGCTCCTTTTTTCACTCTACCTATCTACTTATCTGCCAAGATTACACTGTTTGGTCAAATCTTTATTCTCTATTTCTAAAACATGAAATTGAAATATGACCTAGCCAAGCTTAAACTATTTGACTATTCATGAATTGTGGCATAAGTTGACAATCTGCACACAATTGTTTATTATACAAAGTGAAAAAGTAGTGGCATTTAAACTTGCACACTTTCCTTGGTCTTTCTTTTTGTTGGGGTTCATTTTCTTTCATTTTTTGACCATTTTTTATTCTTTTCACCCTTTGATTTTTCTTTTAGGGTATACCCTCTTTACATTTTTTAAATTTTTCGATTTTTTGAAAATATGGAAAACATTTGCAACAAGTAAAGGTATGATCATATTACAAAGCTTATCAAGTCAATCATGATATATGATACCTATTGGTATAGGGGCATAACAGACTCTATTATGTATTTCCATCTGCTAAGGGGGGGGGTGAAGTGTCCAAATCCAAACCTTTTATTCATATGTATTGGTGATAATAATGGTAATGGAGGGGAAATACTTCAAGGCTAGGTGTTAGGGCCATGAGACCATATGATGAAGGTATGCATCCTATGTGTATATATGTATGGAGGGAGCCATCACAGAGGCATGAGTTACCCCTTTCTTCAACCTACTTTTTCCACCCTCTTGTGCACCTTTTACTTCTTTTTGGTAATTTTTCGATATGGAGAATAACTCAGGTGTCAAAGTTTTCTTTGAATGGTATAACATTTAATTATCCCTTAAGGATGAGCCGATTTCTCGCTCATTTGGGCTAGGAATGTAAGGGTTCCTTATGATGTGATGGATCATCTAGTTCCCACGAATTGAGAGATGGATAATGAGGGGAGTGGAGCTTATGTTAGTATTTTTCCCAGACATTAATTATATCTTGACCATCTTTTTCATTTAAAAAACAAAAAAAATTTGGTCATCTTATGCTTTAATTTTTTTCTAACCACATCAACCTTTGGGGCAAATATTTTTGGCCCTAAATCAAGGATATGGATGTGTGGTTACAAAATCCCAGTGAATCAATAATATCAAATTGAAAGGTTGGATATGAGATAAAGTGAGAGGTCAAAGGTGGTAAGTATGGAATTGTTATCGACACACTACTTGAATTCAATTTTTCCATGTGGTTCCCCTCGTATATGTTGAAGAATCTAGGGCAGAGTGGTGTAGTGTGATTCTTCGTTCTTCGTTACTTGATAACTATTTGTGGAGTCTTTTTACTTTTATTGATAGCTCAATATTCTTATTCTTATTATTAATGCATGTGTGCGTGCTTCATCAAACTACTATCAAAACATAAGAACAAGAACACAAGATATTGGTTCTCTGCCAGGGCCAAAACATCTCTTCTCTTGAGAGGAAAACCCTTTAGTGAATTTCTCTTATTGAAGCTTCTATTGATCAATACCAACTCCTAGAACCCTAACTTAGAATATACTCCAAGCACAAGTCAAGTCCTCTCCTCCTTGATTCACTTTGTTCCTCGACACATAGGCTTCCTCCTTCTGGAACTTTGTCCCCCAGCACTTCATCCTAGAGTCCTTCCACCTCCTTTCCACTTGCACTAGAGAGATAGGCCCCTTTTCTAGGCTTGGGAGTCCCTGTAGGCTTGATCTCTCACCCAAACAATGGACTGTTCACTAGTTGTTGTTATGCTGCAGACATACCCTTACTGCACCTCGCACATGTGGTTGTTTCTAGTGCTAGAAACAGTCTCTTATACTTCAGTCTTCCTCTTTCTTGCTTCACTTGATTTCCTTCCCTCTTTGCTTGGATAGGAGACCTAGTAGGTCTAGTTTGAAGCCCAAAAAATGATGGATGAGCAATCTTAAAGTTGTTGCTACAGTGACCGCAGTTATCCCTTTAGTTCTTCGCATGTGTGGCTTCAACTTACCCTAAAACGGTCCTTTATTCTTCGGTTATATTTCCTCCTTCTTCGCTTCTCTAGAGGCTCCCTTAAACTTGAATTTTTCATCTTTCACTTGGTTGCACTCGCTTGCTAATTTCAGAGATGGTCTACAATTTCTTTGGAGGAGTGGACAACCTCTATATATAGAGGATTGTCCCTCCTTTAAGCCAACTTGTAGGCCAACTAGTTGTCCTTAGGCTGACTTGACTATTTCTTCAATATTTCCTTTGTTTTGCTTCTAGAGGAGGATGTTGTTTCATGGAGAGGACTTGCAATTGTCTTGGAGGTATTTCTTAAATGACCTTAATACTATTTTGTACGTAGTGTAACATGCCCTCAAAGAGTCTTACATAAATACATTTGACTCTTGACTTCCTAGAAGCACTTATACATGTGCTTGACCTAATTCAATGAGAAAGAAACTCATTGACAAGTATCATAAAAATAATTTCTCTTTTCTTGAATAAATACAAAAGTCAAACTTACATTTATGAAGACCAAAACTAGTTACGCTTCCTTCAACACTCCCTATTAATTAGGGCGGTATTCATATAATATTCGAAGGTGTTTGACTATTATCAATCTTGAGGAATTCACATAAGAGAAACTGAATTAGCAATCCATTTGTTATAGAATCATATCCATCAACATTGTCATAGTGCAAGGCCTTGACTAACAACTCCATATCTTTACGAGACCATGAGCTAAAATGCTAGCGAGGCCAATGATTTATGGACACCTTCATCATTCTCTCAATGTACATACCCACCCAGGTGTTCTCCGAGTATGACCTTCTAGCACTATTCTTATATTGGGTTACCAGTCCTCAAAGAATATCAGTCCTCTTACCTACTCATGTCTTGGATTCCCTACACATCCTCAAAGAGTATCGGATGCCAGATGACTATCCAATCCTCCCATTCTTTCTTCCCAAGTGAAGACAAGAATGTTGTGTCTATCTTGTGTCTACATTTCCATTCATGACATTCATCTAGACTTACAGCTATTAGTTCTGGTCTAGTGCATGACCCATGAAATGGAAAAAACAATTGTCACTCCTTTGTAATCAGGGGTGATCCAAAACTCCCTCTCAGGAACCTGTCATAGCTCCCTATTAACTAGGGACTCTTTCATTCATCAACAACTTCTTCTTCGGGTGTCCTTCAGTTGCTTGATCACCTTCCTTTCTTCATGTCATGAAGTCTTTGTTCGAACTACCTCTAGGAAGGGCACCATCCATCGATCACATTCCTCCCTGGTTTGTCATGTCATTGCTTCCTTCGAGGAAAGTGGCTTTCATGTCATACATCAGGTTTTCTTGTCATATTGGCTACTCCTTTTTCATCTTGTCCATGGTTCGAAATATTCTTCTCATGGATGCTTCATTGTACTTTCTTTTTTACATGCTTCGACCTAGTAGACCATCATGACTTCATCCTGATATTGCTTCAACATTGTTTTTTGTTGGATGGCTTCTTCATTATGACATCATTGTAGAATCAATTATCTGCATATTTTATATCTCCAAGGCCTTCATAGGTGTCAAGGGTTCTTTCTTCCTTTATCAGAGATGTCTTTCCTTCTTTCGGGGGATTTCTTCAAAGTATCTTGTCAGATAGTGATTCTCAGTGATCATGGTGTTCTTCCACATGCTTGATCTCTTTCTTCATTTTCTTCTTATTAGATAAATAAGTCAACCATCTAATTCTTCTTGTGAGAGAGTTCCTTCATTTCTTGCTTTCTGGACTTGTCAACATTTCTTCTTATTTCTTAGTCAGCAATCTTATACTCCTTATGTGAGCATATTATTTTATTGACCTTCATTGCATTGGGGTACATGCCTTTGAGCATGTTCTTTGTAAAAGAGATTCTTTCATGCTTGATCATGTTATAGAACTATCCCATGAATAAATAATATACAAATGATAACATGACTAAACTTTAAAGCATGCATACCTCATCTTGATTCTCCTTTGATCATCCTTTGGTGTGGCCCTTCTTGCTTCATCTTAGCTTGCCTGCATATCATTATTTTCTTGAATCCCATTAATGGGATTCCCAATGAGACATATTCTTTGGTCCATGAACCTTATTTTTAATATTCCATCATGGGATATTAAAGATCCTTTCCTTGCAAATGTTTCCTTTCTTTTGATGATGGAGGTCTTCTAAGATACTTAATCATGATCAATTTTTCTTTCAACGTGGATGAGGTTTTATACTAAGTATGCTTTTTCTACAAGAATATATAGAGCTATATTTTACATGCTCCTATATTCTATAAGATATTTCTACTCATGCATTTTTTTTTTCTTATCATAAATGTTACATATTCATGAGTATCTAGAACTCTATGTACATCGTGCTGCTAGATTCTAGAGGATGTTTCTAGCCATGCAATATTAATCTTATTCTGACATGCTCCTATACTACTCAAAATTATGAAAGAAGACTTGAAGTAAAGAGTTTGACCTGGTCATAGTAGAGATCCGGAGGATCTTCCTTCTTTTGCTTCTTTCCTTCTTCTTTCATTTCTTGAGTTATATGAGCTTCTTCCCTCTTCCTTTTTATGTTGTTGTCCTTTTTAAGCTTAGGACAATTCCTTTTGTAGTTTCCATATTCTTGGCATCCAAAACATTGGATTTTGGACATGTCTCTGTTGTTTGTTCTTCGTGGACCATACTTGCCAAATTTACTCTTTCTCTTGGTCATGGTAGCAAATTATTGCTCCTTTGATCCCATGTTTTCCTTTGCCTTAAGTCTGGTTTCCTCTATTTTGCATAGAGACCAAATTTCACTAAGAGTGGTTGCTTCCTTCTTGGCATATATGCTTGATTTGAAGTTTCCCCACTCCTCAGGTAGAGCATTGAGTACTACGTTTTTCATCTCTCTGTCAGACATGACTTCCCCAAGCTCTTGAAGTTGATCTCTCATTTCAGAGATTTTCATGAAGTAGGGAGTTATTCCTTCCTTTGTTATCTTGATCTTATATGATTCATTCCTCAGATATATTACTTCTCCGGTGGTGGAGACCAAGAATAGTTCTAATATATTATCATAAATATCTTTCAATGTCTTAAACTTGGAGACATAAGGAATGAGAGAGTCTTTGATTGATTCTATCGGAATCCTTTTATATCTTGTCTCATCCTTATTGTACTTGGCTAAGGCTTGAGTTTGTTCCTTAGCAGGGATAGTGATATTCCCTTTGACATGCTCTAGGAGCTCATTCTCCTTGAGTAGTAGATCAGTCCTCTTCTTCCATGAAAGAAAGTTATTGGTACCTACCAATTTATTGTTTTCCTTGCAAAAAGACATTGATGTATATTCATAAGGGGACATGTACTTACTTGATAGATTTTAAGATGTAATGGATTTGATTCCTCCTTGAAGACTTGATGGCTTGTCTTATTTGGATCTTGATGTTCTTCAAGTTTCCTTCTCCAAGTGGACTTGCTTGATGATGAGATTTTCTTGAAGACTTGTAGCTTGATGTAGGTCTTGCTTCAATCTACTCTTCTTTGTAGGTGCCTTTATGTAAGGCTCTTTTTCTAGATTTGTAGACCTACTTGATGAATCATGGATTGTATACCCTTCTTGTCCTTGAAGTGATTTAGACTTCTAGGCTTGATGCTTCAACTTTGTAGATGCTTCTCCTTGATGAGTGTTCTTGAGTTTCCCTTTCCCTGATGTGTCACCTTAGCTCTGATACCATGTTGAAGAATCTAGCGCAGAGTGGTGTAGTGCGATTCTTCGTTACTTGATAACAATTTGTGGAGCCTTTTTACTTTTGTTGTTAACTTAGCATTATTCTTATTATTATTAATGCATGTGTGTGTACTTCATTAAACTACTATCAAAACATAAGAACGAGAACACAAGATATTGGCTCTTTGTTGGGGCCAAAACCTCTCTTCTCTTGAGAGGAAAACCCTTTCATGAATTTCTCTTATTAAAGCTTCTATTGATCAATGCCCATCCCTAGAACCCTGACTTAGAATATCCTCCAAGCATAAGTCAAGTCCTCTCCTCCTTGATTCACTTTGTTCCCCGGCACATAGGCTTCCTCCTTCCAACACTTTGTCCCCTGGCACTTCATCCTAGAGTCCTTCAACCTCCTTTCCACCTGCGTTAGAGAAATAGGCTCCTTCGCTAGGCTTGGGAGTCCTTGTAGGCTTGATCTCTCATCCAAACAATGGATTGTTCACTAGTTTTTGTTATGTTGCAGACATACCCTTACTTCACCTCGCACGTGTGACTGTTTATAGCCCAGAAATAGTCCCTTATACATCGGTCTTCTTCTTTCTTGCTTTTCTTGATGTTCTTCCCTCTTTGCTTGGATAGAAGGCCTAGTAGGCCCAGTTTGAAGCCCAAACAATGATGGATGAGAAACCTTAAAGTTGTTGCTATAGTGACTGTAGTCAGCCCTTTAATTCTTCGCACGTTTGGCTTCAGCTTACCCTAAAAAAACCCTTTATTCTTCGGTTATCTTTCCTCCTTCGCTGCTCTAGAGGCTCCCTTAAACTTGAATTTTTCATCTTTCACTTGGCTTCACTTGCTCTCTAATTTCAGATATGATCTACGATTTTTTACAGGAGTGGACAACCTCTATATATAGAGGATTCTCCCTCCTTTAAGCCAACTTGTAGGCCGACTAGTTGTCCTTATGCCGACTTGACTATTTCTACAATATTTCCTTTGTTTTGCTTATAAAGGAGGACGTTGTTGCATGGAGAGGACTTGCACTTGTCTTGGAGGTATTTATTTGACCTTTATACTATTTTATACATAGTGTAACATGCCCTCAAAGGGTCTTACATAAATACATTTAACTCTTGACTTCCTAGAAGCACTTATACATGTGCTTGACCTGATTCAATGAGCAAGAAACTCATTGAAAAGTATCATAAAAATAATTTCTCTTTTCTTGAATAAATACAAAAGTCAAACTTACATTTATGAAGATTGAACCTAGTTACACTTCCTTCAACAATATAACCTAAAGCTTCAAAGGAGAACACACTCGATTAGGGCTAAAAACTAATTCCCCCTATTAAGGTGAGAGAACAAGCTTACAGTAAAGATTGTTAAATGTTAAAATTGGAAACTAAGGCCAAAATCCATGTGGGTCATCTTATTTATGGCAGCTGGTATTTTCTTGGATTCCTCTCGTCGAGAGGTGTAGGATTGATCTAATGATCATCCGATTCTGACATGTATTCATGGAGATATGAATTTATTTGTATTTCATGACAATTTGTCAAGGTCGGCCAACAAGTAAAATAGTGTTGCACACCCACAACTAAACCTCAACGTGGAATATAAGTAGAGGAGACCTTGAGGCATTAACTCACTCATCTCATCCTCACATCTCTTCTCTCTCCTTGTCTCTTGGGTATACAAAGGACAAAGAAGACTCTCTCATGTGGGAAAGAGGACGCAGTTTGGGCAACATTGTAGGAGGACGCAGGAAGGTGCAAAAACCTTGTTTGGGTGTTAAAGGACTGTGTTGACCCTTATAGGCTCCATTGACTATGGTTTTGTGTGGGCAACCTCTCTTAGGCTAACCGCATTACTGGAGAGCCTGCGTTGACTTGTTGGAGGACACATTTAGGATAGTGTTGTTTGGTGAGGGCTGGCTACAATATGTTGTAGCATTAACTGATGTTTTGACCATCTTACGATGACTGTTTTGGACTGCTATTACTGCTGTTGGAGACAGAGTTCTCCTAGGTTGTCTTGAGGACAATTGGGAGTTGATTGATCACCCTTTCTATTGTTGTTCAAGGGTTTCATTACTGCTATTGTAAATCACAAATTTGTGATATTGTACTCTCTCTCTCTCTCTGTTGAATTATTGAAGAATATAGAAGAATTGATCAAAGGGTTTCCCCGCATTGGGGTTTGTCCCTTACTGGCGCCACATCTTGTGTATCTTTTCTTGGCTTGTCTTCTGTTGTTTAAATTTATGTTCTAACTTCATTTTACTATCATGTTGATGTGATTGCATACTGGAAATTGATATTGGGCTAATAAGAATAATTGAAGTAAATTGCTCTTAAGCATAGAACATACCATAAATTAATAGTAAATCATCTATATCGCCGCTTTATCCATGTTAGAATTACCAAAACATTGAGTAAAAGTACTTGGTTACAAATTGGTTAAAGTACGTGTTGAGTGGTGACCCACCTTCATTCAAGGGGAATGTGAAATTGTGAGAGATGCGTGACCGTTAAAGGTTGTTGGTTGGTTGTCCATTATAGGAGAAAAGTTGTCTTTTAAGGGTTTACCCACTTTTGGTGGGTAACAAGGCCCTCATGAGACTAATTACTATGGAGGAGGTTGAATCATCAATATTTGGAATGCCCAAAAAAAAAGCCTCGATCTTGAATGGATTCACCACAGCTTTCTCCCATGCATGTTGATCTTTCTTGGGAAATGAGATCTATGAAGTGGTGGAGAAATCGTTTTATTCCACCTTGGTATTGCATGCTCTTAATGAAACCTTCATGACATCATCTCCTAAGCAAGACAAAGCAGATAATCCCGGTGGGTTTCGTCAAATAGCCCTATGAAACTCTAAAATCATCTCCAAGGTAATAACCAACATGCTAAAGCCTAAAATCGATTTTGCAAGCCATAATCTTAGGAGATTAGTTCGGATATATAGAGGGAAGACAAATATTGTATGGCATAGTAGTGGATGAAGAGGTCATCCATGCTGTACAAAAATCTATAAAGGATGATATGATAATGAAACTAGATTATTCTAGGGATTTTGACAAACTTAGTTTGTCTTTCCTCCATAAAATGGTTCTCGCTTTTGTATTTTCTTCCGCATGGTCCTCTTAGATCCACTCCATGATATCCTCTATTTTATTCTCTATTTTAATCAATGGTTCCCCCTTAACCACTTTTAACTCATCCATAGGGGGGTTAAGGCAAGGTGATCCCATGTCTCCCTTTCTCTAACTATTGCAGCAGAAGGCTTGGGGTATGCTATAAGGGTTGCAATAACTGACAGAAAGATTAGAAGTGATCAACTATTTGGGGAAGAGGACACAACCTCCCATCAACAATTTTTTGATGAAACAGTGTTGATGGGTTCCCCCACTGTCAAAGGAGTGAATGCTTTCAGAGAGAATTTTGGAGGACTTCATGCTTACTTTCAAAACAAATATCAGCCTACACAAATCTAAGGATTATTTTTTTAATACTTCATCGGTTATTCAAGGTCACATCACAAGAATTTTGGGATATAGATTATGTATGCTTCCCTCTAACTGGAGATCCCCTCTCACCATGAATTCTCTTATGATTGAACCTTAGGTGGACCTCATTCATAAGATAACCAAGCACCTTGAGAGTTAGACCTTTCATTCTCTCAATCTTGCTAGCCGACTGATGTTGCTTAAATCAATTCTTCAAGCTCTACCCATTTACCTATTTTCCTCACTAGCTGCTCCCAAATGCATCTTGAACTAGATATGAACACTCCATTTCTCCTTATGGGGGGAGTATCAAGAGAAAGAAAGTGGAGATTAGTCTCTTGGGAAAAATTGTGCCTTCTCAAATCTAGAGGAGGACTGGGCCTTCGCAACCCTGAAACTATCAGCATGGTCTTGGGCACCAAATTTTGGTAGAGATGGCTCTAAGGAGGTCAGGAGCTCTAGCGTAAGATATGGAATAAAAAATACAATGATGAGATGCTAGATCAACGAGTTAGGATGTCAAATTTAAGTTCTTCCATTTGGAAACTTGCTTACAAAATCAAGCACTTGATTCTCGTGATTAGAAGATAGCTCAATTTTGGGAATATTCTTGGCATCAATGTTCTCACATTGTGTCCCAACGAGATATCCAAGACCTTAGCCACATACAAAAATATTATCAACTCTTGGTAGTGGATTATTGGAGTCACTCTCCCCTAGAAACAAATTGGTATATTTGGAAATCCAAAGAATCTTAACATTTTAGGCCTTCAACTCAGGCCTGGAGGAAACTAGAAGAAATCCTTCAACAAATATACATATCCTTGTCTAAATACCCGAAAAAAAAATTGAGATGAGGATACACTTCTCGAGGCATATTGAAATTAATAGAAGATTATCATTTGAAGCCAAGCATGATCAAACTCCTCGCCTTGAAATTGATTCTCAAAGATGGGATAAAACACTTTATCCAAAAGTGGCCCAATTTCTATAGCTTCTTGCACACCAAATTACTCTGGCATGGGACAAGCTTATGACACATAGTTTTGAGGGCCCTTAAATATGCTACCTATATAACTATGCCCAAGAAGAAAATGAGCACTTGTTCAATCTACCCCTAATTATAGAAGATCTTTGGCAAAGTGTAGTATCCCACTTTCGCCAAACCAATTGGGACCTCTCTTGTATATCAAAACTCTAGTAGATTGGAGCTCCTCTCCTTACTCAAATTCCATCTTGAACATAGCATGAACATTGTTACTAGGATTTATACCATGTATAGTCTGGAAGGAATGGAATAGTAGAATATTTAGAAATCAATCTCTCATTGGATTATCTCTAGAAACTTCTTCTAAAATATGTTTCAGAAACTGTTCTATCGACCTCTCAGGATGCCTTAGAATGGGAAATATCCCCTACTAAAGTGCCTATTATTCATATCTTATAGATCTTGATATCAGATGATGGGATCTTGCATCTCATTGGTAGACCTTCATCCTCTTCTCCACTCTATTGGTCCTTCCCTCCTACTGTATTTTTCAAACTTAACTTTTATGAAGCATCAAAAGGAAACCTGGGGGATGTTGGAATTGGAGGAGATTTTCATTTAGATTCTATAACTATTCTTCATATTTATGTATGCCACATAGGGATCAATAATAACAAAATTGTCGAACTCTTTGCTCTAGAATTTGGTGTAAGGGATCCCCTCATTTAAATTTATCTAGGATTTATATTGACAGTGACTCCCAGATCATGGTCTCAATGGTCAATATAATTTCATTTAGCTCATATCCTCTTCCGATTTCCCATATTTGGAAATTCTAAAAATAAAAAATCACAATTTCTTCCCCTCTCTCTCAAACTTTGATTGTTATTCCTTCTCATTTTAGGCATCAAAGAAATAAATCCATTGACACACTTACCAATGAAGGCTACAAATTTTCTTCTTCCTTCATTAATAGCACATGGGTATCTATTTCAATCTCCCATCTCAAACAAGACTGCCCTGGGTTGGCTTAGCACAATTTATCTCCCTCGATCAAGATGCTAAAACATATGAATGAGGTGGCTATCGAGCATTGGCTCTGAGCTCGTGGCCACCACCATCATGCCCCACCTCATGTAAATCATTAAATTATGCCTTGAACCACCAAGTTTCCACCCTGCATGGAATATTTTATTAAATGTAAGCATGTAATGGAGGTCTCCAAAATAGGTGTAGGAGTATCTATACCCCTTTTCCTCGTCAAGATTTCCATTTTCTTTTTGGGAACTGCTCCTTGTATTTTTCCCTTGGCTACCATGATTTTTGGATGCAACTTCTCCATCCTTAAATCAATGTCAGTGAGCCTCCCTTGGGCCTTCCTATTGCCCCTCACCTGCACTATAACTAAGAGTGGAGCATCCTATTATGTTCTTTGGTTCAGCTTGCACTTCACTTATGGGGATCAGCTGGTTCCTTGGTTTGCATTTCCTCTAGTTTTCGGCCTTCGCTAACATCTATCCTATGTGTATATTCCCCCTATGGCTGCAATCACCCACTACATAACTCATTGTATCTATGGCATAGGAGGATGGGGGAATGTTTATGGTGCCAGGGTGCATTATAGGGTTGAGGCTAAGGCTCATAACTATTAGAATCATATGCCCCCAAACATTCAAGTCAATATTCACGAAGTAGAGGAAGAAGTTCGATAGGAAAGGTAGGCAACTATAGACCCAAAATTGATGGACAACTTGGAAGCCTCGATCCCGGACATAGGCAACACCAGGGGCCACCAAAATCATTACTTATGTTAGGTCCCTATAATACTAGTGCATCCCCTATATTGTTATTGTTGTGCCCTTACATTATTATTGTTATGTAGGCCCTAATTATAGTTTTACCCTTTAGATTTCTATACTTACTAGGAAGCCCTTATTATTTAAATCATCCAAGAATTGTTCATTTATATGATGTAAAAGGAGGATTCCCCCCCTCGAACTAGATTTTTATCAAGGTGTTGAACTATCCTTTCTTATCCTTGGATTTTGTTCAAGGTGTTGAAATATCCTTTATTATCCTTTTGTGTTATTCTTATCTGAGTAAATAACATTTGGTACCAAAGCTTGCGAATCTCATAATTGTCTTCCTCAAAACTTAGTCGTCTCGAAGTTTTTATAACCTATGTTTAGCTCAGGATAAGTGATCTGAATTGGATCATAATATTATTTTTCATCCATCTCGATGCATTTGGAGTGGAAAAAGTGGAGGAATCAGTTCATGACACCGTTTTTACCAGCGGGAGCTAGTTTGGCGAAACGAGGTCTGAAACCTTCCGAGAGCATTTCGAGGCATCAAACGACATCAATTAGAGTCCGTATGTGAAATTTATGTTGCTTAGAAGATCACCTTCTTGTTGAGGACGCCGCGTCAACCCCCATTATTAAAGGAAAAGGGGCTAGCCACGTGTTTGTGATGTAAAAGACTCTAGAAGAGTCTATTTTGTAACCCTAGTTAAGAGTTGATGTAGTCAAACTTAACCACTAGTAGGCTATCAAACTATGTTATAACCGGGCCACTAGGAGGAAAAGGCATTCCATTCTTTCGATAGCACTTTGTTCCATAGTTGAGAAAAGATAGCCAGGAGAGATAGGAGGTAGAGTGCACAGAGAGGATATGTATACTATAGCAGCCCATGGGCCACAGACATTACTTATTTGTATGTGCAGCCATATTTCCAAACAGAGAAAGAGAGCGAAGTGGCCTCACCTTCCAGCTGGGTTTTCTCCTGAAAGGGTTTCCGAGAGAGCATATATTGTGTATTATGTGTGTGTGGGCTTATTTTGTCATTCTCTACTTTTCTGCTTGATTTACTTTCACATGCATGCACTAATTACAATCAATTTTACAAATATAGAAATTAAATAAAATTGTAATAGTGTAGAATCTTAGATTTTTAATATAATATTATCATATATGTTGTGACGAATTGTCCAGTGGAATGTGCACGGTGGTTTACAGATCATTTGGTATCAGAGAAATTTTCTTTGGTTATTTTGGGGAGATTGCATGGATCTAGACCGACGAGGCCAAAAATCGTAAAACTCTAATCATGGGTGATGAATCTGTAAATGAACCTCGTGATCCTGCAGAGGTGAGGTTTTCATGGCTTGTAGGAAAATTCATGGATATAAAGTGTAATTTAAACCCCCTTATGGCAGACCTAAGAAATAATTTGGGGATATTTGGAGAAGAAGGGGGTTCGAATGCAAAGGACAAATCAGAAGGGGGATCGAGAGATCGGGAAGATGCAGATAACCAGCCGAAGAAAGAACCTGGAAGAGATAGACCCAGTTTGAGTACCATGAACCAATCCTTGTTTAAAGTGGAGGAAAAAATTGATATCAAGCCATACAACGGTGAGATCGACGCTCTGAAGCTGAACCACTGGTTGCAACAACTGGAAGTTTATTTCAGTGTCCATCAGATTGAGGAAGGGCAAAAGATCTCATTCACGTGGCGAAAATTGGAGGGCCATGAACTGACTTGGTGGGAGAGACACAGAAACTGTGAGGTTGGAGGGAGAACCTCCAGTGACTAAGTGGGAGGATTTCAAAACCCTCATTAAGTCACAGTTTTATCCCATTGGGTACATGGAAGACCAGTGCATCTGGTGGCATTAATTCAGGCAAAAATTGGGCCAAAGCATGCAGGAGTACACCACAGAATTCAGAAAGATGGCATAATTTTTGGTATCTCTCCAAAGAACCAAAATGTACTCCTCAAGTATTTGGGGGGTCTGCACCCCATTTTGCGTGAGCAAGTGATGTTGTTCAATCCCAAAATGGTGGAAAAGGCTTGTGTACAGGGATAGTACCTGGAGAACATAGGCCTGAAAAGAGCGCAATGAAGTGGATCGAAGTAAAAGGAGAAACAAGATGCTTCTAAGGATGGGAAGAACAAGACTTCCTCTTTGAGCGTCCAATTTGAATTCCATAAAAATTAACTAAAAATGCATGGAATGTAATTTTTTAGGTACAGTATTCAAGGACAAAGGTTGAAATAGTGAGACGTGGTAGCCCATATAAGTTCAATATACTGAACCAATCCATAATCAGACCATCATGGGAGATTTGGCATAACTTTATCTTGAATAACTCAATCTCAGTCTAATTTGTGGGTTTGGAAAGAAGACACAAAAAGCTACCTTAGGAGGAATTTTAAGACCTTGGGAGGATGCAATCACAAAGATACAACAAATTCAAGATCAACCAAATCAACAAGCTCAAAATCAAGCTCGTAAAAACAAAAATGGTGTTTATTTTCAAAATTGCACAAATTATGTTTGAAAAAATTATTTGAAGTGGTTCAAAGGGCATAATGAAGCATAGATATCATTATTTGGTTCTAAAATTCCTCCCAAAAAAAAATGTTACACTCATTAAGCTCCCAGAAATCTCCATTATGATGAATGAAGAATAGGAAGAAATGAAACATGATATATCAAAATTACAGGACCAAGTACAACATATTTCTCTCTCACAAAGAACAACCAAAGATGAATTGGAAGCAATGATGAATGTTAATATAGATGGTTTAAAATCATAAATAAAAAAGTACATGGAAGGCTTGAAGGAAGGCTTGACAAAGTTACTACAAGAAATGCTTCCTAATGGTGACAAGGTATTCCATAAAACTCACGATAAGAACAAAAAGAATGTGAATAATGATTTTAGAGACTCCAACTTTGGGTTGAAGACCAACCACATTCCAAAGATTTATATGAGGAATTTTGATAGCAAGGATACTGTATATGGAGTATTTATTTGATCTACATGATTGCAACACATAAAAGGTACACATTGCATCTTTATATTCAGAACCCAGTCAGTTTGTGTGATATCGATGGCTTTGTTCTCGTAAATCACTTGTCACTTGGAAAAATTTTAGGGAGGAATTGATAACACATCATGAGGACACAAATAACAACACCTTCCTTATTCAATTGATAAATCTCAAAGGGGTTCAATTGCGAAGAAGGTTGAGAACTTCCAAAAATTGAATATCAAGATAATCAATATTCCAGAGGAGCATCTGACTAATGCCTTCTTAGGTAATTTAAAGGATAACATCCAACGTCAGGCTCGCCTCTGGGAACCTAAGTCATTTTAGAATGTGTTCAAGGTGGCGAGAAATGTTAAAAGAAAAATTATGGAAATAAGGAGGTCCAGCACTCATATCTATAAATATGGAAGTGTTGTCTCTGTTGAAAATAGCAACAAGAAATGCTAAAATAGCATTCCTATAGATAGCATTTCGAGATACATTCCAATT
Source organism: Pinus tabuliformis (assembly GCA_031772625.1). Classification (NCBI taxonomy): domain Eukaryota; kingdom Viridiplantae; phylum Streptophyta; class Pinopsida; order Pinales; family Pinaceae; genus Pinus; species Pinus tabuliformis. The sequence continues at coordinate 930,984,303 of CM062804.1, forward strand.
TTAATTAGTCCCTAAATTAAAATTGTGAATTAAAATTCGAATTTGAGCTCAGCAACTGTTTGAAAAATAATTAATTAATTCATCTTGAGTTAATTAGTTAGAGAAAATCAAACATGAAATCTATGTGAATACATGCAACAATTATCCCTTTGATTGAGGAAGTTATCCCTTAATTAAGGAGATCAGGATGAGTTGTACTTTGAGTTGTAATTAGTTAGCTCAGTTAACTGAGTTAAATCTAGTTAGATTAGTTCCAACAGTTTGTGGAACTGATTGTGAGTTCAGTTAGTCAATGCATGCATGCATGCAACTAGTGTACTTCAGATAGCTGAATATTCTCTCATAAATAACTCATGCATGTCAGTTCAGACAGAGACCCAGTTGAGAAAAAAGGATGGGACAGTGTACTATTAGTTGTAGGAATATTCCCATGAGGATATCTCTTGCAGGAAGAAGGAATTCTTTCCTTGAGGATTGCGCAATTATTTCAGAGGTTAGTGAGCAGTGTGTGAGGGAATTACACACAGGTGGCAGCTTGAGGACCCAGGAGAAACTGCGCAAGGAAATAGGAGGCTTGGAGGACTGAAGGAAGGCATATGTGTTGTCTATTTTGTCTATTAGAAGTAGTGAGGGATTGTACTGAGAGCTGGATAGCTTGTGAGCTAAAGCTTTGTGTAATCCTGAGATATTTCCACTTGTATGATAATATAAAGATCAGGGTTTTTAGCTGAGGCTTTCCCCAGAGTATTCTTCTGTGTTCATGTGTGATTGATTTCTACTTCTCTGTTATATGTGTTCTATTTGATCTTGCTCAAAATCGATTAAGCTTCCGCAAGTTTGTTTGTAGAAGTAGATCTAGTATTTGTAAATGTGTTAGAAAACTTGCACAGATGAATCTAGCTAGTAAAGGTTGAACACACAGCTTTGCAGAGCAAAAACACTAAAGAAAATTGAAAGAACAAAAAGAATTATCATTCAGGAAATAGGTTACAATGCTCATGATATAGCATTAATGGGTGAAGATCCCAAGGTCATGTGCCATAGTGGTGATCAATGAGAAGACTCGACACCTACAGCAAGTTCCAGAGAGAACTAACCAGTTGCAGAGTGAAAGGAGGAGAAAATTAGGGAGTAAATCATGCAGAAAGGATCTTGCATGTAGTCCCATGCATGCATGGACAGTCAAAGGCACCAATCTCGTGAAGATTCCAATGTTGAAGCCTTGCATGTCAGTGAATTCTCTAACTAAGTTTCTGCATGTGTCGGTAATTAATGTCCTAGGTGTATAGTACCTCCAACACCCCCCCTGAACACCACTATGGGGAAAAATAGAAAATGGGCCCTGGCAACTAGGGCCAAAGGTCACCCAAAATACAATGCAACTTGTACTAAAATTGGGGATAGAGGGAAAACCTTGTGGGAGAAACCCCCCCTAAAAATACAATGTAATCAAAAGAAAAGAGGAAGAAAATATAGTTGCTAAGCAATTGTTCCTTCACTCCAAGACGATCGCGCAGAGTGTGAAACTTTTGCTCAGTGAATGTCTTGGTGAAGATGTCTGTAGTCTGTTCTGTTGAAGGACAGAACTGTAAATCAATGAACCGATCATGTACTAAATCTCTGATGTAGTGCATATGGATCTCTATATGCTTCGTCCGCTACCGTTGTACTGGATCCCTGCAAAATTTGAGAGTGCTCTGGTTGTCACACCAGATGATAATGGGCTGGTGGAACTAGACGTCCAACTCAGTGAGGAAGTGTTGTAGCCACAGAGCCTGAATGGTGATGTTGACTACTCCTCTGTACTCGGCCTCAACTGAAGAGAGAGAAATAGCAACCTGCTTCTTGCTCGACCAATAGATAGGGCCATACCCTAGACTGAGTGAATATCCAGAGGTGGACTTGCGATCAATGTATCGCCCACCCAATCAGAATCTGTGAAGCCAAGGAGATTCAATGCAGTGCCTGTTGCATAGTGAATCCCGAAGGTGATGGTGCCCTACACATATCGGAGGATGCGCTTGGCAGCTTTCCAGTGTAGCTCATGCGACTCCTGCATGTATCCGGAAATTTCCCCTACTGCATATGAGAGATCTGGTCTAGAGTGGGTGAGGTATAGTAAGCTCCCCACTAGCTGTAGGTAGAGAGTAATGTCAACTAATGGAGTGTCACCTCCATCCTCAAGGCGAATCCCAGACAGAAAAGGAGTCAATGCTGGCTTACAGTTAGTCATGTGAAATCTTTTGAGGAGATCCCATGCATACTTAGCCTGAGAGAGTTTGATGCCTGTGGCATCTTGGCTGATCTCAAGATCAAGAAAGAAGTGTAATGGACCCATGTCTGGCATCCTAAGCATTTAAACATTCAGATCAGACTTACATCTTTTGAATTTTTGTGATAAGAGAAAAGAATCCATCTTCACATGCCAAGCTCTCGAGGCCTGCTTAAGGCCATAGAGAGACTTCTTCAGTCTGCAGACCAAAGATGAATCCTGAATGAAACCATGTGGCTGCTCCATGTAGATCTCCTCATATAGGTCTCTGTGAAGAAAGGCATTCTTCACATTCATCTGATGTACTTCCCGCCCCTGGGCAACCACAATGGCAAGTGCAAGGCGTATGGAATCCATCTTTGCTACTAGAGAAAAGGTCTCATCATAATCAATGCCATGCACTTACTGGAAGCCTTTGGCTACTAGCCTAGCTTTCTGTCTAGTTATTTTCCCATCTGCAGCACTCTTAGTCCTATAGACCCATTTGCATTGAACAAGTTTCCTTCCTGAAGGAATGGGGACCAGATCCCAGGGCTTGTTCTTGAGGAGGGAGTTGTACTCCTCCTCGATGGCAGACTCCCAAGAGGGATGACTAGCAGCCTCAACATAAGATTGCGGATCAAAAGACTGAACCAAATGACAATGTCAGGATGGCATTGGTTCAGTGGCAGTGAGGGCAAGAGGAGGCTCAATAAACTCTAAGCTAGTCCTCCGCAGATCAGAATTATCCCCCACAAGACCATGTCTAACAGCCGGGTGGTCTTGTGCATATATCTCACTTAAGCTCCTTGTTCTCTGATTTACGACAGGGGAAGTTGATTCACTGTTGGAAGATCAATCTGGGCTTGGATGTGGATCATCATATGCATGCACTAGATTTGTATTTGAAGACTCTGTCTATGCATCTGCATGCTCTACCTCAGCATCTGCATGCTCTGTATCTGCATCTGAGTGTACTGAGTCATCAGCTTGGTCATGAGGTAGATAAAAGGTGTCTGCATGCGGCAGTTGAGGTGCATGCGAGACACTTTCCTCAAATTGGACACTTTTCTCAATGATGAGCTTGTCCGTAGAGGAAATCAGGAGTTAGAATCCCTTCACACCATCAGGGTATCCAACAAAGATGCACTCAATGCTCTGTGGATCAAGAGCTTTCCTCTTTTCAGAGGGGATCCTGGCCCATGCTCGAGAGCCGAAAACACGGAAGTGGGTGACCTCCGATTTAGTGCCGCTTCAAGCCTCAAAGGGGGTAGGATCCTTGACAGATCTATGAGGAGATCTGTTCTAGATGTAGTTAGCACAATTAAGTGCTTCAGCCCATAGCTTATGAGGTAGTGACTTAGAATGTAGCATGCAGGAAGCCATCTCTTTGAGAGATCGGTTCTTTCTCTCAGCAACTCCATTCTGCTGCGGAGTGTATGGAACTATGTGTTGCAACTGTATGTCGGACTCAAGGCAAAGGTTCTAAAGTGTTGTGTTAGCATATTCCCCCCCATTATCTGTACGGAGGACTTTGATATTTCTCTCTGAATGTGTCTCAATTAGTGCTTTGAAATCTTCAAAGTGCGCAAAAACTTCAAATTTGACCCTGAGAAGATACACCCAAGTATACCATGAGAAATCATCAATAAATGTAAGCACATACCTTGCTTTGTTGATGGAAGGATGAGGAAAATGCCCCATGAGATCACTATGGATCAGATCTAGAGGAGAGGATGCTCTGTGAGTCTTGTCGGTGTCAAACTTTTCTCTAGGATGTTTTCAAGGACACGCCCTTCACAAACTCCTTTGGAGAAATTGATATTTGGCAAGCCTTCCTGTTACAGGGAAAAGTGTCTACACAGAACTGCTTATCCAACTAAGGTGTGGTAGCTACCTTAGAAACAAACAAAGTAAAGCTACTTTCATTTTTCCTTTATGAAATATAGATGAGAGAAGAACAAAGAAGACCAACCTTTGTCTTGCGCTTATCTCCTAGTCTGATTCCTCACTCTCTTGATAGTCTTTCGCTACTTGCTCCCTTGTATGCCCAGCTTCACAGAGTACCTGTAGGATCACAGTAGCATAACACTATACAAGAACATGGATCTATAATCATAAACAATCTAGGATCATATGTAAATTGACCATACAAATGCATAAAACATAAATGACACAAGAGTATGGAGGAAAACTTGAATAACTTTTATTGATAATCAAGAAAGAGCCAAGGGAGTTACAACCAGTTGTTCTGACCCAGCATCATCCTCTCAGCAAGTAAGCCCTTCTTCACCTCATACAAAGCTTAGATCACCCAACACTATGATGTTGTCTCAAGAAACCAACAGCAATTCCTTACAAGATGTAGAATTCCAACCTCCGGATCTCTGGGATGAGGGATCCATATATAGATATCTATAAGGGAGATGAGTCACCTTGTGATTTGATTAGTGTCTTCCCTCTGATAGTTCTTGCTTCCACTTGGAGATTGATGATCTCTTACTCATCCTTGGTCGAATTCAGAGAGGCAAGTGTCACAGGAGAAGTTTCTGGAAGATTCCATGCCTCTCCACCTCGCGGATTGACACTGCCATTTGTCACTTCTCGCCCATCGCACCCCATAGAAGGGCTTTTTGAAATGCAACGCACCCACAGAGTGTACTTAGGTGAGATGCAACGCACTTTGCCTATGGAGCAGCTGAAATGATCCTGTTTTGAGCAGTTTTGAGCAGTTTTTCATGGAGAACTTCTGGGAGAAGCTGTAATCAATTGACCTTGTTCCTTTAGGGGTTAGAACAACACTTTTAGGGACTTAGGAGCCCTTGGTTTATGGACATTTCATGCTTGGGGTTGCAGTGCCCAAAAATGTCTATAACAGTTGCCCCCTAAAGCATGAGGTCATTAATCTTTTGATGTCGGGTGAAATGCTTTATTATGAGGATCTGAAGTTCTTTCAAGCTGGGAGGAGACCTGTAATAAGATACAATACAATACATTATCTTCATAATATTTTCATGATCTAGCTGAGGCGGGCATTCCCATGCTCAGCTTTATAAATTCATTTTCATGTACATAGGACAGACAATCGTCTGAGTGTAGACTGATGATTCTGGTAGAGCCATCATCCCTTTGATTGGATGATTATCTGTGCAACAATGATGTACATTTGATGTCTTTATTTCCCTGAATATATATCGCAGTTCGGATGGATGAAACTAGATCTGGGGTCTTCAATCTCGTTCGATCTTCACTCGAAGTACAAGTCTATCCATGTGAAAGATATTCTGGAGTCGAACATGGAAAGACATCGCCTGATTACCAGCCAATGATGTAAGCTGTTAAAAGGCACGAGAGGAATCACCGATAATGATAATGACCCTCAAGGTACTGCAGTACAATTCACGTGGTGTGAATAAAGGACTTGGCGTCGAACACCACGCAAAATCTTTCGGTCGAAGGCCATTGATGTAAACCTATCGCCGGAAGTGAGAAACTTGCCATTGAGGCATGCAAGCTTCAAAGTACTGAACGGGGTGTTCCTAGATCGACTTCTTGGATAATGAGCTGATGTCGACAAGAAGCGATCCATCACAGGAGGGCCTTAATGAATCCCACATCAATGACACGGAACGGAGCAAATGATTTTAATGGAGGTGAAAACGATCTGATGACATAAGGTTCAGGGTGGCGGTCATGAAAGAATGGAGTGTAGATGTATTGTAGCAGGTGAGACACAGGTGAATTCTTTGAATGAAGTCTCTTGAACATATCGGCGACACTGACGTGATGGATTGGTATCATTAACCCCAAATGTGGATGGTGTGATGGGACCATGGTGATGTGACCGGTGAATGAAACAACCCAACCCGACTTGGATGCGGAGTGAAAGTGTCGTGTTCAAGAGCGACTTGCTACCAACAAAGTTTCTTCAAGTTTTCTTCCCAATTTTTCCCCAATCATTGCTGACCAATACCTCTTTATTTTTGTCAAGCTTGAGGATGATAACATATGCTTGTTCTATAATTTGCCCTTCGGGCAAACCCATCGCTATGTTTAAACGAGCCTAGCGATAGTGAAACTCGTTCTTGTCTGCTATGGACAAGTTTGTCGCTATTAAGTTTTAACGAGTTTAATGACAAAGATCACTCGGTCCTTTCAATTTTAGAGAGTCTGAAAAGGGACGTAAAGGAAACTCCAAAATTCCTTTTTCTTCATCTAATCCCTTAAGTCCGAAAAAGTATAAAACAATACAGAAGGGATGAATTTCGATACTTTTAATGAGCCGAACAAAACAAGTGCTTGATCTTTTTGTGTAATAATCCCTCAGGTCCAAAAAGATTAAAATATAAAGGAGGGATAGCACTTCCGGTCCCTTTAACGAGCTGGAGAGGCCAATGGCTCGGCAATCTTTTCATATTTTACGAGTCAGTTGAAAAGAGATTAAAGGAGACTCGTCTTTTGAGGAACGAGTGATAAAATTGGGTAGCAGCTGATTCCAAGTAAGGTTTGGAATTTTCCAATCACGGCAGTGTTACAAGGATGGCTAGTGGGATCAATATTCGCACTTGTTCTTCAAAAGGGGTAAACAATCAAATGGAGGTGAATGATTGGCCAATACAGAGTGGAGGTGATCATGAGAACACGACCAAGGCTTTAAAGGCTGAAGTACTACATTCACGATGGTTATTTACCGGGAAATATTTCATTTTTTAATGAGCTTAAATGCAGGGAGAAACATTTGCTCATGACTTATGTTTATTAAATATTTTTTAACGAGTTTGAACTATGTGCTAAAACTGCTCGATTAATCCAGTCGTATAATAAGAATGTTTCATATATGAAAACGGCAATTTTTTGAGTTTTGCCCCACATCCTTTCTTTATGCAAGTTAGGAAACGACCAATCCTACGAGTTTAAAGGGTTAGAGGACCTACAAATTTAAAAAATAAATAGTCGCTCTTCGCTTGCACGCCAAAAGGTTTGCATGCCCCCAGGTATAAAACAGAGTTTCAAGTTCACCTTTCAAATCTCCAACAAAACATTTGTTTTATCAGGAAAGGTCTACCTCTTTCAGGTTACCAAAGATTGTTCTATTCACAGCGCAAACAAAACACTTCTTCGGCGATGTCTACCGAAATAGACAAAGGTGAGACAATCCACTCACATAACTTTGACGAGGGAATCTTATTCCAGTCTAACCCCCTTTTCCAATCACGGACGGGAGTACAGACTAGTCATATATCTCTCGCGGAAACCTACCCTATACCCGAAGTTTTCCTGCCGAACCAGACCAGGGTGCATGCCCCTTGGGTTTCAGTCATGTCCTTCGAATCACTCGCGCTCATCAGATGGATGGACTGGAGATTGATGAGACATTCCTTGTGTGAAAAGACCATTCAGGGATGGCATATGACTATTTGCTCTGTGTGATCCGGGAAATGAAAGCTGGTCTACGAGCTTGACCATTCTTCCTTCGTGCGTAAAACACATTACTCTAAAGAGTGATGAGACAATGGCTCCCATGCAATAAATATAGTCTCGTCCAAGGAGTAGATTATAATCCAGGGGTCCTTGAACTCGTTAAACCTAGTCACTTTTGTTTCACTTAAGGTTGGGTGATTCCTCCTTCCGTGACGCAATAGTGGTCTAGCACGGATTTGAGCTCCCACGTACCGTCGAGTATATGGGGAGACCCCACTAGGTTATCATCATTTATCCATAGGAAGCCGTGTCTGCCGCCTTACAAGCCGTAACGCACCGAACACAACATTCGGGAAGATTGACTGTCGTACGGAAAGTCCTTGGTTTTCATATGACTGCCAAGGTGTATATGCAGTTTTATGGATTTATTTGGTAAACCCTTTTGCCTAGCTCTCCAGAGTAGTCACTTTCATTCCTTTTCGGACTCCTTAAAAGAAAAGGTCCATCTGAGAACTTGTCACTTCAGGCTCATTAAACATTCGAAGGCAACTAGAGTCATATTTTTGTCCTTTTCTCGACTCTTAAAAAATGAAAAGGTCAAGTTATGTCCTTGCGTCTTAAAATTTATTCAGCCACGATTCACATTTATCCGGTTAGATCTTGTTTTCTTAGTTTGAGTAGGGTTCTTTCTCGTTTGTGATGGCAACTTTTCCGGAGTTTACCAACCCAGGCATCCCCTCTGATGGGAATCCTGGTCATTTCCCTCCTTTTGGAAATGTTGGTGCTCCTTACATGGAAACGTTGTCCCTTCCTGGGTTAACTGTTGGGTTGCCTGTTTGGTTGTTCTCAACCTCTCTGGTCCCTACCGTCTAAACTGCTAGTCAATCAGTTCCTCCACCCAAACAACATCATGTTGATTCTAAGGTGGACCTCTCCCCTTCTTCGACTCTTTCTGCATCCTCATCTTCTAATTTGCCTGGTGAAAGTCTGGATTCAAGTAACCAGGTGGCTAAGAAGAAGAAGAAGAAGACAAAGAAGAAGAAGTCTTCTAAGCGAGAGGTTAAAAGTACAACTCAAGTCGAGCCACCTTCTGCTCCTCCGCGGAAGGTCAAATTTCCTTGTAGATTGTGCAAGGATGACCACTGTTATAGACATTTTTGGGCACTACAACCCCAAGCATGAAATGTCCATAAACCAAGGGCTCCTAAGTCCCTAAAAGTGTTGTTCTAACCCCAAAAGGAACAAGGTCAGCTGATTACAGCTTCTCCTAGAAGTTCTCCATGAAAAACTGCTCAGAATTGGTCAAAACAGGATCATTTCAGCTGCTCCACAAGCCAAGTGCGTTGCATCTCACCTAAATGCTCTGTGTGGGTGCGTTGCATTTCAAAAAGCCCTTCTATGGGGTGCGATGGGCGAGAAATGACAAATGGCAGTGTCATTCCGCGGGGTGGAGAGGCAATGGAAGCTTCCAGAAACTTCTCATGTGACACTTGCCTCTCTGAATTCGACGAAGGATGAGTAAGAGATCATCAATCTCCAAGTGGAAGCAAGAACTATCAGAGGGAAGACATTAATCAAATCACAAGCTGACTCATCTCCCTTACAGATATCTATATATGGATCCCTCATCCCAGAGATCCAGAGACTGGAATTTTGCATATTGTAAGGAATTGTTGTTGGTTTCTTGAGACAAACATCAGATTGTTGGGTGATCTAAGCTTTGTATGAGGTGAAGAGGGGCTTCCTTGCTGAGAGGTTGATGTTGGGTCAGAACAACTGGTTGTAACTCCTCTTGGCTCTTTCTTGTTTATCAAAGTAAAGCTACTTTCGTTTTTCCTTTATGAAGTATAGATAGAGAGGAACAAAGAAGACCAACCTCTGTCTTGCACTAATCTCCTGATTCGATTCCTCTCTTTCTTGATAGTCTTTCGCTACTTGTTCCCTTGCACGCCCAGCGTCACAGAGTACCCGTAAGATCACAGTAGCATAGCACTATACAAGAACATGGATCTATAATCATAAACAATCTAGGATCATATGTAAATTGACCATACAAATGCAACAAACATAAATGACACAAGAGTATGGAGGAAAACTTGAATAGCTTTTATTGATAAACAAGAAAGAGCCAAGAGGGTTACAACCAGTTGACTCCAGTATGGTCGCCAAAATGGAGACTCCACTGAGGATGAATTAGTTTGTTTGTTTATCTTCCTTGTTGTCTATTTCATAAACTTACAGACAGAGTCTGAAGTCGTGTCGGGTAGCTTTCGAACTGCATTTGCATAGCAAATGCAAAATAGATAAATGTCGCTTCAGTCAATCTCTGGGATCTGTTTATGATTTAAACAACTGATTCACAAACTCTCTGATTGCCCCTTGTGGTAGCTCTTAGATCCTCCTTAGATCTACCCCTGATTGTTGCATTACTGATTACCATTTGCTTGGCCAAAACCCATGAACTGAACTGCAAACTGTGACCCGGAACCCAAGCAAAGTCTCATTTCTGGCCCAGCGCAGGTACTGTTCTGAGAATCTGAAATTCAGCGCACTTCTCGAGTGTAGTAGGTGCGCTGCATTTCAAATTCCCTGTGTTACAGGTGTGCTAATCAGACTAGGCATTGTGCAGTTTTGGTTTCTGTGATTCATTCTTTCCAGTTTTATTCATGAATTTTGCTGCCAGTGATCAATATATCTCTGTTTGAAACCCTTTTCCTTGCTATTGTTCCGCCTCCTTTGTACAAAAGAACTGTAAATGTTTTTGTGTGTTTGTTGAGTCATTTTCAGTGCTCTTTTGCAAAAAGTAACATAATCGCACTGTCGTCCTTTGATTAGCAAGTGTCGATTTCAATCATAGGAAAGAGTTTGATTGTTGTCGATAGTCGGTTACCTTGTTACTATTGTTTTTGGTCTGAATTTGTAATTTTTCTAGTGTCGAAAACAAGTATTCATTTCCAAATCATAAGGTGTTGTGATTGCCTCCATTTTTTATTTCGAAAAGAAACTTATTGATAAATGTCGCTTGAAAAGTAATTCAGATTTGTGCATCAACTTTCTTTTTATCATTCATATACTAAAAAAGTCAAAAACAAATACATGCATGTGCATTTGCATTTAGACAATCTGATTGGTTTGATTTAGGAAAGTGCATTTAGAGTGTGCTCCTTGCTCTTTGTGAAAGGATTCTGTCTTTCTTTCCTTAGTAGCTAGGATTTTCATTGCACAAAGAAGATAAAAAGATTGTTTATCATCTTAGATTGCATTTTAGGAATTACATCTACATCTCGCGGTGAATCTGAAAGGCAAACTTCATAAACAAGATCAACTATAAAATAAATTCAATGAATCTAACAACGCTTTGGAACCTAACGCACAACATTTAGAAGTCTAGACTAGAGACGTATTCCGGCGTCGTAAAGCCTGGTAACTATTGTTCTCACTGATGGTTGGGTGATTCCTCCACTTTGAGACAGTAAGTGCTAGTACGGACTTGTGCTCCCACGTACCGTCGAGTATATTTTGGGAGACCACAATAGGCTTAATCCTTTATCCATAGGAAGCTGTGTCTGCCGCCCTATCGATCGCAATGCACTGAACACAACATTCGGGAAGATTGACTGCCGTACCGTAAAAAGTATTCTGCAGTTTTGCGATTGGTTTGGTAATCCCTCTACCTAGATTTCCAGAGCAGTCCCTTTCGTTCCTTTTCAGACTCTTTAACGGAAAAGGTCCATCTGAGCACTTGTCACTTCAGGCTCATTAAAAATCGAAGGCGACTAGAGTCATCTTTTGTTTTTTTCTTGACTCTTAAAAATTGAAAAAACAAGTTGTGTCAAAGCGTCTAAAATTTATTTTAAATGGAATATTCATCACCCTTTCCTACGTTGATCTTGGATTGAGGAAATGGAATCCACCAACCAAGGAATTCCCCTTGGAGGAAATCCTAGTCCCTTCTCCTCTTGGGGAGATGTTGGTGCACCCCATATGGCCACATTGTCGCTTCCAGGACTGACAATCGGCTTGCCTGTATGGCTCTTCTCAACCTCTGTCGTTCAGAACACCGCAATTCCTGAACAATCAAGTCAGCAACTAGACGAGTCCAGAGTTACCCACCGACCTTCTACTTCCTCCAATTCTTCCTCTCCTCCTTCCTCTTTGCTTGATGGAGCTGGTAAAGCCAAAAGTCAAGTACCTGAGAAGAAGAAGGAAAAGAAGAAGAAAGAGAAGAAGAAGAAGGAGCCAAAAGCGAAAGGGGGCAACCAAGCGTTGTCTAGCGAAAATCCACACACTGCACCGACCAGGCCTAAATCGCCATGTGTCATTTGCAAAGGAGACCACTATCATAGAGATTGTCCTTGCATCCCTCAGATCTTAAGGGACTGGTCTCCTCGTTTGCACAACCCGGTGTCGTCAACCTCTGATGATCATGTTGAAAACACATCGTCGACTAGTGAAAGTGAAGCCCCAAGACAAAAAGGAAAATATAAATTTCCTTGTAAACTGTGCAAAGGCGATCATGCCGTCCACCGTTGTCCCTTCTTAGACGAGGCTAAAAGAGTTTTGGACGATCATCCTGTTTCACCGTTACGACTTCCTCCTGGATATAAAAAACTCTTGTTGAGTCCATCACTAGTTGAAAATCCAGCTAGCCCGCTCAGGTGGTCGGCTGAAGCATCTATCATTGAAGACAAACCATCTGAACCCATACGAGACGAAAGTCAAAAGGTCGAGGCGGCAGTTGACCCGGTCTTGCCTTCAGAGGTTCCATCTTCAGATGATACAGTCACCGGAGAAAACAAGGATGACACCGTCCAAATTCTTTTCGTAAGCACAGACTCCGATGAACATGGGGGTAATTTACCCATTCCTTTACCGCAGGAAGGAATTTCGTCAGAGTCGTACCCGGCCGTCTATTCGGTCCCACCTCCAAGCAACCTAGTTGTCTCCTTTGATTGGAATCAACTAGGCAGACCCCGTTTACCAGCTAGTATACCATTCTAAATCATTGTTCAAATATATAGAATGGTTATGGCCGGTACCATCATAGATGAAGGGGCTTCTGTGAGTATCATTTCCTCAACTGCTTGGAAAGCACTTGGTTTGACATCGCTTTTGCTTGAGATGATAAATCTAACAGGCTTTGACAAAGGAACCAGTCGACCGTTAGGGATCCTTCACAATGTACCCATAACATTGAGAGGGAAAACCGTTCAATTGAACGTAATGGTAGTTCAAGGACCCCTGGATTATAATCTACTCCTTGGACGAGACTATATTTATTGCATGGGAGCGATTGTCTCCTCACTCTTTAGAGTAATGTGTTTTCCGCACGAAGGAAGAGTGGTCAAGCTCGTAGACCAGCTTTCATTTCCCGGATCACATAGAGCAAATAGTCATATGCCATCCCTGAATGGTATTTTCACGCAAGAAATGTCTCAATCCCCAATCTGTCTGCCCGATGAGCGCGAATGATTCGGGGGACATGACTGAAACCCAGGGGGCATGCACCCTGGTCTGCTTCGGCAGGAAAACTTCAGGTATAGGGTAGGTTTCCGCGAGAGTATACAACCTCCGTACTCCCGTCCGAGATTGGAAGAGGAAGTTGGACTGGAATAAGATTCTCTTGTCAAAGTTATGTGGGTTGGTAGGCATTGTCGCTCACCTTTGTTTATTTCGATAAACATCGCCGAAGAAGTGTTCTGTTTACACCGTGAATAGAACAATCTTTGGTAACCTGTAAGAGGTATACCTTTCCTGATAAAACAAATGTTTTGTCGGTGATTTGAAGGGTGACCTTGAAACTCTGTTTTATACCTGGGGGCATGCAAACCTTTTGGCGTGCAAGCGAAGAGCGACTATTTATTTTTTTAAATTTGTAGGTCCTCTAACCCTTTAAACTCGTAGGATTGGTCGTTTCCTAACTTGCATAAAGGAAGGATGTGGGGCAAAACTCTAAAAATTGTCGTTTTTATATATGAGACATTCTTATTATACGACTGGATTAATCGAGCAGTTTTAGCGCGGACTTCATGCTCGTTAAAAAATAAACATAAGCAATGAGCACATGTTCCTCCAGAGTTTAAGCTCATTAAAAAATGAACCAATTTCCGGTAAATAACCATCGTGAATGTAATACTTCAGCCTTTAAAGCCCTGGTCATGTTTGCACCATCACCTCCACTTTTGCATTGGCCGATCATTCACCTCCATTTGATTGTTTACCCATTTTGAGGAACAGCTGCGAAGAGTGATCTCACTAGCCATCCTTGTAACACTACTGTGGTTGGAAAATTCCAAACCTTACCTGGAATCAATTGCTACCCATTTTATCACTCGTTCCTCAAAAGACGAGTCTCCTTTAAGCTCTTTTCAATTGACTCGTAAAATATGAAAAGATTGCCGAGCCATTGGCCTCTCCAGCTCATTAAAGGGACCGGAAGTGCTATCCCTCCTCTAAATTTTAATCTTTTTGGACCTGAGAGATTATTACACAAAAAGATCGAGCGCTTGTTTTGTTCAGCTCGTTAAAAATATCGAAAATTCATCCCTTCTGTATTGTTTTATACTTTTTTGGACTTAAGGGATTAGATGACGAAAAAGGAATTTTGGATTTACGTTCCTTTTCAGACTCTCTAAAATTGAAAAGGACCGAGTTATCTTTGTCGTTAAACTCGTTAAAATTTTAATAGCGACAAACTTGTCTATAGACGAGAACGAGTTTCACTATCGCTAGGCTCGTTAAAACATAGTGATGGGTTTGCCCGAAGGGCAAATTATAGAACAAGCATATGTTATCCTCCTCAAGCTTGATAAAAATAAAGAGGTACTAGTCAGCAATGACTGGGGAAAAATTGGGAAGAAAACTTGAAGAAAATTTGTTGATAGCAAGTCGCTCTTGAACATGACACTTTCACTCTGCATCCAAGTCGGATTGGGTTGTTTCATTCACCGGTCACATCACCATGGTCCCATCATACCATTCACATTTGGGGTTAATGCTACCAATCCATCATGTCAGTGTCGCCGATATGTTCAAGAGAAGTCATTCAGAGAATTCACCTGTGTCTCACCCACTACAATACATTTATACTCCATTCTTTCATGACCACCACCCTGAACCTTATATCACCAGATCGTTTTCACCTCCATTAAAATCATTTGCTCCGTTCCATGTCATTGATGTGGGATTCATTAAGGCCCTCCTGTGATGGATCACTTCTTGTCGACATCAGCTCATTATCCAAGAAGTTGATCTAGGAACACCCCATTCAGTACTTTGAAGCTTGCATGCCTCAATGGAAAGTTTCTCACTTCCGGCGACAGGTTTACATCAATGACCTTCGACCGAAAGATTTTGCGTGGTGTTCGACGCCAAGTCCTTTATTCACACCATGTGAATTGTATTGCAGTACCTTGAGGGTAATTATCATTATCGGTGATTCCTCTCATGCTTGTTAACAGCTTATATCATTGACTGGTAATCAAGTGATGTATTTCCATGTTCGACTCCAGAACATCTCTCACATGGATAAATTTGTACTTCGAGTGAAGATCGAACGAGATTGAAGACCCCAGATCTAGTTTCATCCATCCGGGCTGCGATATATATTCAGGGAAATAAAGACATCAAATGTACATCATTGTTGCACAGATAATCATCCAATCAAAGGGATAATGGCTCTATCTGAATCATCAGTCTACACTCAGACGATTGTCTGTCCTATGTACATGAAAATGAATTTATAAAGTTGAGCACGGGAATGCCCGCCTCAGCTAGATCATGAAAATATTATGAAGATAATGTATTGTATTGTATCTTATTACAGGTCTCCTCCCAGCTTGAAAGAACTTCGGATCCTCATAATAAAGCATTTCACCCGACATCAAAAGATTAACGACCTCATGCTTTAGGGGGAAACTGTTATAGACATTTTTGGGCACTACAACCCCAAGCATGAAATGTCCATAAACCAAGGGCTCCTAAGTCCCTAAAAGTGTTGTTCTAACCCCTAAAGGAACAAGGTCAGCTGATTACAGCTTCTCCCATAAGTTCTCCATGAAAAACTGCTCAGAATTGGTCAAAACAGGATTATTTCAGCTGCTCCACAGGCCAAGTGCGTTGCATCTCACCTAAATGCTCTGTGTGGGTGTGTTGCATTTCAAAAAGCCCTTCTATGGGGTGCGATGGGTGAGAAATGACAAATGGCAGTGTCATTCAGCGAGGTGGAGAGGCAATGGAAGCTTCCAGAAACTTCTCTTGTGACACTTTCCTCTCTGAATTCGACCAAGGATGAGTAAGAGATCATCAATCTCCAAGTGGAAGCAAGAACTATCAGAGGGAAGACACTAATCAAATCACAAGCTAACTCATCTCTCTTACAGATATCTATATATGGATCCCTCATCCCAGAGATCGAGAGGCTGGAATTTTGCATATTGTAAGGAATCGCTGTTGGTTTCTTGAGACAAACATCAGATTGTTGGGTGATCTAAGCTTTGTATGAGGTGAAGAGGGGCTTCCTTGCTGAGAGGTTGATGCTGGGTCAGAACAACTAGTTGTAACTCCTCTTGGCTCTTTCTTGTTTATCAATAAAAGCTATTCAAGTTTTCCTCCATACTCATGTCATTTATGTTCGTAGCATTTGTATGGTCAATTTACATCTAATCCTAGATTGTTTATGATTATAGATCCATGTTCTTCTATAGTGCTATGCTACTGTGATCTTAGAGGTACTCTGTGAAGCTGGGCGTGCAAGGGAACAAGTAGCGAAAGACTATCAAGGAAGAGAGGAATCGAATCAGGAAATTAACACAAGACAGAGGTTGGTCTTCTTTGTTCCTCTCTATCTATACTTCATAAAGGAAAAATGAAAGTAGCTTTACTTTGTTTGTTACTAAGGCAGCTATCACACCTTAGTGGGATAAGCAGTTCTGAGTAGACATTTTTTCCTGTAACAACCACCTTCTTCGTGATTGTCCTGGCATTCCCAGGATCCTTGAAGTATGGTCTCACGATCCGACTCATCCCTCATCGTCCTCTGAAGCTCATGGCGATGCTACCCTATCAATTGACAACATTCAGAAGAAAGGGAAGATTTGAATCCCCTGTAGACTATGTGAAGGCAACCATCCCCTTCACCTTTGTCTGCTCATGGATAAAGCTTCCGTTGTCTTGGAAAGTCTCACAGCTTCATCACCCCAACTTCCCATTGGTTATCAGAGGCTCTCTTCAGACCCTATCCCTGTTGACAAAGAGATTGATTTAGATTCTTCTCTTGTCTATCCTCCTCCTTCTGAACCTGACTATGCCAAGCCTACTCCAGACCAACCATTGGTCGGAGAGAGTGTCGACTTGGGTTCACCACCTGTTGATTACGCTGTTCCGGAGGAGCATCATGATTCTACTACTCATGTTCTTCTCGTCTCGTCAGATTCTCCTGAGTCTCAGAACGACCCTCCTATCCTTGCTGATCAAGAGGGTCCTTCTTCGGTTCCTATAGAGCATGGGGGCAATCATACGATTCCCCCACCAAGTAGTTTCGCCATCTCCTTTGACTGGAGTCACTTAACTGCTTTCAGCCTTCCATCCCATGTGCCTTTCTATATTACAGTACTTGCCTATGATAAGGAAGTACCTGGCACTGTTCTGGATGAAGGTGCGTCTGTCAGTCTTATGCCGTCCACTACTTGGCAAGCCTTAGGTTCCCCGCAGCTTGGACCGGTCGCACAGAATCTGTTAGCATTTGACGGGGGAACCAGTCAACCTCTAGGAGTCCTCCCGAAATTTCCTAATACTTTGGGAGGCAAAACCATCTATATGGACGTACTGGTTGTCCAAGGTGCTTTAGATTTCAGTCTTCTCCTTGGCCGTGACTATGTTTATGCCATGGGGGCCCTTGTCTCCTCGCTTTTCCGTGTGGTTTGCTTTCCACACAACGGAAGAATCGTGACTATAGATCAATTATCATTCTTTAGTCCCCCGGTGCCTCCTCTGCAGCTGCCATCCCCTCCTGGTTTTTATCCACCAATTGTATCTACCCCACCGTAGGTCAACTACGTTGCTACTTATCCTGTGCCTGTATTCAGTGATGATGCCGTCGTGCATGATGTCCTGGGGGCATTGGGTCCTGACTTCCAAGACGTTTTCCTTCCATCGGGAGTGACACTCTTGGAAACAACGAATACCTGTTCATTATGATAAAGTTCGTTTGGAGCATAGTTCACTTTCCTATGTCAAGCTCCTTAAAAAATGAAACTGGGTCTGGTGGGAGCATAGTTCACTTTCCATGTCAAGCTCCTTAAAAAATGAAACTGGGTCTGATCGGAGCATAGTTCACTTTCCTATGTCAAGCTCCTTAAAAAATGAAACTGCGTCTGGTCGAGCATAGTTCCTGATCTTGTGTCAAGCTCATTAAAAAATGAAACAAGGGTTATGAGGATAGTTCTTTTACTGTGTCAACCTCATCAAAAAATGAAACAACTCCCTTTCCAAATCGAGTCTTTTGATTAAGATCTCGTAAAATACAAGTCGAGTCTTTCATGGATCTCGAGAGTGAACCTTCATTCCATCAACTTTGTTGAATGTAATAAAGCTTGGGAGCATGTACCTCGTTTTGCGTCATTATGCTGGGGGCATGCGAACTCATAACAAGCATAGTTTTTCGTTTGAAGCTTGTGTAAACATGAAACCGAATCCAAGCAGAGTTCTCCATAGTTCAAGCTTATGTAAAAATGAACTCATACCCATTTTACATCTCGTGATTGCTGTCTTTATCTGCTAAATTTTGCTAGATGAGCCTTGGTTGTTTTCATTCCATCGCCACCATCTCTTTGGCCGATCATATGCTTTCACTTGGTTGTTTTACATTTTCTGAGGGACCGCAGTTATGAGTGGTTTTGTTAGCCACCCTCTTGACCATTACATGTTTTGAGCAGTTCCACCATTGCCGGAACCAGTTGCTACCCTTTATACCACTCGTTCCTCCAGGACGAGTCACCTTTAAGCTCTTTTCTGACTCGTAAAATATTAAAAGATTGCCGAGTATTTTCCCTTTTTGACTCGTTAAAGAGAATAAAAATGGAGGTCTGCTTTCAGCTCTTTTCCGACCGTTTAAAGACGAAAAGATTGTCGAATTGTTCCTCTCGACTCGTTAAATGTAAATGGGAGGTGGTCGTCTTTAAACCCTTTTCTGACCGTGTAAAAACGAAAAGATCGTCGGACCCTTGTCGTTTCAAGTTCGTTATCGGTTATGAAGCGACATGGTTTCGATCGCCTTTTTACTTTTTCAGATCGAAATCACTACTCATGAAAAGTATTCCTCGATCGTAATGGTCGGGCGGTTCTTTCAAGCATTGTTTTATACTTTTTCGGGCTCGAGAGACAACTTTACGAAAAAGGACCCCCTTGGAGTTTCCTTTTCCGTTGTCTTTTCAGACTCTCTAAACATGAAAAGACGCTGAGTTCTTCCTCTGTCAGACTCGTTAAAACTTGATGACATTGGATTCTGTCGAAATGACGCTCACAAGCATATGCTATCCCCGTCAAGCTTGTTGATAAAAAATAACTAGGGTACTCGCCAGCAATGGTGCGGAAAATGGAACCACAATTATTGTCGTGTCAGCAGTATGTCGCTCTTGAACATGGCACTTGTCTGCATTCGTGTCTGGGTGGGGACATCTCATCTTGTTTTTACACTTGCCTCCGTGGGTTTGGGTTATCCTGTTTGACCTCTCATCTGCTCATTGCCTCGTCACCATGACCTTTGATAATTTGATGTCAAATACTGCCAAGTCCACTGTCGTGCCGTCATTATGTTCAAGAGAATTTGACCTCTGCAGAATACTCAACCTCCCTCTGATACCTCACACAAAACATCTTATCCTTCTCCGTCTCGTGTCGATGATGTGGGAAACATTATGGCCCACCTTCGATCAAGGTCACTTCCTGTCGACTTCAGCTCATTATCCAGGAAGTTAACCTAGAGACTCCCTTCAGGTGCCTTGGAGCCTGCATGCCTCAATGGCAGGTTCTTCGTGTTCGACGCGAGGTTTTCATCATTGGCCTTCGATCAAATGATTCTATGGGTGTTCGATGCCAGCTCACTGATTCGCACGCCGTAGATTGTACCTATAGTACCTTGAGGACCATTATCATTATTGGTGGTACCTCTCGCATCTATTAACAGTTTTCATCATTGACTGGTAATCAGACGATGTTCTTGCATGTTCGACTTCGATTCCCATATTCTCATGCTTGAACTTGTACTTTGTTCGGGTCGAGATGGAGCGCAAGACCCTGGATTTTGTCTGTTGAGATCCAGGTTGCGATTTTTTGGATTATTATGATCATTACATGACTCATTCACTGGATGGCTGCGACCATGCCTGAGTCTACTTATCGATCCTTACTGGATGGCTGCGCCCATACTTTGGATCTGGATTTTTCTGTACTCTGCTATGGATGGTTGCGCCCATACCACATACGTCATGTACTTGAGATATCAGTTGTACTTCTTCATGCAGGTTCTCCAGCAGCAGTGTTTCCAGTTCAGTCAGTTTCGTAAAGCATTTCACCCCTCCCACTCTCTCAGGCTTCATGCTTTAGGGGGCATCTGTTACACAGTAATTTGTCACTACCTTCATCCCAGTCTTCCTACTGTGTCATGAGTCCAAATCATTCATGCTCATGCTCTCTGATGTTGCCAAATGACCCACTTTGCCAAAGTTTCTACATCATCGCGACTGTTGTAAAAATAAACGCGCTGGTGAGCGCTCCAAAACAGACCGAACGCGCTGCCATCGCGGAAGTACACGTGATTCCCGCGATGGTCGGATTTTATGAGACAGCGCGACTGTTGCTTATATTTTCTCGCGATGACATGACCTTCTCCGTTATGAAGTAGCGATGTCAGCACTCCAGTACAGTTATGTACCCGCGATGATCCAGTCTGGGCGAGTTTGTTCTAACAGCCGGCCTTCCAGATGACTCCAGACCTGGTTGTTGGCCTTGTATATGTCGCCCTCCCTTCTCTGGCATGTCTGTTTCGTCATTTGAGCCACCTTCCTTGGAGATAAGCTCATCTTCCCACCATTCATGTCTGTTTCGTCATTTGAGCCACCTTCCTTGGAGATAAGCTCATCTTCCCACCATTCATGGAGACTCCTTCTCCTATTTAAGCCTTCACCATTACTATGAGCTGCTAGTTTGGAATTCATAGTGTTTGGGGTGTTGCTAATAGTGTTGTGAGCTTGATAGGTCACTGGTGTGACAAGTGTGGGATTGTTAGAGAGCTTAAGGAAGGTTGTGAAGTGTTTTGATCTTGTGTAAACTTGTGAGTGAGAGAGTTTTGTCTTGGGAGATCTATCTTCAAGGGTGAATGCTTGAGGAACTTGCTGGCTGGACCCTCTTGAGAAGGATTTGACGTCAAAACTATGGTTGTATTCTTCTTTGTTTATCAATAATAGACGACTATCATTATGGTTCCACTCTTATTGTCTTTATAATGGTGATTGAGTTATATCCTTTCTGACTGATATATAGTTGCATATATTGGATTTTATGCTTGTGTTTGTATCGTTCTTTGCATGTGCAGGTGTCTGGTCACGAGGATCGTGGGGATTGTGACCAGCCGGAGCGAAGGAACGGGAGTGACGACTCTTCTACAAGTACTAGCGTTGGAATCCAGATAGGCCTTCATAATCGGTCTTTAATTTGCAATTAGGAACTTGCATGTTAGCGTTGTTTGATTGTTGTTAGACCCTATTTGGACTAGTAGGGATCGCCTCTGTCCGCAGAGGGGATTTACCTCCACAACACTTCCGCTACGTTCATGCATGTGATGAATGATATATTGAGGCCATTTCTTGATGAGTTTGTCATAGTCTACTTAGATGACATCTTAATTTTTAGTAAATCTCGTGATGAAAATGTCATGCATGTAAGAAAAGTACTTGATGTATTGAAAAAAGAACAGTTGTATCTAAGATGTCAAAGTGTGAGTTTGGAAAAACTTATTTAGTTTACTTGGGTCATATTGTTGGAGGTGAGTTGAAAATAGATCCCTCCAAGGTTGATGTCATTATGAATTGGCCAAGACCCAAGACAGTTACGGAGGTAAGAAGTTTTTTGGGAGCAACCCAATATTGGAGGAAATTTATTGCTATTTTTTCTCTTATAGCAGCTCCTTTGCATGCGTTGACAAGCATGAAAAAGGTTTTTCAATGGGGAGGAAAACAACAAAAAGCCTTTGATACAATGAAGAAAAATATCGTTACAACTCCAGTACTTGCACTTCCAGAGTTGAGACAGTCGTTTGAGATTCAAACTTATGTTAGTGACTATGCTATGGGTGCAGTGCTCATGCAACATGGTAAGCCTATATGTTTTCATTCGGAAACTTTTAATGGTGTAGTGATTAACTATCCTATATATGACCAAGAATTCGATGCATTGGTGCGAAGTGTGAAAAAATGGAAACACTACTTGATGGGTAAGGAAACAATCATTCACATTGATCATCAACCATTGCAATACATGCAATCACAATCAAAGTTGCAACAATCAAGGCACATCCGATGGATGGGTTTTTTTCAACAATTCCACTTGGTAATCATTTATAAGAAAGGTATCTACAATAAAGTTGATAATATGCTTTCTAGACCTATTGTTAGTGCAACTACTTTACTCAAGCATAATTATGTTTTACATGAAAATTATATTGAGCAATATGCATCAGATAATGACTTTCAAGATGTTTATGCAAGCTTGAGTCAAGGTAACCAAGTAGAGGAATTGGATTATCATTTGCATGATAACTTCTTGTACCATCTTGGCAAGCTTTGTATTCCACGGGAAGAAAGAATTAACATCATAAGAGAGGCACATACTTCTCTTATTGCTAGTCATTTCGGTGTAAGACAGACGGTGGCACATCTATAGAGGTATTGTTATTGGCCTCGTATGCTTGAAAGTGTATCTCATTTTATTAAATGATGTTCATTATGTGCAATCAGTAAGCTTAGCAATAGGAAGTTAGGATTGTACACACCACTTCCAGTTCTTACACGATCGTGGGAGAGTGTTTCTATGGATTTCATAGGAGGTCTTCCATTGTCAAAAAAATGTCATGATTATTAGTATGTAGTTGTGGATAGGTTCAACAAAATTGTGTTTTGATGCCATGTAAAAAGAAAGTTACAGCTAAACAAACTGCTCAATTATTCTTTCAGAATGTTTGAGTGCATTTTGGATTGCCCACATCCATTGTTAGTGACTGAGATTCTCGCTTTGTTGGGAATTTTTTGGTCAAGCTTGTGGGGATTCATGGACACCAAATTGAAAAAGAGTACAACCTTTCATCCACAAACAGATGGTCAAACAGAAGTGGTGAACAGAACAGTGATACATCTTCTTCATGGGTATTGCAGCAAGCATCCTAAGTTTTGGGATGAACATTTGCACTATAATCAACATACTTACAACCGAGCCAAGCACTCTTCAACTCAAACTTCGTCATTTGAGGCATGCTTGGGGTACTTGCCTAAATCTCCTTTGGATTTTATTTTTGGCAAATATGTTGCTATTGAAGGTCATAGTGACATAGACAAAGAAAGGAAGTTCATTGAACAAATCCAAATAGTGCACCAAAAGGTTCAAGAACAACTTGAAAAAAGCCAAGGCAAGTACAAAGCAAGGCACAATAAGCATCGTCGAGATCACAAGTTCCAATTTGGTGATGAAGTTTGGATTCACATTAACAAAGAGAGGCTCCAAGAAAAAGGTAAAAATCTAAAACCAATTAGATATGGTCCATTCAAAATTTTGGAAAAGATTGGTAACAATGCCTTCATGTTGGATTTGTCTTCATATATGTAAATTTATGATGTTGCTAATGTTGAGAGTTTAAGGTTGTATGAGCCTCTTTTGATTGAATATCAAGGAGAGAGTATTCAAATTCCATCTATCGAAGACTTTTCTCCAAAATTTCTTGATGAGCTTCAACAAGACACTATATTTGACAGAAGAACAAGGACATCAAAAAGGAAAAATATCAATTATCTTCGAGTGAGGCTCAAGGGTACAAATCATTTAAAAGCCAAATGGATAGAGCTTGGAAAGGTGAGGGAATTGTACCCTCACCTGTTGGACAATTGAAAGTGATCATTTTGGGATCCAAAAAGCTTCCAATGGGGAGGAGTGATCAGGTGCTCAAAATTAGACTCAAAACTGTCAGAATCTTGACCAACTTAGTTTCAGATCGAAAAGCTCGTCATTCTGATTCCAACGGTTTGAATGAAACTAGAATCTAAGATCGTATGAAGAAATTAGAGAAAGTCAAAGTTCAGGTTTGACTTGCACATATGACAAGAAAAGATGATGTGGCAAGGCCCTTCAGTGAATGGGAAAGTGCCAAGTGGCAAGCCGCCATTAGCCCCTGCATTTCGCAAATCGCACTTAGCAAAAGACAGAGGTCATCGTGTTAAAGAATCAGCTCCAAGCAAGGTCAGAGTTGCAATGCGATAAATCGCAATCGCACTTTGCAATAGGGAAGGCATTGCAGAAATTGACCCCCAGCGTACCCGAGTTGTGATGCGATAATCGCAATCGCGGATCACAATCACACACCAGAGAAGGCAGAGTCCCGCATTATGTTACCATCGGTTCTCTGCCAATTGCGATTTGCGAAAGGATCCCGGATGCCATGCGACTAAGGGTTACAATTAATAATACCTTTGAGTCCACCATATCGTAATCGCACATCGCCCCGCCGCATTCACATACCATAAGATTGTCGATTTTCTGCTGATTGCGATTTGCGATGGGACAGTCAATGCCGATAGATTATGAACTACCATGCAGCGAAATTTTTGTTAAATTAGCACTTTTGGGAGTTAATTTGTAGAATCACGCCGGAAATGGGGCAATTTGCAGAGCGAATATTGAGAAAACAATGAAAAGTCATAACTTCTTCAATTTTCCACCAAACTGGATGCAAAAAGAGGTTAGATAGCCATTTTTGGATATTTTGGACTCATTGGAGCAGGTTTTACAAGCATTTGATCATTGTAAACACATTTTTTTACACTTCTGAACATAATAGAGAGACCCAAGCCATTAGATGCTGGACCAAGGAGACAGCCTAGGAGGGGTGAACTCCTTTATCATGTGCTTGTAGTAATGTGTTTTTGATCATGTTTTGTACATGTTTATGATGTTGTTCAGTTTTTTATTATGTTAAATTGCTCATAAAGTTAACATAAAAACTCTTCATTTCACTTGCAAAAATTCATAAATCATTAAGCACAATGAAAGCATTTTGTTTATAATCTGAGGATCTTAGCACTACAATCTAATATTCTAAATCAGATCAGGTGAGGAACCCAATGAATCATGGTGACTAGTTGAGCAAGTACCATTAGTTAGGAGAGCTAGCCTGGGTTGTGGTACATATTGATGATGATGTTGATGTAGGTCAAGGGTATTAACCTAGATAAAGATATTATCAATGAGATTTCCCTTTCTTTTTAGAAATATTGTGTATATAGAAAACATTTGGATAGTCATTATAAATACTTCCCTATCTAAAAGGGAGTGTTGAAGAATGTATTTGTGGTTGGTCTTCATAATACTGATATATTTATAATATTATGTAAAAACACGAAAGAAAACTAAATTTTAATAGAAGAAAGGAAATAAACAAAACCACCTAAAATTAAGATCCTTGAAAATAGCTCATACTCACATAAATAACATATTTACCATCAGTCCATTGATACGTTTTTTCTTCGCCTCCCCGAGCTCTGCAGACCGTTGTGTGCTCTCACGGGCTGGTTGGCCGCACTAGGGCACGCCCCTCTGCCATGGATGAGTTGGGCTCATCCCAGGTTCCTCCCATCAGTCTTCCGTCCTCCCCTAAGGCTGAACATGTCGCGTTCAAGTCTCTTCTGGCTTCGATGCCAGCCAAGAAGAAACCAAATGCTTCGAAGTTTGTTAAAAAGCTAGAAAATATATCGGAGGTCTCCCTCCCTCCGGAGGGGCCGATCAAGGCAGCTCTATCGCTGGCAGAGAGGACTCTCGTAGGACAGTTCACTAGCCTTTGGCCTTCTCCCAAAGCCACGGAAGCTTGGGTCTGCACGAACTAGAGACCGTTAATAAAGCAAAGTGTCACTTCATATTTCCTAGGGCAAGGCTACTTCCTGTTCGAGTTTATTTCAAAAGAAGACAAAGATCTGATCTTCAGGAACAAGCCCTATTTTATGGGCCCTCAAGGTCTCTATTTGAACAGATGGACTTCTGATTTTGATCCTGCTGAAGATGTTCCGTTGGCAGTTCTAGTGTGGGTAAGGCTTCTGAATATTCCTGTACATTGTTGGAACTGGGATTCCCTCCAACATATAGGCAACGCGCTGAGAAAATTCATAGATCGCGCAAGCACCAAGGATCAATATGACTGCGTTAGGATCTGTGTCGAAGTGGATCTAGAAGTGGGGCTGCCGAGGCTATAAAGATAAATGTAGGACGTTGGACTCGTGCAAAAATGTGACTACAACAGCTTCCTTTCAAGTGTCGCAAGTGCCAGGAATACAGACATTTTGCCAAGAACTGTACTAAAAGTGAAGAGGCAGCGCAAGGAAAGGAAGAAGGATGGAAGCAGGTCAAAATATCAAGGGCTAACCCTAAACTCTCACCCTCTCTTGGAGCTTCAAAAGGAAAAGGGTTGCAACCTTCTTCTAGCGGCCAAGGACGGAAACCAAAGGCACAAGAGAATGCTTTCGCCCCCCTTTCCTCAGCCTCAATTTAAGTGCAAGAAATAGAACAGCAACAGAATGAGGCAAATGAGAAAGAGATTCTCGAAAACTCTAGGCAAGGTGAGAGTGCAGCCATAAGCCCTAAGGGAAAGGCCATATATATGGAAGAGGAAGACCAATATTCGGAAGAATCTGAGGAGGAAGGAGAAATAGGGGACTCCCAAACATTGTCTCGCAGATCTACAAGAGGAAGGAAGTCTGACCAAGAAAAAAGAGAGCGAGAAACATATAAAGACAAACTTCAAGGCAGTCAGCGAACATTAGAAAAGCTACTAGCAAAAACACTAAAAATTACAATAAGTCATGGACAGGGGCCCAAAGGGGCCACCCAATCTCAGAAAGGTAAATAATGAATATTGTCTCCTGGAATTGCAGGGGGTTGGGGAGCAAGAAAAAAGAGGAAGCAATGCGAAGTTTGATTAGGATAGAAACCCCAAATATCCTACTGATCTAGGAGACTTAAGTTGGAGGAGAAGAGCTTCCTCCAAGTAGGCAGGAATCTTTGGAGAAAAAGTGGAGGGTAGGTTGTCTCAGCCTGAGGTTCATCGGGAGGGCTAGTAGCTCTCTGGAATGAAGACAAGTTGGAATTGGTTAATGGAAAGCAGAATACCCACTACCAGCGTATGCAATTCATAAGCCGAGAAACAAGGGAGGCCTTCAGTCTCTTTAATGTTTATGTGTCGGTAAGCGCAGGGGAAAAGAAGCAGTGTTGGGACTCAATCAAACTGATGGTTGAGGAAGAAATGCTGAGAAATATTATTATAGCAGGGATCTGAATATAAATTTAAGTTCTTCCGAGAAGAGAGGTGGCAGCATAATAAGGGATCCACCGAGGGAATGGGTGGAGGACATCATGCAAGATTGGGATCTGCTCGACATCAAGCCCTTGAAAGGTAAGTATACTTGGTCAAATAAAAGAATGGGTGCGATTAGACATATTTTATTCAAAGTTCCTATCTTCTCCTTAGTTTAGAAGCTAGGATGCTCATTTTGCCATGCAGCATTTCGGATCATAAACCCATAAGGCTAGAGCTCTCAGCACAATTTTTTTTTGGGCCCATTCCTTTTCGATTCAGTGCTTTATGGATTAGGCATCCAGACTTTATGGACAAGGTTAAAGAGAGCTGGAATTAGCCTGTCACAGCGTCTCCTTTCTTTGTATGGGAAGAAAAATTAAGAAGAGTAAAAGTTGTTCTAAAGAGCTGGGCTAAAACTCTTCCGAATCCAGTGCATGAAAGGAGGATGGCCCATGCCTTCCTTGAGAAACACCAACAGCAGATGGAAGAAGAAGACCCCACGGAGGAATTTATAGTCATAGAAGGAACTCTGCAGCAAAAATTCCACAAAGCATGTTTGCAAGAGGAAGAATATTGGAGGCAGAAATCCCGTAGCCTATGGTTGAAAGCGAGAGACGAGAATACCTCCTTCTTCCACAAGCAAGCCCAAGCTAGAAGGTCCTTCAATACCATTTCTAAAATAAAAGAAGATCTTGTTACCCACAAGGGCTTCACAAGCATCAAAGGGGCTGCCTTCTCCCACTTTGAGAAATTATATAGTGAAGTCAAGGTAATGAGCCAGGACACTATGTTCTTGGATGTTATCCCCCCCAAGATCTCTCTAACTATGAAACAATAGCTCGAAGCTAAAGTCACCAGAAAAGAAATAAAGGTTGTGCTCTATGAAATGGAGTTGGACAAAGCCCCGGGTTCGGATGGCTTCACAGCTGAATTCATCCAAGTCTGTTGGCAAATAGTGAAAAAGGACTTGCACAAAATGGTTTCAAAATCTCAATACTACTAGAAAATTGGAGGAAGCACGAATTCTGCCTTTCTCACCCTCATCCCAAAGGAGAAGGGAGCCAACACTTTTAACAGGTTTCGTCCAATTTCATTATGCAACATTAGCTACGAACTCATAACAAAGGTGATTGCCAACAGATTGAAGGTCCTCTTGCCCTCCATTATTCCTGAAAACCAAGGGGGGTTCATTCAGGGTAGGCAGATCATGGACAACATAATCCTCGTGCAAGAGGCTATTCATTCTAGCTTGCAGCGGAAAGAAAAAGGTATGGTGGTCAAGTTGGACCTAGTTAATGCGTTTGACAGAGTCCATCACAAATTCCTCTTTGATGTGATGCACAAATTTGGGTTTGGTCAAGAGTTTATTAGATGGGTCCGGGCTTGCATCTCTGAGCCCTGGATTGCCCCTCTGGTGAATGGAAGAGCAACGGAGTTCTTTAAAGCCTCTAGAGGGCTGCGCCAAGGCTCTCCTCTTTCTCCTCTTCTTTTTGCTTTCCAAGCTTCAGTTTTGAGTTTTTATTTAGAAAAGTGCCAAGTGGACCAAGAGATTATGGGTCTTAGGATTACTCGAGGTGTCAAGGATATTAATCATGCATTGTTCACTGATGATTCTCTTTTGTTGGGTGTTGCCTCTGTTTATTCTGCCTCCATATTCAAGAAAGTGTTGGATGATTTCTGTGGTACTTCGGGAAGAAAACTAAATGAAGGGAAATGCCATTTTTATGGATGGAATATATCCAACAACGAGCCTTCCTCAATTTCCAGATGTTTGGGCTTCGCTGGCTCTGCTTCTTGGAATTCTTTCATCTATTTGGGCCTTCCTATCTTCCAAAGGAGGCACTCCAGTAAAGATTGGCTCCCAATGGTTGAGAAATTCAAGATAAAAATTCAATCTTGGGGCTTCTAATGGCTAAATCTTGCTGGGAAGACAGTGTTAATTAAGTCTGTTCTAACCAGCCTACCGATATTCCAATTCTCGGCCATGTTGGATCCCTCCAGCATCCTCAAGAAGATGGCGGAGTGGATTAGAAGGTTCTTTGGGAAAGGCGGCAAGAAAAATGACAGGAAGATCCCCCTTGTCAGTTGGAGTAAAGTTGCTAAACCTCTGCTAGAAGGAGGTCTGAATTTCAAGGACCTGAGGACTCAAAATACTGCTATGGGGGCTAAGATCTTGTGGAGACAAATAGCCCCGAAACCGGGATGAGCTCAAAAGGCACTATGGAATAAATATTTCAAGGGTCAGAGGTTACGATGCTTGGATGACCTCACCCACACCATTAAAGGGTCTCATTTTCACAGGCTTTGCATGCAGGCCTTACCACTGATACAAAAGCACTCCTTTTGGATCCCGGGCAATGGCAAGCTCATTAATATCTGGACTGATAAAATCATGAACGAAGAACCTTTAGGTGAAGACTAAGAGCTCTCTGAGCTTCGAATCTGGACATTGAACAGCGGCATCAAAACTTTGTGGGATATCTCTGGAAGGATAATGCGTGGGCAGGCTGGAATAAACCTCATATGTTGGATGCTCTAGATTAGGCGTGGTCACTCCTGCTGACTAAACTGATAGGTATGAGCCCGATTAGCATCTAAAAACAAGATAAGAGAGGTTGGGGCTCTCAAACTGGTTCTTATACTGTTTCTCAAGGCTATGCATAGCTCAGAAAAATTCCTCACGTTCCTTGCTGCCCTGCGATTTGGAGAGGACTTTGGAGGTAGAAATGTGTGCCAAAAATCGATTTCTTCCACTGGTTGTTGTGCCACAACAACATTTTAACTGAGGATAGGTTGAAAAAGAAAGGCTTCCTGGGCCCTTCGAGATGTAGTCTATGCCTGGAAAATGAGGAAAATGCCTCTCATTTATTGATTGAATGCAGGTTCGCCAAGAGTATTTGGGCTGACGCGTTTTCCTCATGGGGATCCACTGTTCGTCTGCCCAACTCGATTGCTGGTTTCTTTGCTGATTGGGCTCACCTCTATCCCGGAAAGTTCCCCAAAAACAATTGGTTCAAGGCTGCCTGGCTGGTTTATCCGAAATTCATTTTCTAGCAAATATGGATTGAGCGCAATCACATAATTTTTCAAGAGAAAGCGTAGAAGGGTAATCTTGTTTTGTCAAAAGCCAACGTCTGCTCAAGGAATTTCTCGGCGAGAAGTTTGAGAAGCTGGAAAATAAAAATTTAAGTCCTCAAGAACTGGCGTGGGGGAGCAAGCTTGGCCTCCAATTTTCTGAGGACGAGAGACAATTCAAAACTACGAAAAACTGGCAGATCAGGCTTGCTGAGGGCGATTTCTGCATGTGGCTACATAAGCGTGATAGTTCCTCCTTGTTTTTTGATGGGGCCGCCAAAGGCAATCTGGGAATTGCTGGGGCTGGAGGTGTCATCAGGAATGCGGATGGCTACATAGAAAACAGGTATGCCTGGGGGCTGGGTCATAGTACCAACATGCAAGTAGAGGCCATGGCTCCGTTGCAGGGTCTTAAGCATTTACAGGATCTTGGTATTGAGAAAGCCATATTCTTGGTGACTCCCAACCCTTCATTCGAATTCTAGTGGATAACACGTCCCCGAGGGACTTTCGGCTGGCAAGTGTGGTTGCCAAAATAAGGAAGCTAGTTGGCTCCTTTCTTCAGGTGAATTTTTTCCACATTCTTCAGCAGAATAATAAGCGAATGCGGAAGCCAAAAAAGTTGTCCTCCTTCCTGCAAGCATTCGGATAAGAGACGGGATTGAAGATTGGGATCCAATTCCTTAATTTTGTTTCTCATGTATCACTGCGTTTTACTTCAGTAGTTTGTTTGTATTCACAAGCATGGGGAAATTTTGGAAACTGACTCGACTAACAGAGTCAAGAAGATTCAGAACATTAAGGTTAAGGTGTTAGTTTATCTATATGTTGAGGATAGCGGGTTCTTGGGCTTCCTAAATGCAACCGGCCAACAGGCTTTGGATTTCTTTTAATATAAACTATAATTGTTTTCATTACAAAAAAAAAAAAAAACATATTTACCATCAATCACTACCCACCATAATTTAAGCAAGTATTTGCATAAAAGACAGAATATGAATAAGATGTAAATGTATATACTTAACAGGAGTTATCACCCACAATTATTCACTGATATTCAACACCTTAACAAATGAGTAAAAATGTAAATGTGCAAACTTAATAGAATTTAATTTCCAAAGAGATGTGATTTAATTTGAGACATGTCTCTTGGGTATCTTGGGTATAAAATACACTTGAACATTTTCATTTTTCATACTCACTTATCACTCACACATCTCTCTCACACACATTGTGATATATACTTTCTTTTCATGTTTATTAGTTGAATTTTTGAAGTGTGATTGTTTGATAAATATAAAAGAACTATAATGTATATTCACAAGTAATTGCCATAGTTCGAAAATAAAGTACTTGTATTAACTGTACTGAAAAAATCAACACACCATTGTGTTATCTCCTTCCGAAATAGTCAAAATT
>CM062804.1:931016171-931237717 GCA_031772625.1 Pinus tabuliformis
AATCTCCATTGAATATGAGTTAAATTATTAAAAAATTTCTAACAGTCCTGCTTTTACGTTTACGCTTTTTTCCCTTTTCCGCCAGCGTTCTCTGGTTCCCAACGCGATCGAGTGCTCGGCTTTCCCATTTCAGCCCTATTCGCACATAAAAAATCACCATGTTTCTTGATTCAGGCTCCCAGGGCTAATTCGGCTCCCGCACAGTCTCCATGGCCTTGGTCAATGCGCTTTGACCGAGTCCTTGTCGTTCCACATTGGATGCCATGCCACTGGTTCAGGGTGTATTTTTATCGCTGTTTTGGAATTATTTAGAGATTTGTTTGACCTGATACAGTCATGATTCTTTGACAGTCTTCTATGGATCCAATTCGGATCATTACCTCCCACTCAAAAGGAAAAGTTTTTGGACCACCAAAAGTTGGTTTTCAAGCATCGACTAAGTGAGGGTATTGCTTTCTCACTTGTCCAATCTCAATCCACTTTGCACTGCTCGACTTTGAACCCTTGAGCCCAATCCTGAGGTACTCAACATCTCCCCTGCGCGTCGTCCTCACCTTCTTGTCCAACACTGTGTCTTCCTGCAACTCATTGAGGTATTCAGGTAGCAGGTCATCAATAGAAGGCAATTGACTTTGCTCTTCAAGGTCCTCAACCATTGAAGGTTCAAACAATCTCAAGCAATCTGCATTTACGACTGAGTAGATGTGCATGTAAGCTGGTAAATCAAGGCGAAAAGCATTTTCACCAATCTTCTCAAGTATCCTAAAAGGTCCATACCTGATAGGCTTTAGCTTTTTACCTTCACCTTGCATCCTGTCCTTGCTGATATACAGCCAGACTTGGTCTCCAACTTGAAAACTATGCTCCATCTGATGCTTATCATGCTTAGCCTTGTACTTGGCCTGGCTCTTTTCCAGCTGTTCCTGTACTGCCTGGTGGATCTCCTGGATCTGTTCAATGAACCTAGTTGCCTTGTCCACATCACTATGTCCTTCAACCATGGTGTCTTTACCAAAGAAAAAATCCAAAGGAGACCTTGGTATGAAACCAAAACAGGTCTCAAAAGGAGATCTCTGTGTAGAAGAGTGTTTGGCTCTGTTGTAAGCATGCTGCACATAACACAAGTGTTCATCCCAAAGCTTAGGATGTTTACTGCAATATCCTCTCAGTAACTAGATCACTGTCCTGTTTACTACTTCTGTTTGGCCATCTGTTTGTGGATGAAAAGCTATGCTTTTCTTCAACTTGGTGTCCATCAGTTCCCACAGACTAGACCAGAACTTCCCCACAAATCGGGTGTCTTGATTAGATACAATGGAAGTGGGTAATCCAAAATGAACCCATACATGCTCAAGAACAATTTTGCAGTCTGTTCAGCTGTGATCTGTTTACTACAAGGTATCAAAATACACATTTTGCTGAACCTATTCACAACAACATATAGATAATCATGACCTTTCCTAGATTTAGGCACTCCCCCAACAAAATCCATGGAAACACTTTCCCAAGGGTGAGAAGGAACTCGCAATGGAGTGTACAAGCCTAGTTTTCTATTGCTGGGCTTGCTTTTAGCACACATGGCACACCGTCTTACATATCTAGAAACTATCTCATTCATTTTTGGCCAATAGCAGGATCTTTGTAGCTGTGAAATTGTTTTACTTACCCCAAAGTGACCTGATATCAAAGAAGTGTGTGCTTCCCTAATTATCTTTACCCTCTCAGTTTGTGGAATGCAGAGTTTCCCACAATGGTATAAGAGTCAGTCCTTCATATGATAGTCCAATTCTTCTACTCTTTTGCCTTGACTCAAAGTTGCATATACATCTTTAAAGTCCATATTCTGAGCATATTGTTCAATGTAGCTTTCATGTAGCAAAGAATTATGCTTAAGTATGGTAGATGCATTTATAATGGGTCTAGACAACATGTCTGCAACCTTGTTATGTTAGGAGATGGGGTGATGTGGATTGATCGTCCCAAGGAGGAGGGACAGGATCCTTGAGGTACCCAACCTCTTGGATGAGACCTTCCTACGGGAGCCCCAATGTGTAGTAGCAGGAACTGATTGATTGGGTAGAGACAAATGTGGATGGAGCGGCAGAGAGAGCGACAGTGCAGGGAATCCCAGGACAACGCATAACTAGCAGGCTGCAACAATGCGAGAGGCACAAGTGTTTTGCACAGTGCTAGGTGGCACAGAGAGGTGTGCAATGGTGCGAGATGCATGGAGATGTTGCAGTAGCGCAGATGTCAAAGAGGGAGCACTTGTCAGCAGCAGGTAGAGCTTCAGCATCAGAGGGTGTTTCTATCCCAACAGGAGGTCAGTTGGGAGGTGCAGTGCGGATGCAATGCTGGGAGATAGAACCAGCAGCAGCACGGATGCAGTCAGAGATCAAAGTGACATAGGCTAGAGCAGTCAGATACTGAAGAGCACAAAGATGCAGAGTTTTCAGTGGACAGAGGCAATAATAGTCAGAGACTTTGATGACAGAGCAAGTGGACCGGCCAGATGTGTTGCATGGAGAACATTCTAGAGTTACAGGATCAGGTTTGAGAGGAAGCCTTTCTTGTTGAGAGGGAGTGTTGAAAAGTGTGCAACAAGAAATGCTTGTTGAGAATGCAACAAGATGATGGAGCTTAGTGAAAAGAGTCACCTTCACTAAGTGGGCCCGCAGTCAAATTATGGCGCAAGTTCTATTTTTGATCACAGTGTGGATGTTCACAGTATGAGTGATCACAGTGTGGGTGAGCACAGTGTGAGTGATCACAGTGTGAGTGATCAAAGTCTATTTTTAGACTGGCTGTCAAAAATAGAAAAGTCAAATATTATTGTCTCATAATAATATTTAGACTATAAACTTGATCTTATTCTCTTGGAGCACTTCAGGATGAGCTACGGATGTGGTACATGCAGATCCCATAGGGAAATACGTGGTTACCTATGGGATGACTAATATTTGCATGCAGGACTTCAGTTAGAACTCAAGTGAGTTGAGTTTAGTGGACTGGAGGTGCAATTGATGGAGTTGTGTTCAGTTTAGCCTTGTTAAACTAGTTGTATTTAGTCTAACTGATCAATAGACTAGAGATGAGTTGGGTGAATTAGTTATTAATTAATTCACAAGTTATTAACTCATAATGCAAATATAGAATACATCAGTTAACTCAGTTGCATGTCAGTGCATTTTCAGTTCAACAGGGACAAGTGTTAGAGGATCAGATTGCTATCAGTTGTGACTATAGCTGTGCATGATGATTTGCACAATCAGAGGGATTGAGTATGCCAATGAATTGGCCAATATCAAGAATTGTAGCCTGTTCTCACATCCAACAGAGTGTGAGTGATTATTTGCAGGTCAAATACGAGTTTGGTAAACCATTCTCATCAGTTCTTGAGCAGGTATTGAGCTGGAGAGGCAGGCAAGCAATGAAATAGATTTGGAGATCATATCTTAGCTGTATTGTGTGTAACAAGTGGAGCTG
This sequence comes from Pinus tabuliformis, assembly GCA_031772625.1. Lineage (NCBI taxonomy): Eukaryota > Viridiplantae > Streptophyta > Pinopsida > Pinales > Pinaceae > Pinus > Pinus tabuliformis. The sequence goes on from CM062804.1 coordinate 931,019,658, forward strand.
GTACTAGATTGCTTGTGATAAGCATTGTACTTTGTAATGTTACGTGATTCAATCAATATAATATACAGATAGTGTGGGCTTTTTAGCGAGATGCTTTCCTCGGGATACATACTGTGTTAATGAGTTTGATTGATGCTTCTATGTGTGCCTGTGAATGTTTCTGCTTCTGTAAATTGATGATCAACGTAGAGGAGATTATGTATTATACATGTTCCGCTTATAATTGTATGATCAGGATAATCTCTGTGAATATGTGTTAAATTATTCAAAATTTCTACATACAGGTGCTGTACTAATTTTCTCTTTCAAGGTGTCGAAGGCTTTCTGATGTTTGCCTCCCCACTGAAACACCTTATTCAATCCTATTAAAGCATGTAAGGGAGCTGCAATTGAGGAGAAGTTAGAAATGAACTTCCTCCAATATTGTGCTGCTCCTAGGAAGATTCTCACTTCTATAGTAGACATGGGTTTAGGCCAGTTCAAAATGACTGCCACTTTAGAGGGATCTATTTTCAATTCACCTCTCCCTACTATATGACCCAAGTAGTTTAGAGATGTTTTGCCAAATTCACATTTTGAGAGTTTAACATAAAGTTTTTCTCTTTTCAAAACATCTAATGTCTGCTTAACATGCTTTAAATGTTCTTCCCATGTTTTACTAAAAATCAGAATGTCATCCAGATACACAATAACAAAATCAGCAAGAAAAGGTCTGAGTACATCATTCATTAATTTCATGAAAGTAGTAGGAGCATTAGTTAAGCCAAAAGGCATAACCAGCCATTCATACAATCCCTTCTTTGTCTTGAAAGTAGTCTTCCATGCATCTTGCTCTGCAACTTTGACCTGATGGTATCCACTTTGCAAATCCAGCTTGGTGAAATAAACAACTTCTTTCAATTGATCTAAAAGATCATCTATGAGAGGAAGGGGATAACGATTCTTGATTGTTATCTTATTCAGTGCTCGGTAATCAATGCACATTCTCCAAGAGCCATCTTTATTTCTCACCAAAACGATTGGTAACCCACATGGTGATGTGCTAGGCCTGATGAAGCCTTTCTCGAGCAACTCTTGCACCTGCTTCTTGATTTCAACATTCTCTAAAGCACACAACCTGTACATCCCAATGTTAGGCAAAGGAACATCTTGCTGCAAAATAATATCATGTACTATTCCCTTTTTGGGTGGCAGACCTTTAGGTTCTTGAAACAAGACATCATACTCTGAAACAACCTTTTCTATATCAGCTTGCTCTTCAGCATTACAGCCCTCAAACACATTGGTTTTATCAGGCTTCTTTTCCTTTACAACCATTAGTAAGAATTGTTTGCATGAATTAATCATTCTTTTCATCTGTCCTGAGTTTATGAGAGTATAATTATTCTTGAGCTTATGAGCTCTTACAAAGTATTCGATTCCATCTTTAACCAGTAGATACTTGTTCTTAGCTCTATAGAAAATAGCCTTTCTGTCATACAAGTATGGATTTCCTAAAACAATTCCACATATATCCAAAGGAATTATGTCTAACTCAACCTCATCTACAAATGCTAACCCAAAAGAAAACTTGAGTTTGCACTGTCTAGTCACTTGTAGTTGTGCTTTATCATTCAACCATCCTAATGGGTATGGTTTCTTGTGAGGTGTAGTTGCTAATCCCAATTTCTTTACAATTGCTTCAGAAATCAAATTTACTTGTGAGCCACTATCAAACAAAGTATCAATATTTTGACTTTTGGAAATAACTCGAATATGGAAAATCTCACTTCTTTTTCTCTCATTTTCTTCATCAATAACAGATTGAGCAGAATTACTAGTAAATGCTTCAAAATTCTTACCTTTTATACCTATGGCTACTATAGTTGTTTCATCTTCCGAGTCTGACCCCAAATCTTTCTGAATAGCTGCAGCTGTCTTCTTCTTCTTGCCCTCAGACTTCTTAATCTCATCATTGGATGCAGAATCCAACAATGCTCATCATCATGCCCCTCCTTTTTACAGTGAGTGCATGAAGCTTTGGCTTTCTGTGCAGTGTTAGCCTTCCTTGCTTTCCACTTCTGTTTTCTTTTCTCCTTGCTCTTGCTTACAGTGGGTTGGGATGGTCCCCCAACTTCTGGATTTCCATTCTTTCCTCTAGCTTATAGATGAGTAGCTTGTACAGATACCTCATCTATACTAGTGGGATTAAACATGAGGATGGTATGCCTCATGTAGCTGTGTAGACCACCAATGTACTTCAAAAGAGTCTCTGGTGAGTCTAATGAGATACCGAATATCAATGCTCTCTTTCTGAACTCTTGAGTAGACCCTTTCACACTTTGCCCTTTCAACTGTCGAAGAGTTTTCCAACTCATCATGGCTTGTTGCATGTAGGCCAACAGATAGAACTGCTTTTTGATTGTAGAAACAAAGTCACTCCAGACAGAGATGGTCTTGCCATGTCTTTTCATATCAGCTTGGGTTCTACCTTCCCACCAAACCAAGGCAGTGCCTCCTAAGCGTAGGCTTGCCAGCTGAATCTTACTCTTGTTTGAGTTTATGTTCTGTACCTTGCAATACACATCAATTTGTCTAATCCAATTGTCGAACTTTTTAGAATTTAGCTCTCCATCATATATAGGCAAATCAAATTTAACATCTAACTTAATCAAAGATGCTTTCTTATTATGCACAGGGCTATTAGGAGGTGTGAGAAAGCTTTCCTCTTTCCCCTTTCCTTTGGAGTGGTCATGGCAGTGAGACTCATCTTCTTCTTTATCTTGTTTAGAACCTGATGAATCTTCAACCTTTTTCTTTCTAAAGTCTCTGTACATTTCTTCTACCATAGACTTTATAGCTAGGAAACTCTCTATGAATTGAGGGTCTGGCCCAACAGAACCTTCTTCTGACATTGTCTTTCGAGAATAGACTCTCCCAATTTCAGGATTAGTTTCCACCAACTCTCCTTCTCCTAATTTGAGCTTTGATATTGTGAGCATTCACAACTAAACCAACACAAGCTTGTCTAACCTTACAGCTTAGAGCTCTAATACCACTTGATCTGATATTCACCCTATGAGTGACATCAGTTAAAGATTTATTAAACTAAGGTATTACAGACTCATGTGCTGGTGTGTGTGTTATGTGTTATTGAAGCAACAGATCGATCAAATTACCAATACACAGATAATAAAATGGAAAGACAACAGAGAAATACAGTAAGCAAACACAAAGACACAAATAATTTTAATAAGGAGTTCACCCTATTCTCCAGGGCTACGTCTCTGGTCCAACTTTCAGTGGTGGCCTTGTTTTATTGTGCCTTTGGGCAGAGAATTTACAATACAGGGACTCAATGTGAGTTCACCTGAAGCAGGTTTTGCTTGGCAGGGTGGTCTTTGGATTCCCCAAGCCACTGGAGTACACAAACTCTTCTTCTTCCTACCAGCTCTGTGACCTTCTGGTCTACAGTGGAAAGAGCCAAATATGATGCTCAGTCCGGACAGATTCCTCTATGGGAAGGCTTGAATCTTCAAGCTCTCTGGTGCTCGATGCTACTGCTAATCAGCTCAACCCTCTGTCTCTTCTGCTTTGCTTTACTGTTCTCTGTGTTCAGTCCTCCTCTCAGGGTTCACTGTTCCACTTCTTTGTCTCTCGACTTCTGTCTCTCTGTGCCTAACTTGACTGGTTTGACTGTCTCTGTTCATGGCTTTAGCCATTCGATCCCTATGCCTGTTCGGTTCCTCTTCCGCCTGTTGATTCACCTTCTGTAGCTGCGCTTGGAGTTCCCTGTTCGGCGTCATCATGAATGCTCAGGGAGTGGCCACTTGTCCTCCTCTAAATGGCACCAACATACTTCGTCGATTCGTTTCTTCAGTTACATCGTGGATGCATTCTTCCTCCACCATGGCGGTCAAACGGATTTCAAATCCCTTTAAAACGTGGCTTAATTCCCTGTCGATTCTGCTTCTTCCCATCGGGCACGATCTCAGCTGTCCGATCTGGGCCCTCCAGATCCGACGCCATACGCACATTTCACGCGGTTGACTTGCTCGACCGATAGCGCATGATCAACGATGGTTTTCTCTCACCTCCGCCTGCCACGCGTCGATCGTTGTATGGAATCGCTCCGCTCTCATCTAAAACCTCTTACCGTTTAAGTGTGCCCCGATCAATACTGCCAGTTTCCAGAGCGCGGGTCCCGCCTTGTACGTTTAGCGTCTTTTCCCTTTTCCGTCTGTGGTCCTCTGGTTCCCAATGTGACCGAGTGCTCGGGCTTTCCCATTTCAGCCCTGTTTTCCCTAAGCGCTAATCGTGCATCAAAAATCACCTCCGTTTCCCGATCCGGGGCTCCTAGGGGCTAATTTGGCCTCCCGTGCAGTCTCCATGGGCCTCGGTCAGCGCGCTTTGACTGAGGTCCTCGTCGTTCCACATTGGATTCCATTGCCACTAGTTCAGGGTGTTTTTGATCGCTCTTTTGGAATTCTTTAGAGATTTGTTCGACCTGATACAGCCATGATTCTTTGACAGTCTTCTATGGATCCAATTTGGATCACGGATATGTGATTTGAAGTTGAACATTGGAAGACACCATTTGATTAGTAGCCAATGATGTAAGTTGTTAACAGATGCGAGAGAAATCACCGATAATGATAATGATCCTCAAGGTACTGCAGTACATTTTGCATGGTGTGAATGGATGATTTGATGTCGAACACCATATAAAGTATTTTGGTCGAAGGTCATTGATGTCAACCTATCGCCGGAAGTGAGAAACCTGCCATTGATGTCAACCTATCGCTAGAAGCATGAAACCTTCCATTGATGTCAACCTATCGTCGGAAGCGAGAAATCTGCCATTGATGTATGCAAGCCTCAAGGTACTAGAAGGGTGTTTCTAAGTCAACTTCTTGGATAATGTGCTGATGTCGACAAGAAGCGACTCATCGCAGGAGGGCCTTGATGTATCCCACATCAACGACATGAAACGAGTGTAGTGATTTTAGAGATGGAATTTGACTGACGACACAAGGTTCAGGAATGGAAGTCATGAAAATGAAGGTTTATGGTATTATAAAGGATGAATTTTGACTAAATGACTTCTCTTGAACATGTCGTCGACACTGAAATGAATTAGTAGCATTGACCCAAAACAAAGTGATGGATGGTATGATAGACCAACGGTATGATAACCATCAACATGATAATCCAACCCAAATAGTTAAGGTGATGGAGTGAAAGTGTCATGTTCAAGAGCGACCTGCTACCATAAAGTGGTTTTCCCCTTTTTCCCATTTTCCCTAGTCATTGCTGACCAATACCTCTTTATTTTCTATTAAGCTTGAGGAGGATAACATATGCTTGTTGTATAATTCCACCCTTCAGGTGAATCCATCGCTATTTAATGTTTTAACGAGTCTAGCGAAGGTGAAACTCGATCTTGTATAGATGGACAAGTTGGTCGCTATTTGATGTTTTAATGAGTTTAACGACAAAGATAACTTGGTCCTTTTCATGTTTAGAGAGTTTGAAAAGGTATAAAAAGAAAACTCCACAAGTTCTTTTTCGTAAATTAATCTCTCAAGCCCGAAAAAGCGTAAAATAATACAAGAGAGATGTCGTTTCCAATCCGTTAACAAGCTGGAAAGGACAAGTGCTCGACAATATTTTCATGTTTAGAGAGTCTGAAAAGAGCTTAAAGAGGACTCCAAGGGGGTTCCTTTTTCGTTTTTAACAGAGCTTGAAAAATAGATAAAAGTGTGCTCTATGGTCAAAGGTACAATTTACAATTGAGCATGTCGAATTCTATAAGTCAGTTGCAAAACCTGCTCAAAACACCACCAAATGGATTAAAAATACCTGTTTCATAGGAAAAAATAGGCAAATACTAATGTTTACTCAATTAATGAACATGAAATAAACATAAAACAAGTTTTTACCATGACATTTTTACCATTTGGAACTTACCATTCAATTTTGTGCTCTGAGCTAGTTTTTTACCTTGAACTTCATCAGTTGATTGCGAGAGATTCTGTGGACCATTTCTCGAGCCGTCTGGACCAGGTAGGAGCTTAACCTCTCTTCTTTCCTTTCAGGTCATTCTTTTGTCATTTCATGCAAGTTTTAGGGTTTTTTGGGGCCCCTGGGGTTTCATTTTTTCGCCCTAGGATCAGCGCAGGCTTTCACATTGAAAACTGTACTGAAGAGCACCCAAATAGAAGGCTGCATGCTCTGCAATGCACTGTCTCTATGCCTGGGCTGCGCTGGGTGAGTTTCCCAAGTTTGATTTAGTTGTTTGCTCCAAAATTTGTCCTGTTTTTTCATGGAAAGGATCCTAACTAAGCTTATGATTGTGTTTCAGGATTTCATCGGATCAGAATGTCGATTACATGGTGAGAAAGAGAGCACGAAGAACAAGACATGGTTTCCCTAAACAATCCGGGTACAGTTGAGGCCCTCAAAAACTGTGGGTTACTCAAATACTTCAAGTTGTCCGGAATGAGGCAACAAATAGAACTACTGCAGTTCCTTGTTCATGCATGGGATCTGATAGATCATACTTTTCACATTAGGGACAAGATGGTCCCTATTACCATTGATGATATTTACTTTCTTACCGGACTGTCAAGGCGAGGTGCCCCCATCTCACTTTCTAGATTTTCCCATGGAGGTGAATTGGTGAGAGATTATATTAGATAGTTTTGTTGGCCAGGTACACAACCTAGCAAGGATGGGAAAATAAACATCAGGGATGTAGGTGATTTTCCTTTGAGAATGATCCTCTTCACAATCACAAAATTGGCTAGCAGTGTGACACTACATCTGGTGAACAGATCATATATGCAGTATGCACTGGAGTGTCTAGAGCCAAAAGTTTTCAACTAGTGCGAGGCTGTGCTTTCTTCACTGAAAGAACAACTGACCAAGGTAAAAAGTGGTAAGATGAATAATTTCTGCTATGGTTCAATCTTAATCGCTTTTACCTTAGAGAGAATCCCATTGATGCAACCACAACATGTATCACTGGGTGTAGCTGGTCCTAGAGATCCACGTATGTAGAGGTGGGTTGAATTGATGGCTCGACATGCAGGTCAGTCAACAATCATTTTTTCCACTGCATTCTTCAATTGGCTTGAGCGACAACACCTTGTCATCGAGGAGCATCCATACTCAGGGATGGATTTCCATGGAGATCCAGATTTGATTATATCAGTTGGAGCACAATGGGATGCTATGGGTAAATTGTTTGACCAAAGTGTTTTTTGATTTTTTCAAGTTTCTACATGTTTTTTTGTGTTTTTAATGTTTCCAAGACTAAACTAAAATCATTCTTGTGCATGCAGATGTGGGTACTATTCGACTTGTGGGGCACCAACAGGGTGCAGGTGGGCCGACGTGGAGAAACATTGGGAGAGCAGTTCTTCAGGACTTAGATTTGGCCAAGACCTTAGCAGAGTTGTAGGATCACATAGAGGGATTAACCCTTGGTATTCCGGATGTCCAGATCGAGGAGTTACATATGAGGCTGCAGCGCCACACTATTGGTGTTCCTAGCTGCTGGCGAGGCTTTTGCGCATAATAGCAGAGGCTGTGTCTATTATCATGAGCACCGCTAGATCTACTTAGGATGTTTTGCATGCATTTTCAGTTTTTTTTGGGTCAGATGACCAAACGTGTCTTGGACACAAATTTTGTAAAAACTTTTAAAACACCTATCTATTTTACTTTCAGAGTTTTCTATGGTTATATACAATCCTATTCAACTGATGATGTGAATTGAAAATATTACTTTTACATGTGTCGCAAATGTCTATTTAACACCTAATTCGCTAGAGAATCAGTTAATTTGTTAATATTTTTGGAAATATGTTGATATTGAATGTGTTCAAAATGCCTTTCCAAAATACGAACTCTAAGGAACATACGAAAAATTGTTGGATTTCAGACAATATAAATGTTTGTTAGTTGTAGTACAACGAGTTGCGAGTCCAACCTATCTATTTTACTCACTAACTCGCCACTTGGAGCGAAAATAGCCCATGCTGTAGAAGACAAGTTTTGCGTACTATGACTAGCACCATCAGCGTAACCAACAAAAGGTTCTGAAGACTTCGACATCTGCAAAAAATGCAAAGTGGATTACTAACCAGATAAAAACTCTAAAAGACACACACACACATGCAATAGTAAGAGTTACAGGGTAAATGAAACCAACATGCAAAAGTTTTTCAACTTCTGCTTTAATTGCAACGACTTTCTTTTGATGAACAGGTGAAGCCGATGTCGTACTGGCTTGACATCAGGGTACATTTTGATTTCATGTTCAACAATACTAGAGAATTAGACACACACACACATGCAATAGTAAGAGGTACATGGTAAATGAAACCAACACGCAAAAGTTTTTCAACTTCTGCTTTAATTGCAGCGACTTTCTTTGGATGAACAAGTCAAAGTTGCTTTGATATTGGCTTGACATTAGGGTACATTTTGATTTCGTGTTCAACAATACTTATCTAGTGAATTAGTACTTATTTGTAGATACCAAATTCTCCAAAACACAACTGCCTTAGCGATGGTTCTTAATACCATATGGGTAGAACACATATAAAAGGTTTAGTTCAATTCTCAATGGAGGAAGGGGTCGAGTTGCCAGCCCCGACCCCTGGTCACAATGATCCATACAACCCTTGGCGGAATGGAGATAGGTACTAATGGAAGAGGGGCTATCCCTGGCCCCGGCCCGTGGGCATATGCTCCACTAAGAGACCATGGCTAAGGCTGTAGGTGCGATGGTGGAGAGGGCGAATGTTTGGCCCTTGACCCTGGGCACATGCCATACCACATGACCATCAAGCGAATGATGTTAGCACTAAAGGTGTGGTGGCTGGGTCAGATCCCTAGCCCCCAATCCCATGGTAAACCCACAGGACCGCAGGTACTAGCAGATGCACTTCAGATAGAGGACCAGCCCCAGGTCCTTTGGACCCCAACGTGACCGAAGAGCTCAGATTTATGGGGCCCGGTGGGAAGGGCGAGCAATTAGCCCAGCCCTTGATCCCGTGGCACCAACGTGACCACACACCCGTGTTTTAAGGGCTAGGTCAGCGGGGGCGAGCATTAAGGCCCAACCCACGGCCTTATGTGGCCTATATGACCACATTTTTCGGTCTCCAGGGGTTATTGGAAAATTTAAGTTTCCTACAAAATGTATTGATAGAGGGCGAAAATGTCACTCCATTAGCAAAAAACAAGGTGGATTTGTAGGACTGTTAGACTGTTGTTCCAATTTGTAGGAAAGTTAACAGTAAAACTCATGGGAGAGCTTGGAGAACAATATCTTTTTGAGTTTTTTACCAAATTGAGCTAAGAAAGAGTTTACCTAGGGGTTTTTGGATGTTTTGTATCCAATGGTGACCTCTAATTTATGATTTGAGCACATCTAAGTAGTCTTTTTGTAGGTTTGAGACTAAGGGTGTATGGATCAATCAAGGTTTAGAAGCAATTTTGGAAGGTGTTTGAGCATGGAGAAGGCCTTGTAGGGGTTTTCTCACCTTCATAAGTCTATTGCAGCAGTTGTTACTTACAGGGTTTAGCTCAAGTTTACTTTTCTCTTTATGTCATGTTGAGGGAAGTTTTGTTTATATGCTTCAATGAGGAATTGAAGTGCTCACATGCTCATTTTAGCTCATTTCAGTTGGAGTATGGGATCTTTGTAGGAGATGCCTTGTGTTGTTGTTTTATGTGAGAGTTCTTTGCAGGAGAACATTACCTTGTAGGGGTAATAGCCACATGTTTCACTAGAAAACTTTATGTACTCCCTTTTATATTGAATATATGGAGCGGTCTAGCTATGTTGGCAGGCTCGAAGATGTAGCCCAGGAGGGGTGAACTCCATCAAAAAATATTTTGTTATGCTCTTCATTATGCCTGTATGAGTTATGTGCTATTATGTTGCTTATGATAAGTTTACATGTGAAGACTAACTCATGACTTGAAGAGACATTGGAAAAACTTGTTTTGTGACAAGACCCATGTTCCCTTGCAAAGCATCAGACCGATCCTATTTTATTTTGTTTGATTGTGGAGAAGAGGAAATTGAACACCTCCTCCATTTTCAGATCACCTAAAAGACAAAATTGCTAAATAGAATCATAATTGTGCAAACAAAATTGTAAAGTAAATGGATTTGTCGTGGCAGAAATTGGTGTTCCGATTCCATGAATGACACAACAACATGTAAGATGTATTATGAGTCCATGACTCGTTGAAGAAACATGTTAAACATTTTTTTAATGTAGTCCTTGTCGGGGGCAATTGTAAATTCCATTTTCATGTTTTTAGTGAAAATCTCTTGTTCAATTTCCCTAGTTTCTTCCTGCACCTCAACAACTAATTAAGAGTTTTATTTATTAACCTTGGAAAAAGCAATTAGCCATGTGTCAATGTGTTCTACAGTAAAATCAATGATGCTATCAAATTCCGCTTCCATTTTTGTTTTTTCTCCTCCAATTGAGTTTGTAACATTTCGTTTGAAATTAACTCAAAATCCAACAACATGCATGGACCATCTAAGGCTTTTATAATATCCATTTCCCTAAGATAGGCATTACCTCTCCTTTTTCATAGGTCACTACAAGCAGAATTGATATTCTCAAGTGTAGTGACCCTTTCCGCCCATCCAACTTCCAATTGCTTCACTCGTTCAGTATCTGGTAGCTATTGGTTTTGATTTTCGAAATCATAGAGTAGTCCTAGCCTCTGCTTAAAAATATATAATTCATTGTCAACAAATTTCTTGTCTTCTGCAAGATTACTATTAACTAAGTCCATAAATATCATCATTTTCTCTTGCAAATGCATTAAATTGAAAATTGCTTGCCATGTATCATCAATAATTTCTAATCTTTGGCATATGTTCTCGAGGATATATGCCTTCACTACATTAAGTAGATTCACAACCTTGTTAAATGTTTGCGGTGTTGTAACAGTGGAACTTGACAACGGAGGTGACCATACTACCAGTGGAGTCATTAACAAAGGAACTGGATTTGCAATGTCTTGTAGTTCTTTGAATTTCCTTTTCAACATGTGATTTTCCACAAGCACGTTGGTAACATTTTGAGTAATTTCATCATTGGTAGATTGATGCAATACCCCTTTGTGTCAACACCAAAAAGATCAATATCCACATGTTCATGACCAATAATCAATTTTTTTTCAACCCTTACCTTTTCAACTTTCATTTTTTTGTTGGCCTTGTTATATTTCACATTTTTCAATGTGAGAGGACATTCATCGAAAATAATGTCATCTTCTGCAATTTGCTCCATTATCTTATGATTCTCTACTAAATGAGTAGAAACCCAGTTAGGTAGTTCACTACTACTACTTTCCACATCTATAGCCTGTTGAATGCTTTCTCTATTTACAACACTTTTGGACTTGGCTATTTGAATTGTATGCATTTGGTTTGGAAATATTATGTGAAAATTGTCTTACACATTTTGACGTGTTGCTGAGTCACGAGTAACCAATTTTTCAAAACTAGGATTTTTTCTCTTTCCTAGAGTCGTGCATGACTCTACACCAGTAATAGTTATGAAAGGTGAATATTGTTGTGCAAGATTTAGGGATTTTTGTTTCTTTCTTGCTTCAACTACTCTTTGGGCGTCCATTTTCGATATTTTATACTCGATTGTTTGCAAATTTAATAAATTATGTGTTGTGTAAACATATTTTGAATTAGACAAAGATTTAGAGGTATTATTTGCTTGCACATTATGACATGCAAAAATTGCATTGGTTCTTTGTTCATATGCAATTTAGGTTATTAAGGAAAAGCAAATATTAGAGGCAAAAGAAAAAGAAATAGTGAATTCATAAGATGCAATGACTATTGCATGTGTTAAAACTTTTGTTAAATTTCCTATGTTCATAAAGTATGAAATGAGAAAATACAAATCCCTAAACAATTGTGCAAAAAAAGAAATATGTTGTAGAGAAAATTGCGAAAGAACTTGAGTAATTGAGAAAATGAATTATTGAATAATGTTGAATCTACTGAGATGTGAGACCAGGAAAGTATTCGCTAGTGCAAATGTCTATGTTTCTCTTCTTTTCTGTTGGCATATTCAAAGAACGATTGGTCGATTATATAATTGAAAATAGCTTGGTTCGTTTATTTGCTACTTATATTCGTCTGCAATGTCGTGTAAATTCTCAATTTCTTACTTCAGTCCCAACTACCAGTTGTTGGTATTCTTGACATGGAAACTACCACTTATGACACTCTTAATAAATAGTAATTGAAAATATCAAAGCCAATGTTTAAGAGAAGTAATGGAAATAAGTATAGAAATTGCAAACCATCTTGTCCACTTACTGCATATTTTTCTCTTGATTTAATTTTATTGAAATATGTGCCATACAAACATAAATCTGCAATACAATATAAGGTCGTTGTTTATCTATACTACGTTCTAAAAGGTTTTCTGGTGCATTTTCTGGCTTAAATTGCCAAAAAATTGTCAATGATTTATTGGATTTATGATTTTGGGCGGAAATTTCTGCATAATCTGGCAGTCATACAAGTTTCCAAAACAACTAAGTGCATATATGCAGTAATAAAAAATCTCATGACAATTATGACAATTAGCTTTGAAATTTCCAATAATAATTGTAAATAAATATTATGCATAGACGTGCTTGGCTATTTCTATCACAAATTGATTTAGTTACTGAGTTGGCCCCCACCACTAAATCATAGATGATTTGTTTATTTTGATATTGTAATACAAAAAATGTTGAAGGGAACTTGATTTATGAACACTTTGATACACGATTTTCAAGATCACAGTACAAAGCTAATTGCCATAATGTGTTCTAGTTGGCTGCGTATACATTTTCTCATGATTTCTGACAAAGGTTTTTGTTTACTAAAGCTATTAATCATGATTTAATAGTACAATGCCAATTGCCTTTACCGCCATTTTTTCTTATTTGTTGCTGGATTTAGATCCGATTTATAGATTTATCGACATGTTTAACACTTTCAATAAATAGCAATTGAAAGTTTCAAAGCAAATGTTAACAAACCACTGGTAAAATAAATCTCGAAATTTTTTCCTTTCTTACTTTGGTGGTTATCTCCTTAATGTTGTCGATATATGTGTACTAAATAACATAGATGTTCAAAATAAAATAAATATGAGTTCATTGTGATCATGTACATTATTGTATAGGTATTCAACATAACAAACAAAAATACCATGTACATACATGATCACTTAATGTTAGCACAAATGTGTAGTCTAACGAGGCTGCAAATTTGTCTGGAAAAGAATGGAAATTCTGACACAATTTTGGTGAAATTCATATATATATATATATATTTTAAATCTCAGTTACAATTGTCAAACTTCAAGATTTTGGGTGCCCCAAGGGTTTTTGATGGCATTGAATCCATTTCCACCATAAAAAACAAGATTAAAACACTCCTACCATCAGATTTTTTTGGGAAAAAATGGTTGGATTCCAACAAGTTTTGGCTCTCCAGGAAAAATTATCGCCTCGGTAGACAACTCCTTAGCACAAAATGATTCCATGGCTTTGGTAATGTTCTATATGTACCACCAATTATCTCTAACTAATAATCGGATAAATAGAAATGGCTAATACTATGGCTAGCTTAGAAGCAAAGGTGCAAAAAATGCAAGATCGATCAACTAGAAAAATGCCAAAACGATTTACATTTAATCTTGTAATGAAGACCCTTAATTAATTGTTTTATTGACACCAAAGCATGTCGCTAAACATTGGCATACAACTTCCTTCGCACAATGGTCAATCATTGACATTTGAAACCGTTATTAATTGATGTGGGTCCCAGATGTTGTGAGGAGGAAGCAATGTTTGTGAAATACATTACTAAATAACAATTCAAAAAGAGAGGTGTATATTTGTTATTTTTTTTATAAATACTAGACAAAGCTATTTATTATTCTGATAAATACTGGACAAAGATTTGGGCATAGTCAAAGCGCTAATGCACATGCATTTGTTGTGGGATATGCACAACCATCTCTGGATAGCTACTTCCATATTCAATAACATTTTTTGGTAGACAAAGCCAAATAAATATGCATTTGCATTTGTTCTTTGCACATGCTTCATCTGAACAGAACCTAGGTCATCTGGTAATCTCAGGGGAATAAAGACACCTTCATACAACTTCCACCACACATGATAGTCATTAGGTTCAACGTTATTAGATAATCGCTATTTAATTAGATCTGGATTCAGTCTTCCTTCTTTGAAATGACAACATAACGGTTTCAAATATGTGCGGAAGGATGGTGTGTGGAACAAGGAACATAAACCTCTCCTTTCACATACGTCCGTACTTCGATGTGGCATATCACCATGTCTACGATATTATTGGTAACATTCATTGAAAACATAATAATATTATTTCGATATGTGTAGAAAACTCTTCGCATAAGAATATTTGTAAGTGAACACTTTTCATAGTGTAGCAGAATCAAGTTCTTTTGTGCTCAAGACTTTAGCAATCAAGTGATTAAAGAATTAAGCATATGTGTAGGGTTGTATTATTGGTAATATTTTAATAATAAATAATGCATAGAAGTTGATTGTACGACATTGTATGTTAGCTTTGAACTTTCCCACACTCACCCTTCACACTCAACAAAGCTCCACACTTAGGTACATCAAAGCTAAATCTGTAAAAGTTCACTAATTGAAAAAACAATTCATTTGAAATAAGATCAGCCCAATCAAATATTCATCCTACCAACCCCCTCTGTGAATGCACAACTATGTTCACATGACTTATTTTGTATACATATAACCTCTTCTGCACAACTCCCTTTACATAACCATATTTGTATATGCATGACCAATTGCGTACAATTTTTTCACGCAACTAGTTGAAGAAGCTCTCAAGATTTCATTGTTCGAACTTTGGTACTTCACACAATTCTATGCAATTACTCTTCTACATAGCTGATACTAACATATACTTTCCAAATAACAGAAGCAAACTTAACATTATCCTTTATTATTTGGTTGAAGAATCTGACAATTGTCAAATAACTTTTCCGATTTATTGAATCATTGGGATCTAGTTTAATGTTATAACTAGTAATATCTGAATATATGGAACTGTGCAATAATGATTTCTCTGCATTCTCGCAAAATCATTTTCTTTTGCACTAAGTACTTTGGACTCTGTATTTTTTATCCGAACACATACGAAAGTGTAGAGCTTTGTTTGGATGCAGAGATTAAGTGTGGAAAGATCATAACCATATAAAATATCAAATCTCATTTATCAATCTTAGTGTTGCATATTGTAATGGTTCTTAACGAAATTAATATTCATGTTTATAACATATTGTATTTCGTAATCATCATAAGGATAGTATGCAACATACAAATTGTTGAAAGAATTCACTCTTAGCATGTAAGAATGAATCAATTCCAAGTATTGTTATTAATATCCATTTAGTAAATCCACATGCA
Organism: Pinus tabuliformis; assembly: GCA_031772625.1. Taxonomy (NCBI): domain Eukaryota; kingdom Viridiplantae; phylum Streptophyta; class Pinopsida; order Pinales; family Pinaceae; genus Pinus; species Pinus tabuliformis. The sequence continues at coordinate 931,035,186 of CM062804.1, forward strand.
ATGATGTTATCACAACTAGTTGCAAAGATATTGATAAGGCCATATCTATCGATATTATAAAATACTCTTTTCGATATCTATTCGATGAATTCAAGTATATATATTCATTTTAAAGGAAAAGTGTTTAGCATTCGATTGAATAATCTTGGATTAGAGAAACAACTATCAGTTTTGGTTGGATGTGTTATTAGTGTTGGTGTGCCCCATGTTGTTGTAACTATTGTTGGTGTTGGTGTACTAATGAGTAGCTTGTATCTATATGTGACTAGTGAGAGAAGTTAGTCATACACAGAGGACATGTGGAGAAAGTACAATTAACGAATTAGAGATTAGGCTGGAGACCGAATGATGCTTATGCGAATGGACCTGTTTCTGTTTCTTGCATTGCAGATTGAGCCTATTTTCCATAATATTTGTGGGTTGGATAGTTTGAGACTCAATTCTATTACGTTGTGCTAATATGAGGATGCAATATGGATATGGATCGCTAGTTTTTTTCTTTTTGAGTTGTCAGTTGCGGAGTACTATTTGGTGTTAGCTTCCTAAAAAAAGTTGTGTTGACGTGGTTATACGTGTACAAAACCAATGGTTATTTTATTATTAATAGATTGTGAAAACTGTAGAGGTTATTACAATGAAAGCTCGATAGTTTTTTGCGCATTATGAATTCTCTCTATAGTTCCACATGTATGCATTTGTGTTATGTTGTTGTTGTTATTATTATTATTTATGAACGTATCTACAACTACAAAAATAGTTATCCAAAGAAAGCTATGCAGGAATGGTTGTGCAGAGCTAGTTCTCTGGTGAAAGCATGTGCGGAAACGAACAAATGCATGTGCATAAAAATAAAGAACTTTTTATATGCCATAATTGCAAACTTTGATAAACATGCCTGAATTATAATGTTAATTATAGATACATTGTTCAGTTTCATAATTGCTAATGTATAAACCATTTGGAATAGAAACCTTTTGCAATTTGATTTTGATACTCATGCTTTTTGATATGAGAGCTTCATTCTACAAAGATCTCATTATAACCTTTACAGAATGAAATTAATATTATTTATCCATTTTCTTGAATGGTTTACTGCAGAGCTTGAACATGGACATGCTATTGACGTACAAATTTTTTTAGTTGTTGGGACTAATAGTTGCAACTCTTATTCTCATTGCACTTATATTGGAGGACATAAAAAATATGCAAAAAAAAGAATATGATAAGCTGTAATTCTACAATCAGAAGTGCTTTTCTACTCTGTGAAAAAGAAACTTTACAAAATGAAATTATTATTATTTATCTGAAGAACTAAGTTTGTTTAATTGGACTATTTTGAATTGGAATTTAAGTAAAATAGATATGATTTAAAGTAAACATTTTTACAGTAGTATTTTCTGATCAAAGATCAAGCAAATCAGTACTAGCAAAATTACAAGATTGATGACGATCATTGCTTAATGAATACCATTAAAATGGATAGTAGTTAAATGTAATTTCATACCATTAAAATCGATAGTAGTTAAATTTCATTTCATATATGGTCTGCTCAATTATGACAAAATTAAGGTGGTTGCAAGTTCTTTGCAAAAATGACGGTGAGAGAAGGGAGCGAGAGGTTGAAAGCAAAGATTTCATTATACAGAGTATGAAATGATTTAATACATTAGATATCAATTCATGTTGTTTGTGAAAACAATTTGTTAATGTTCATTTTCTATAGTCTATAGATAAGAGAACATAACAAATTGCAAAGATTGGTCAAAGCTATGTGACAACATTCAAACTAAAATTGGACTTTGTTATATGTGTTATAACAAACTAAAATACATCATTTGTATAAAAAGAATTGTATCCATGTTCAAATTGTAATTACCATAGCTATGATTAAAATAAACATCAAAGTCTAAACAAATTTCTGACAATAAAAAAACAGTTCTTGAATATTCATTTTTCATTTCGTTCAACAAAAGAGCAATCATGTTCGAATTGTTCACAAAATTGGTAAACAATATCAGAATTTGCACAAATTAATGAGTTTTTAACAATAAGGTATACAATTGGAATAATAATAATACTATATGGCTACTCATAATAGTTATTTTGTTGATAGTAACACTTTTTCTGATATCACAGTTCACTGGCATATTCACGTCTGTCATTTTGATTTTTTTGTCTCGTTAACTTCACACTCCTGTATTTTAGGAAAATAACAACAATTATTTCCCAACCAATTAAATATCGATAATAAATGATAATGTAACTCTAAAACAAAACTATCTTGTATTTTTTTTGTTTTTTAAAAGGAAAAAAAAACAACAAAAACATGTGCAAATGTAAACTACGTCGAGAATTTTAAATATAAAAAATAGCATTTGATTTCTAAAGAGTTTATCAAAACCTTTATGCCTAGCTACAAAAGTAAATGAATTGGAATCCTATGAACCGTTCTGTGAAAAAACCATTTGCAATGAAGAGCGGAAAACTGGATCCAGAGATTGACTCTATTCATAATAACGTATATAGAAATTTGAACTTTTGATGTCTGGTAAACAAAAAAAAAATTCCAAGATTTAAGAAAACTTATAGTGTGTAAAATCATATGTCATAATTGTTTAACTGTTAACTTTTTTTAGAGTTTGCAGCTTCTTCAAGCAACTTCTTTAATTTTTCATGTATGCAATCTTTCATAGGAGCAACTGTAATTTGCAGTTTGACACTTTGACTGAATATCTCTTTTTCAATTTATTTGGTTTCTCCTTGCAATTTCGAAGCTAAACTAGCAAAGTTCTGTTCATTAATATTAACAAAGATAACTATTCATTCCCTACTTTCACGTGTACTAAAATTAACTATATCGTCAAACTATGTTTCCTTTGACTGTTTTAGCTTATCCAATTCAATTGTTAACGTTTGTCTTGAAATTAATCTAGAGTCACATGTGATACGTGGGTCATATAGATTGTGCATGACCTTGCCATATGCATTTGCTCTTCGAATCTCTATGTTTTGATATTTAGAAATAATGTTCTCTGTTCTTTTGATTCTTTGAGATCATGTAACTTTGAGTTGCTTCATTCAATTAGCATCTGGCAGTTCCTGCACTCTTTTCTATACATCAAAAAGTAAATTAAGTCTCTGGTTGAAAGCAAATAAGTCATTGTTCATGAAATACATGTCTCCTTTGAGATCATGTTGAATGCACTTGACAAATGAATTAATTCTTTGTCCCAAATGCTCAAGATTGGAAGTTGCTTTCCATGCATGTTCAATGATTTGCAATCGTTGGTATATATTGCTAATAATATATATTTTTACCGCCTTAAGGAAACTGATAGATTTAGAAAATATATACGATGTGCCACAAATAGTAATTGTTAGCACTGTTGTCTGTATTCCCAATGAAGTCATCAACAAAGGACCTGAATTTAGAGCATGTTCTAGGTCCTTTATTCTTTTTTTTAGGCTCAAGTTTTTTGCTTCCTATTGACTAAGAGAGTTTGCAAACACATTATTGGTAACTTGATGCAGCTCCATGACTAACGTTGTTGCAAGTCCAAACAAATCAAAATGCATTTCGATTTCATCTAAAATCTTATTGTTGTGAAGCTTTACCTTCTCAATCTTCATTTGTTTATTATTGCCCTCATACTTTTCATTTTGCAATGCGATAAAACTGTCATAAAAAAAAAATAAAAAAATTCCCTGGCAATTTGTGCTATTGTTTCCCGTTTTTCTACAAAACAAACACTAATCCAATCAGGTAGCATAACATTTTCAACTTCTATGTTTACAACTTCTTCAACACTTACTGTTTTCATAGGACTCCTAAAATTGGCTGATTCACCAATATACACTTCTTTTGAAATAAAACTTCAATCAAGCTCTTTGTGCTTCCCATTATCTGATAGCTTTTCATTAATTGGTTCTGTATTTGTAATATCTTTTGTCCCATTTTCACTTGACGATGAACTCGCATCAGTATCGTTTATCTAGTATAAAGATTTCTTTAAAGAAATATTGTTACCTGGTTCGTTGACGATTTATTTAGCATTTATGGTTAGCCCTTGATTTCCATGAGTATCGTTTATGCAATGTACATATTAATCTTCAAAAGTACTAATACTTAATTCTTCCATGATATCTTCAATATCTATAATTAGCCACTATTTTTTTGTTGATGCATTTTGACATTGTTCGCTCTGCTCTCTAATTTATGGAAACAATTTTCTGTATCCAATTGTTTCCAAGTGTGCGTGAAATACACCCTCCTCATCAAAGGCTTTAATTTCTTCAACTTTCCTTAAGTTAAAAGGATTCAAAGTCTCTGCGAGCTCTGTAACATGAGCCACAATTTTCACTGTGATCCCTGCAACTAGTAAACTGCAAATGAATGGATTATTTTATCTTTTTGCTTTGAAATATATTTATCCAGTCAAGGTATTGCTTACAAACTTCAACAAAAAAATACCCATCTATAACAAATTTCAGCAATAACAATGGCTTACCTTGAAATCCATATATTCAAATTAGCGTATTACTTTCTCTTTCTTCATGCATACCTTTGCCCCATAGGAAAACTTGTGCCTGTCCAGATATATGATGAGGCTCTTGTCCAATTATCATGTAATTGAATTGCCTTACAAAAACATCTTGAATTAGACAAAATTTTAAAGAAGCATTATTCTTCCACAGTATAGGATACTAGAATTGCATTGGTTCTTTATTCACATTGAATTTAGGATTACATGGAAAAATGCTAAAGCCATCACTAGAAATCAAAGCTATTATGAGATATGCCATCATGAAGAACCTATTGGTCTTGGATAAATTGGTTAACTAAGAAGCTAATTCATTAGAAATGATATCAACCCAGTCAAATACACAATCCTTTTTGTATGTGTGATAAAGCATATAGAGAATGCATTTTGGAACACTTGTTGTAGTTTCTTGGCCCATGACATGTGCACAAAGCCAACAAAAGTCCCTAAACAGTTGTTTAAACAAAGAGATTTCTAGAACAGAAAGATCGTAAGGAACTTGGTAACTTGGCAAAAAGAAATTTACAATAACATTAGCCTTAGCTACTTCTAGCATCACAAAACTATTTGCTTCGAATAATGCCAAGCGAATATTAGCCTCTGGTAATTTGAATATTTGTCTAAATGTCTTTGAATTCAAAGGAATCCTCTTCATTCATAGCATAAATGTTCTTGTTTCTAAATAATAATAAAATTGCACGCAAATGAACAATTTCCTTGAAATAAAAAACTTTTGGCACACATTCGACATTCGCTAATCCACTAGTCTAAATCTTGTTAATGTTCTTCTTGTCTCTTGGAAGATTGGCATAATGATCATATCCAATCGACATCACTGATCCAGATTCTCTTTGCTACTAGAATTAACCAAGATCTTTTACATCTGTGATGTTAGCAAAATTGCATGTGAAAGAGTATGAAAAACCACATGTGCATACTTTAAAGAAGAGGAAACATAAAGGAAACCATCAAATCAAAGAACACACACAACTTGATAATGGAGTTCACCTAGTGTGGGTTACGTCTCTGGGCCCTGCTTAATGTGGGGAGACCGCTTCATTAAATGATGCAAGATGATGATTAGTGCATGGTGTATTTTTTTCCATTACAAGGATAAACTCCCGCAACTAGAGTGGCATGTCTCTCCATGAGACGTTCTCTTATAGGAACTCTCACTCACATGGGCCCTCCTTTAGCATGACAAGATATCAAATTCTCACATGCAATGGTATACAGGTATCCTCCAACAACATGGTAAACAAGGATCTCAACATCAAAATCATCATCTCAGTAAATCAAAAGAAAGACATGGCATCACTACATCATATACCTCCACTTCTGAGGGTGGCCTGAAAATTCACAACTTTGCTGAAGAAATGGACCGCACCATTGAATTCGTGGCGTGAAATCGTGTCAAATGATTGTAAACTTGATCCCTTTCTAACACCATGAAAATCTGGACCCTCGGGAATCTCAAAGATTCCCCAAATATTCCTTCTCTCTGGTTGATTGGAATTATGGTGATCATATGATAATTTTGACTTGACCATTGTGCTCCTTGTGAAAAACATAGTAATTTAAGTATAAATTTGGCCTGGTTCTAACACTATCAAAATTTGGCCCTTAGGGAATCTTTTAGATTCCTCATGATTCAACAAAGATTCCTCTCTGCAAGTTGACTAAAATTATACTTCTCATATGGAAAATCTGATCGCGCCACTAGATTCCTAGCGAAATTCTGGTTCGTGTCAGTATAAACTTAGCATGATTATGTCACTTAGAAAATTTGGTCCCAATGGAATCTTTTAGATTCCTCATGATTCCATAAAGATTCCTCTCTGCAAGTTGACTGAATATCTACTGCTCAGATGAGGAAACTGATTAAACCATCAGATTCCTTGTGGAAAACTAAGTAATTTGAATATAAACTTGATATACTTCTGCCTTTGTAAAAAATCAGCCTTTAAGGGAATCTTTCAGATTCCTCATGATTCCCTTGCGTAAGGGTTCTACCTCGTTTTACGTGTAGATTAGCATTCCATGCGCCTTGGTTTACGTGCTCATCGCTCCTTCGGACCTCTATCCAGTGAATGACAAACTTGTGGACTTATATAATAAGTTGGGCATTAATATCAAAGCTTGTTCGTTGGCAGACTGGCTGGCTTGATCAAATTTAAGACAGTTTGCCCAGGGTGGTCAGGGGTTCCAACCCCATCAACCCCTTATTTGACATGTTGTGCAGGTAATTTTTGGTTGGAGGTGGTTTTAATGGGGTTGGCACCAATTTAAAAATGGTGGAGTTGTGTGGGGTCGCCCGTGTGGTCAGTGTGTTCGATCCTCGTCGACCCGTCTCATATATTATTATGGCCATTGGTCATTACAATGAGGTCGGGTGGGGTCTGGATCACCTACGGCCCTGACCCTTATATATACGTGTGTGTGTTTATGGTAAGGGTGGTGGCTAGCCACCCCTTTTTTTAATAATTTTTATTTTATTTGATTAAAAACAACTAGTCAAAACAAATCGACCGATTTTTTGGGGTAACTGACAAATTTAAGTAGATGACTGTCGTCGTCAAGTGCCAAATTGTTGCCTCGTTAGTGCCGCCAAATTTAGTGGGGCCTCCAATTTTAGCGAACCTCCAAATTTAGTTGGCGCTCCTGCCAAATTTAGCCAATGGGCATAGTTTGACGAAAACTTTGACTGGCCATAACTTTCATATACAAGCTCAGATTGAGGTGTCATTTATGCCATTGGAAAGCTTGCGAAAAGATCTTCAATGTAACCCTAGTTTCATTGCAATCTAGGAAATTTTATTTTTGAGTTTATCCTGAGTTCTTTTTTATTTTTGAGCCTCTCTAGAGCCACCTAGATCATTCCTCCCCACTGAGGAGCTTCTGGTCCTCCAAAAACATGAAAATGATCTGTGATATTCCAAAATCCCTTGTCTACACAACAATTTTCTTAACAGACCACAATTCCTTCTCCTTCACCTTTGTTCTTTGGAGCCATAAATGATGAACTGACATCTACATCCTCTGCAAACCTGTAGTACAATCTTTGCAAACTACAGGTTCAATTACATGACCAATCATGACCCAAGCATCCCCACACTTTACAAGAGTTTATAGCACACTCTTTGGTCAAGTTTACATCATAATAGAAACCAATACCCCAACTATCAACAAAAGGCCAAAAACATCATCGTTGCTTTAATAAGCGATGGAAAACACATCATCACTTTTACAATTATATCACAACACATGATTTACAAAATGCGGCCATGACAAGCTACTATATCTAGTAAAACGATCTCTCACTCATAAAAGTGAATGGGTCATATCCCTATGGCGGATTCTCTTGTTGAACATCTTCACCAGCTGGTTCCTGCACATGCACTTTGTCCTTGAGACTTTGCTTGGGATGGAGCCTCCAACATGTGGCTCTTTGATGTCCATCTCTGTTGCAATGCCTGCGAAAACTCTTCTGCCTCAAAACCCGCTTAACCTTCTTCCTTCCCTGATGTGGAGAAGGCCTTTCATGTCTCGTCCTCTTTCTTGCTACCCTTCTATTCTAGCACTTGGCAACCATGTTGTTTTACAAGCCACAAAAACTACATGGATTTTTATGCCACAAATTTGTTCATCCTTAACAGTGTGCTTGTAATCAAAATGAACATTAGCATAATGAGAATTTTTATACTTTTCTTTGGCTTTCTCTTTGGAATTCTCCCTCTCATTTGGAAATGACCCACAATCATGATCACTCGAGGCTTGTGAGGTACCCTCAACATCCTTCATTGTCTCGGACTTGTTGCATGAATATTTTCCCGTCTCTTCTTTTCTGACATAGCCCAATCCTCCATGTTGTGGTAATTCCACCACTTGGATGGGATTCACAATGCCTTTTCCATTAGCTCCTAGGTTCTTGCCTTCATATCCCATCTTTTTCAATAATCTTGAAACTATAACTAATGCCATGAATTCGGAAGATGATCTACACAAAATCTTGAAACTGTAACAACCTCCTCCCACATCTACCCAAGCAACCTACCAGTTGGGGTAAACATATGACGAGAGGCTAGTATGATATGATTCAACCTCCTAAGTCATGTTAAGGAAGTGGAACCAATGGAAACACACCATACATATATTCAACATCAACATTAGGACCCTCAGGAACCCATCCAACCTTTCTGCCAACCAACCCCTGGGTCCCACTGAGCTTTCAGACCACTTGACCTATGGACGCTCTCATGTTATGGTCATGCTAGCATCCAAGGACCTCAAGATGCTCTCACAGGCTTGCAAGCCAGCATCCAGGGAATTGAATGACATCTTTAGAATGATAAATTAACAAGGAAATGACAATACAAATGCAATCATTTGAATAAGACCTTGACTGGACCCCTACTAGCCATGACATGCATTTCGTCAAACATATCACGAATATGTAATCTACAGGTGTAAATAACATATATAATCATAGGGGTCTCATACTTATATGATATTTGCTATGAGGCATTGTTTCTGAGATTCACTTTAGCTATAGTTTCATCCATTAGGCCATAGATACATTGTTTATTTGTATACAAGTAAAAACATGATGAGATCCATATATAGCCATTGTCATAATACATATTCATAACCAACATAATAACAATAGAAATACCAAGGAAAAAACAACCATATAATCCACATATAAACCAACATAATACTCATGAGATAACAAGGAGAAATAACCTCATATTAATGATGCAAAAGCCAACCTAGTATGGGACTACCATGTTCCACCTAAACGTAGAATGGATGAGCGAAATCTCTCTTCAACCATTCACCCCCATGCCATATTCCAAGCATGAATGTGGGATCTCATATAACACATCAATCCAGATCCATCCAGGGCTTCTAGAGGCCATCCACCTCAACCCATCAAACAATGGTTCCACCTCATGGTCAGACATCACAAAGCCATCATCATATTAGTCTCTATCCAAGCCTTCCATGCCTTCCAGAACGTTTGTTCCAACCAAGGCTTCGAGGACTAGTAACTCAACCCATAGCTATCGCTAGGCTTCTAGAGCGTTTGTCCAACCAAGGCTTCTATGACTAGTAATTCAACCCACAGTTGCCACTAGGCTTCCAGAGCATTTGTCCAACCAAGGCTTCAAGACTACTAACTCAACCCACCAAGGGATTCCAGAGTGTTTGTCCAACCAAGGCTTCCAGGACTAGTAACTCAACCCAAGCTGTTACAAGCCTTCTAGATCATTTGACCAACCAAGGCTTCTAGGAACTAATAACTTAACCCAAGCTAAGGAAAACATGAGAACCAACTAGAAAAAACAAGGAAATAAACCCACAATCTCCAAGGTTACCTAGGAAATGGAAAGGCTAGGCAATCCATTGTCAATCTAGGCAATCCTCCATGCCAGTAACAAATCATGACTAATAATCCACATGCATATTCCATGCATGCCAAAACTAGTGAGGAAAACATGCATGCAACTCGGTACCTGCAAGAAAATCCAACTGTAGCTGTTGATCCCAATGTCCTCTTGTGCTTTCCTGCTCTTCCTTTGCCTTCTTGCTCCAAAAATCATAGTATGCCACACCCTCCAAGAGTGCTCCAAGAAAAATATAAGTCTCCAATAATATGAGAGAGAGAGAGAGAATAATGAGAGAGCTCCAAAACTAAACTGACCAAGGTTACATTGACCAAGCCTACACATTGATCCTCGAAATCCTTTTTATCAATGAGACCTCTATTTTCTTAAATTTCCCTTATTTTCCTTCATTTTCCTCTTCACATGCAAACTGTGACCTTTCACCTTCCTTTTCTCCTAATTTCCATTATTTTCATAAATAAATGCCAATTAATGCCTTTTTCCTTTCCAAAACTTTTGCCATTGTGTTTGAGAATTTCCTTATCCATAATAAACTGAATGAACAACCACTAGGATGTTTTCCCCACCATTTAGCTTGTAATACGTGTCCCATGACCATGGTCTTAAATACTTTTACATGAATTTTTAACCAGGGTTGTTACAGAACCAATGCCTGTAGTGTGCTTTGAAAAAGCACCCAAATCATCATCATCATCATGTGAAAATTAAACTGAAGAACTACAAACACTGTTTATCTCAGTTGTCGACTCTAGAGTAGGCTCTGCTTGAAGTCTCCTCAATTCAACATTATTTGCTTGAAGGTTCTGATTGATCTCCTCATTTGAATGATGAGAAGATGATCAAGAAGAAGAATGTTCACTTGAGGAGGTAGATGGAGCATCGTCCTCTACTCTTTCTTTTTGTTGTTTCTCTTTTTCCATTTTCTCCTCATAATTTGCATACATTATATCTACCATGTGTGCCATACTGAGGAGGTCCTCGTAGAGACCTTTATGGTGCTCCATTTTTCTTCTTGTTGTACGTTTAATCTCTAGTTATCATTCACACTCGAAAGTCGCATCAACAAGAAGACCGCTCTAATACCAAACTTGATCCAGATTCTCTTCGCAAATGGAATTAACCAAGATCTTTTACTTCTGTGATGTTAGCATAATTGCATGTGAAATAATATGAAAAACCACATGTGCATACTTTAAAGAAGAGGCAACATAAAGGCAACCATCAAATCAAAGAACACACGCAACTTGATAACGGAGTTCATCCAGTATGGGTTACGTTTCTAGACCCTACTCAATGTGGGGAAGCCACTTCATTAAATGTTGCAAGATGATGATGAGTACATGGTTTATTCTTTGTCGTTACAAGGATAAACTCTATCAACTAGAGTGGCATGTCTCTCCACGGGACATTATCCTATAGGAACTCTCACTCATATGGACCCTCCTTTAGCATGACAAGATATCAAATTCTCACATGAAGTGGCATACAAGTGTCCTCCAAAAAAATGGTAAACAAGGACCTCAACATAAAAATCATCATCTCAAAAAATCAAAAGAAATACATGGCATCACTGCATCATATACCTCCACTTCTGGGGATGGCCTAAAAATGCACAACTTTGCTGAAGAAATGGTCTGCACCATTGAATTCGTGGTGCAAAATCGTGTCAAATGACTGCAAACTCGACCCTTCTCTAACATCGTCAAAATATGGATCCTCGGGAATCTCAAAGATTCCCTAAAGATTCTTTATTGTTGGTTGAATGGAACTGCACTTCTCAGATGACAAATCTTACTTCACCACTGCACTCCTTGCGAAAAACTGAGTAATTTGAGTATAAATCTGGCCTAGTTCTAAAACTATCAAAATTTGGCCCTTAGGTAATCTTTTAGATTCCTCCTGATTCCACAAAGATTCCTCTTTGCAAATTGACTGAATTTATGTTGCTCAGATGGAAAATTTGATCGTGCCATCAAATTCTTGGTGAAATTCTGGTTCATTTAAGTATAAACTTGTCATGATTTTGTCACTAAGAAAATTTGGCCCCAAGGGAATCTTTTAGATTCCTCATGATTCCACAAAGATTTCTCTCTGCAAGTTGACTGAAGATCTGTTGCTTAGATGAGGAAACTGATTATGCCATCATATTCCTTGTGGAAAACTGAGTACTTTGAGTATAAAGTTGATATACTTTTTCCTCTGTAAAAAATCCGCCTCTAAGGGAATCTTTCAAATTCCTCATGATTCCCATGCATCAGGGTTCCACCTTAGTTTACATGCAGCTCAGGGTTCCATGCACCTTGGTTTACGTGCTCGACACTCCTCCGATCCTATGTCTAGCGAATGGCGAACTTGTGATCTTGTATAAAAAGTTGGGCGTTAATACCAAAGCTCATATGTTGGCGGACTAGCTGGATGGATCAAATTTAAAACGGTTTGACCAAGGTGGTCGAGGGTTCCAACCCCACCAACCCTTTATTTGACATGCCGCGGAGTTATTTTTGGTTGGTGGTGGTTTGAATGTGGTTGGCATCATTTTAAAAATGGTGGAGTTGTGTGGGGCCACCTGTAGGGCGAGTTGACCCTTGCGGTCAGTCGGGTTCGATCACGGCCGACCCCGTCTCATATAGTATTATGGCCATTTGTTGTTACAATTAGGTTAGTTAGGGTCTAGGTCACCCGCGACCCCGTCTCATATAGTATTATGGCCATGTGCTGTTACAATGAGGTTAGTCAGGGTACGGGTCACTCGCAGCCTCGAGCCTTATTTATATGTGTGTGTGTGTGGTGTGGGGTGGCGAGGGTGGTGGCTCGCCGCACACCCCCCCCCCCCCCCCCCTTTTAATATATATATATATATATATATATTGATATATATTGTCCTGAAGTAAAATTATAAGTGAGGACACGAATGAATTCCTCTACCCCAATAATGGTTCTAGCCACAACAAATACATTCTATGGAATATTTCCTTAGGTCAGAATCAATCAAGAGGGCCTACCTCTTGGTTGCTTATCCTGCTTGATGATGTCCTCTCTTGCTCACTCCAACAATCTCTCGCTTCCTTCTTCAAGCTCCTGAAACAAGTAAACAACAACAACACACAAACATAATAATAGACAAATTGCAATTCAACCTACTTAACAAGTCAAGAAGCATTAAGACACGAATATGTAATATGACAAAACATGTAAGAAAGCAATCGATAGTTGCATATATTAATATCAAAGAGAGATTACAAGCATTCGTCTTGACGTCGCAGTCTTCCTCTGACAAGACCAGGTTCCCACACACTTCTACTAGCACTCCATGATGGCTCCAAACAACAATAGTTTAAAGGCTCTTCCCTTTGGGCTTCACTCCAAACCAAACACACTTCTCCCTCACACAACTAGATGGCTACAACTAGTAATAGCTTGCTTCTCTAATCAAAATAGTATACTCACACTCAGCCAACACTCTAACTAGCTTGTGCTTGGGAAGAATGGAGGTTTATATAGGAAATATGGATGGGAGATGGTTCCTCTTATCATAGGAGAAGGACTTATACCTTGAGGTAGTTCCATTATTATAGGGGAAAGGAGCCCAAACTGTCATCCTCGACCCCATCCGGCGAAACCATTTACTGGACTTCCATTATGGAGCTTCTAGAGCTGGAAGCTTCGACTCTAATTTTAAAAAACTTTCAATAACATGATTGGCACGAATGGAACACAACTCAGTCACACCGGTCGGTGCAGGGAATAGTGCTAATCTCTGCACATCACCGCGGGGGAGACAAAGGTCATTAACGTTGGCCTTGTAAATTGGGAAAAACAGAAGTTTCAAGGGAAATGGTGCAAAAGGGGAATGATTTGCTCATGAAGAGGGACATAATGGGAGTTTCTCCATGAAGGTAAAGCATGCGGGGTTCACTGTAGAGGTCCTCCAGGATCAAGGAACGGGGAGTACAGGGACATTGACAAAATGTTGTGTAACAAATTCCCCCTAAAGCGTGAAGGCTGAGCTGGAGTGAGGGATGAAATGCTTTATAGATTAGTGCGGGGAACTGGTCTATCGTCAGAAAACCTGCAAGCAAGTACAGATACATATACATAAAATGAGATCTCTATCAAATGATACATGAATTGTGGCATGGATGCAACCATCTAGAGAATGACCATGTAAATGGATCCACGTATGGGCGCGCAGCCATCCGTCAAAGAGGATCATAATGAAACCAAGGTATGGTCGCAACCATCCAATAATGAGAAGGATCACATATGATAACTCAGGGTCTGGTCGTAGCCAACCATCTGAAAGAGACATGCATATCATCATAAACCATGTCACAGCACTTCGCAATCTGGACTTATGTGATCTGAGTCCAGGGTATTGCACTCCAACACGACCCGATCAAAGTACAGATCCTAGCATGCGAATATATGTGTTGACGTCAAACATGCTAGAAAGTCACTTGATTACTAGTTAATGATGTAAACTTTTAACAAGCGTGAGAGAAATCACCAATAATGACAATGGCCCTCAAGGTACTATCAACATAATTCACGGAATGTGAATACAGGAACTGAAGTCGAACACCTGTGAAATCACTCGATCGAAAGCCAATGATGTGAACTTGTCGTCAAGTGCGAAGAACTTGCCATTAAGGCATGCAAGCTCTAAGGTACTAGAAGGGAGTCTCTCGATCAACTTCCCAGATAATGAGTTGATGTCGATGGAAAGTGACCATGTCAAAGGAGGGCCATAATGAATCCCACATCATCGACGCGAGACGAGAGGATGCAAAATGATTTTGGATGATACAGAGAAACAGAGGTAAGTGTAACTGCAGAAGGACAACTCTTGAACATATCAACGACACAACTGGAAGTTTGGCAGCTTTTGGATCCAGAGGATCGGTGATCATGATGACATAACAGAGATCAAATGGAAGGAAAAAATGAACGACCCAAACTCGGGAAGGTCAATGATATAAAGGAGGATGTCCCAACCCGACACGAAGCAAAAAGTGTCATGTTCAAGAGTAAGCTGCCGACACGACTCGATAGATTTCCAAATTCCCCCCCACCATTTCTGGCAAGTACCCCAATTTGGGGAAGAGAGTCTGCGGCTCAGGCTCTGGGAGAGTCGCTTGACAAGAAGAAAGAAGGGTCAGGAGTTGCGGCGGGCGTGGGGGATAAAACCAGAGCCTTAAGTTATGTCAAAGGTCGGTCGGATGCAAGTTGGGACCTGTCGGGTTTGTTGGGAACTCCTGGTAAAGAAGCTGTAAAAGCCTCCACCTTTGACACGAAGCCAGCATGGGAAGATGAGGGCATACACCCGCAGTCTGGTAAGCTTCCATCTCCTTCAAAAATTTTCTCCCCATCTGGGGGTTTAGAAGATATAATAAACTCTGTTCAAAATGCTGGTGTCTGGAGACCTGTTGGGGGTTTAAAAACCACTGGAATCGAAGCTGGGAGGGCTTCACAGCAGTGCGCGGTCAATAGGGACCTGTTTCCCAAAAATTTGGATCAGGGATTTTTGGGGCCGAAAGTAGGGGAAGCGGCCAGAGAAGCCAGGCTTGACTTGGGTGATAGTCCCGGTTTGCCACATGTCCTCGCCGGGGAAAGGAATGGTGGTAGTCCGATTGAAGGGCTCGTTGAGACCCAGACAAGAAATAGGATTGAGCATGCAGAAGGAGCGGACAATGGAGACCAAAGGAGGCACGAAGAACGATCTCAGGAGCTTGGAGACAGTTTCGAGACATCTGATATTAGAAGACTAGGGGGGAAACGCAAGAAATCAAAACCTTTAAAGACAAGGGAGTTTGAAGAGGTGGTTCTGGGGATGGATATGCAGGTTGAGGATGTTTTAGATGTGGATGGGGTTACGCTGGTGGGCAGAATCAGAGGTCAGCCTGTTTCAGGTGTAGCCTTTAGGCGTTGGGCGGAGAATCAGTGGGCGGGTTCGATGGCGGCCAACTTCAAATCAAATGCTCTGGTTAAGGGCTGGTTTATGGTCAAATTCGACTGTAAGGAGGCTATGGAGTGGGTCGAAGGTCAGAATTGGGCATATGGGAATAGGCCGGTATTTTTCAAGAGATGGACGCCTCTGTTTGATGCTGAAACTGAAAGGATGGACGAATTTCCGGTTTGGGTAAGAATTCCAAACCTCCCCCCATATCTCTGGGCGGACTCGGTCTTCAGGTCGATTGGGAATGTGTTGGGGACTTATCTGGATGCAGATCGATCCTACCTACAAACTTTTGAGAAAAGGGTGGCTCAGATTTTGGTTAAACTCAATCCAAAGGAGGGCCTAGCAAAATCTATTCCTCTTCGGTATAAGGATTACAAAATTGAGCAGAAACTCGATTACGAGCACCTCCCGTTCCGCTGTCACTGTTGTCACGAATATGGTCATTTGGCGCGCGATTGCCCGATGGGAAGACGAAGAAGGAGGTTTCAAAAGGAGACAGAGGGCTGGAAAGAGCCTATAGGGCAGGAAGAGGCTCAGGTAGAGGAACCTGTTCGCGAGGGTACTCACGGGGAGGACCATTCACATCAGACAGAGACAGTTTTACCCACGGAGGAAGGAGAGCCGATGGATCTTGCAATCAATCAGCCGATGGAGGATACCGCCATGGAGCCGAACGTTGAAATCATCTGCAATCAATCGGGTATGCCGTCCACAGCTTTAAAGCATTCTTCTATTATATCTGATTCTGGTATTGGGGGGCTTTCTGTTTTGAACTCTTGTAAAGATGTGATGGAAAAAATTGATAACCTTTCTATTGAGTCAGTCTCCATAAATCTAGGTGGTGAGGACTTTCCCCCTTTGAAGACTGGTGGTGAACCTTGTTCTGTATCACGGCCCTATAACCTGAGATCCTCTAGCAAGAAACCGTTTGTCCACAATGAGGTCATGGAACCGGTAGGAGGATTAGGTTTAGAAACCCCAAAATGCCACTCAAAAAAGAGCAGAGGTAGAAAGTCGAGATTACACATTACGCAGGAAAAAGCAATTTTTGATGTTGCTGATGGGAAACAGATGACAATCCCTGGGGCGCTTAGAGCAGCAAAACCCCCTGAGACGGTTATCAAATGATATGCCTCTCTTGGAACTGTAGGGGTTTAGCTAGTAAACCTAAAAAACTAGCTTTTAAAGATCTTATTTCTCGCTGCAACCCTGACATTGTATTCCTCCAGGAGACTTTAGGAAAGAGTATGGAAGTTGAAGCAGCTCTCGGCTCCCTTCTCCCGGGATGGGTTTTCATGGCTGCAGATGCTTCTGGTCACTCGGGAGGTATTGCTATGGGGTTCAAAAAAGGAAAGTTGAAAGTGCTATCCTCATGGGGACTTCAAAATGTCTTAGGAATGGAGGTTGTATCATCAGAGTTTGATTTTCCTCTGACAATTGTAAATGTCTATGGACCATGTCAAGGAAGGGCAATGTTCTGGAATGAGTTTCTCTCCAAAAGCTTGGTACAGGACAAGAATCTTATTATTGGAGGAGATCTTAACTTTTCCATGGGAACTTCGGAAGCCTGGGGACCTCTTGCAAGGGAGGATCCTTTGATGGATTTCTTTACAAATGCTCTTTTGTCTCATCAGCTGATTGATGTAAACATCATAAAAGCAAAACCTACTTGGAGGAACAGGAGGACTGGGGAGCATAGAATTGCTAAGAGGTTGGATAGGTTTCTCATCAGTGAGAGATTGGCATCTCTGGTTCCTTTATTCAAGCAGTGGGTGGGGGAAGGTGGAAATTCAGATCACTTCCCCATTCTCCTTGAGCTCTCAAAGCCCCCTCATAAGCCGGCCTCGCCTTTCAAATTCAATGCCCTCTGGCTCCAGGAGGAATCTTACATAAAGCAGTTCCATGAAACCTGGAGGCACCCGAGACATGACCTTGTGGGGAGCAAAGCTGGGAGGTTCATGGAAAATTTAAAAAGGTTGAAGAAAGAAACCATTGCTTGGGCCGCTGAAAGGAGGAGGAAACAATCTGAAGATTTAGTAAGCATTGATGAAGCCCTGAGGGTTCTGGAAGAACCAGAGGCTGACGCCTATGCATCTTTGGAATCAAAAGAGAAAATTTTGGAGTTGGAAAAGAAGAGGGCGAAGATTTTATTGGATAAAGAAGAAGAGTGGAGGTTGAAAAGCAGAGCTATCTGGCTAAAAGCAGGGGATGAAAATACAAAATTTTTCCACAACTATGCAAAAGGAAGGAGGAATGCAAACTCTATTTGGAAGCTGAGGGACTCGGAAGGTAGGGAGGCATCTTCATTCGAAGATCTGTCTGCTATGGGGAAAGATCACTTTCAGTCCCTCTTTGCTGATCCGGGGGATATTAATCTACCAGAAATCATCAGAACTGCTCAGGCCTTCCCTCGCTGTGTGGAGGAGGAAGAGGCAGAAGACCTCTATAGAGAGGTGACAAAAGAGGAGGTTGAGAGTGTTATAAAGTCCATGGCAAAAGACAAAAGTCCTGGACCTGATGGCTGGTCCATCGAACTCTTCACTCACTTCTTTGAATCCATTGGGGCAGAACTTTCTGAGGTGGTAGAGGAGTCTAGAATTAAAGGAGAAATATATGGGCCTTTCAATGCAACTTTCATTGCCCTCATTCCGAAAAAAGAGGACCCTGGCTCCTTTGAAGATTTCAGGCCTATCTCCCTATGCAACACTATCTACAAGATTATAGCAAAGATTATTGCGGTACGCCTGAAACCTATCCTATCCTGCTATATCTCAAAGGAACAATTTGGCTTCCTAAACGGGAGGCAGATCCATGAGGCTATTGGAGTAGCACAAGAAACTATACACAGTCTCAGGCAGGCAAATAAGAAGGGGGCAGTGCTAAAAATTGATCTAGCCAAAGCTTATGATAGGGTCAATTGGACATATCTCAAGATGCTTTTGGTGCACCTTGGTTTCCAAGCAGGGTTCATTAGATGGATCATGGGATGCATCACAAACGTAAATTTTGCTGTTCTGATAAATGGAGCTGCTTCACATTTCTTCAAAAGCCAAAGAGGTCTTCGCCAAGGGTGCCCGCTTTCCCCTCTGCTTTTCCTCCTTGCGGCAGAAGGTCTAAGTAGGCTTATCACAAAGGCTAAAAGTTCAGGTTTGATCAAAGGTTTGGAAGTTGCTGTTAACCTTTTTATCACACATCTGCTTTTCGTTGATGACATCCTGTTGTTTATAAATGGGAATATATCTGAAATATTAGAGCTAAAGTCTATCCTTGATCTATTTCTAAAAGCAACAGGGCTAAAAATAAATGACAGAAAGTCTCAGCTGATCTTTGAGGGTTTCAGTAGGCAAGAAGAGACAGCTATCGAGACTCAGCTGCCTTTTGGAACATGCAATATGGAACAGCCCTTTAAATACCTAGGTTTTTGGCTCAAGCCATCCTCTTACAGGAAGCAGGATTGGAATTGGTTAGTAGCAAAGATTGAACAAAAAATTGCCCATTGGAGTTTCAAATGGCTGTCGAGGGCTGGAAGACTTACTTTGGTGAATTCAGTACTGCAGGCTATACCAGTTTTCTGGGCAGCCCTGACATGGATACCCAAAGGAATCCTCCACAAAATAAAGCAGCTTTGTAGTAGATTTCTTTGGTCGGGGTCCAAGGAAGAGTCTGTCCTCCCATGGGTGGCATGGGACAAAATCGCAAGGCCAAAAGATTGGGGAGGTTGGGGGCTAAAAAACCTTGTAGATTTTAGCCAGGCTCTAGCTGCTAAATCTGGATGGCGAATCTTAACAATGGAGAATCTTTGGACGAAGGTGGTAAAAAGAAAATACATTGACCCCATCCCGCTTGAAGATTGGATAAGAAGGCCTAATAAGAAAGGGAGGAATTGCTCAGTCATTTGGAAAGCCACTTCGGAGGCTTTTAAGGTAATTGAACAAGGATTGGCATGGAGAGTTGGAAACGGAGAAAGTCTGAGGATTGGCAGAGACCCTTGGGTAGGTTGCAATGAAGATTTTGCCCTTCCACCGGAACTGATTGCACATCTGGAGGACATGGGTATAAAAAGGTTAAATCAGATAGCTAGTATGGAGCAGACTTCTATTTGGGGCCAGGCCTGGAAGACTGGAGAGGATATTGGCCTAAATGTCTTCTGGCGAGATGATTGGCAGCGTTATATTCAGGAGTTGAGAAGATCAAATGTCAGAATTACGGATAGGCCGGATTCTCTGGTCTGGGCACATGCTGAATCAGGACTCTACTCACCAAAAGCTGGATATACCTTCTTGGTAAAGAGTAAAGGATGGACTCCCCCTGTTTGGTGGTCAAAACCTTTGTTTAAGCTAAAATGCCCAAAAAAATCTAGGATTTTTTTCTGGTGTGCTTTAAACCATAAAATTCCTTCCTGGGATGTTCTGCAAGCTCGGTTTAAATAGGGACCAGGTAGATGCCCTCTATGCTTCGCGGATGAAGAAACCATTGATCATCTTTTCTTGCTATGTCCGTTCACAAAACAGATTTGGATAGAGGCAGAAAGGCTTCTGAATGTAAAACTAAGATGGGATGGGGTCGATTTAAGTGCAGCCTGGGAATACTGGTGGAATCATTTTCAGGAGAGGAATTTGAGAAATTTGCCTCCCATCATCTGCTGGGGTGTTTGGCTTGCAAGAAATCGTAGCATTTTTAGAGAAAAGTTATCTCCAGTGGCTGCAGTGGCCATTCAAAGCATCGCCATTTTTGATAGCATCCCCTTGAATGAAGAGCATAACAATCGAAAGAAGGGTACTGCACCAAACATTCGAGAAGGGATCCCGTGGGCTTTTTTCGACGGTGCTGCACAAAACAACATTACGGGTGCTGGGATATGCATCTACATCAATAACGACCACACTCTCAAGGCTGCGGTTGGAACTGGAACGGGATCAAATAACTTCGCCGAACTCTCTGCCTTAAAACTTTTGCTCTGCTGGCTCATCCAAAAAAACATCCTCACCATTCAGATTTATGGAGACTCTTTGAATGTTATAAGCTGGGTCATTGGGAAATTCAGATGTCAGAATTATATGTTGTTGCCCCTTTTAGAAGAAATACAACTTTTAAAACAACAGTTTAATGTTTTCTCCATTGAACATATATACAGGGAATTCAATGAGATCGCAGATGGGCTTTCTAAGGCTGGTCTACAACAAGATCTGGGCTCGTGGAGAATAACTGAGCAGATTCAGGAACAGATCCGTGTGTCGGATCTCCCCCCATATGCATAGTTTCTCTTTTTGCTAGCTGCTCTAGAGTTATTAAGGTTGTTTTTTTTCATGAAATTCTAGTAGCACTAGTTAAAATATCAGTTTTTATTACTTCTTTCAGATACATTGATGCTCGTTTACTGTTGAGCTGTTGTGTTTATGATTCTGGTGTATGGATCAGCTGGGTTGTTTTCCTTTTAAAAGGAGGCCCAGCTGGACCTGGGTCATCTGGATTATGTTTTTAATCTTTTGGTTTCGGCTGTCTAGGCCGTGTGCTTGTGTCTTTACTCTTGGGCAGAACGAGGTAGTTGTGCTGAGGATCCTCTCTAGAGGAGGCTGGTCTTTTATTAGGCAGACATTTCAGAATGTTAACTCATCGGCATGTAACTTTTTTTACTTCTTATAAAAAAAGTTCGTTTTTTCTTTTGAAAAAAAAAAAGTACCCCAATTATTTTTTAATTGCAAGCTTGAAGGGGATAACATATGCTTGCACTGTAAGTACATCCTTCGGATGAATCTGACCTAGTAAGTTTAACGAGCCCTAGGAAGGAGAAGCTCATGTTCGTCATGGTGACAAATCCGATGTCGTTTAATAGTTTAACGAGTTCGACAAAGGTGTAACTCGATATCTTTTTCATGTTTAGAGAGTTTGAAAAAGACATGTAAAAGAAAACTCCACATGGTCCCTTTTCGTACATTTGTGTCTCTCGAGCCCAAAAAGGTAGAAAATAATACTTGAGAGAACCGCTTGACAATTTTAGTCAAGGAGTACCTTTTTCATAAATAGTGCCTCCCAACCCAAAAAAGGGGTAAACTTATACTGGGCGCATGACGTTTCGCATCCATTAACGAGTTCGAAATGACAAGGGATTGGCCATCTTTTCGGTTTTAAAGGGTCGGAAAAGAGTTGAAAGCGGACCCTCCATTTTTATTCTCTTTAACGAGTCAAAAAGGGAAAACATACTCGACAATATTTTCATATGAGTTTAACGAGTCAAGAAAAGAGTTGAAATCTGACTCATCACCATCGCCTGAACATTCATCACCTGTTGCTGCACAAATAAGGCAAATTGTATTATCGAGTCCTTGAGGTAAAATAGGTCAAAAATATTTAGAAAACTTGATATTTTCATGAAAAAATGAAAAAAAGGAGAAAAGTAAATATATTTTTACTTTTACCATTTTACCTTTGCAGTGAAGACTTTTTACCCACTTTTGCCATAGTTTTTCAAGAGCAGATTACTGAAGATCCGGGAGGTCAATCAACGAGATGTCAATTCTAGGTGACAGCCGAGGCCCTGAGCTCCATTTTCATGCTATTCATTTATGTTTTTAGCCATTTTTTAGGATTTTTAGGGAGGTTTTTGAGAAAAATTTTCGCCCTCGGTCAGTGCGATTTCCAGGCACAGGATCGCTCCGGCCGAGGGTTATTTGCATAACCATCCACGCCGACCAGTACGACTATTTCTAAAACAGGCGCGCTGATGCCATGGATAGGGAAAAACCATTTTTTCTCAAGAACTGACCATTAAAACTTGAATTTTATGTGCCAAAATTGATGATTGACTCAAATAAATGGCTTTTGCAGGATAGAAATTATCAAAAGTGGTGGATTGGAAGGAAAGAGAACACGAATATGTTGACACCTAGGCACTGAATGATCCAAATTTCCTGGAGGCTTTGAGGGCTTGCAGGCTCCTCAGATTTTTCCTTACACGAGGGATGTGGGCCCAGCCCGAGTTGCTTCGATACTTGATAAGCCTTTGGGTCATCAATCATGAGATTTTTGTCATTGGGGACCAGGAGCTGGAGTTGAAAACTTTAGATATCTACTTTATCACTGGGCTGTCTCACAGAGGTGAGCCAATGAACTTGTATGGGTCACGTCTGATCGAGGTAAGCATATCTTCCTTGCTTGCTGAACACTATCCTGAGGCCCTGAAATCCAAGAGTGGGAAGATAGAGATTTCGAGTGTGCCGGATTTGACACTCAGGGTGCTTTTGTTGACTATCAATAGAGTGGCGGGGTCCTAGGTGGAACACGAGACTAACAAGTCGAAGTTCCTTTATGCTATTGATTGCACAACTCCTACAATATTCAACTGGGTAGAGGCCATGAAGATGAACATCAAGCGCCAATTGTCCAAGGCCAAGGCGAGGAACCTGAAGCAATTTGGCTCTGGATCAGTACTTGTGACATTCTTCCTGGAACAAGTGCCACTATTCCAGTATCAGTTGACTGAGGTTGATCCTCCTGCACCACGTGATCTGCAGATGGCCTGTTGGAGTTATCTGATGCCCAGGATCACTGGGGGTCAGCATATGTCATACCGACCGACATTATTCTCATGGCTACGATGACAAAAGATCGTCATGGAGGACTAGCCGTACAATGGTACTGATTTATGTGGAGACCCAGATATGCTCTTACAAGATGGGGAGGACTTTGATGACGAAGGTAAAAAATCAAAATTGTTTGATTTTGATGTTTTTTAATTGTTTTGGGTATATTCATGCTTATAACATTTCTCTTGTTTATGTAGATATTGGACTAGAGCGGCTAGCCGGGATGTCCCTGATAGCCAAGCACGTACCTTGCCCCATTTATGGTGTCACCCCTTATCAAGAAGGGAGCAACAACGAGGAGGAGATTGCAAGGAACCTCGAGGGGTTAACCCATGGTATCCCTAAGTATGCTCGGATAGGAGACATGCCTCGTTGGTACCAAAGGCACACAGTGGGAGTCTCAAATCAGATCTGTCGATTGCTGAGTCGGGTTGCACGAGCTGTCTTGTGCTACCTTGACCACCATGCTGAGTAGTTTCTAGGTCCAGCACTCACATATTTTTTGAGGTATGTGTGCCACAGATGTATGAGGCCTGCGAGCCACTGATGTTATTATAGACACGCATATTTTTTTTGGGGTTCTGATGTATCAAACATTCACACACACACACATATATATGTTATATTTTCCTGTTTATTATGGTAAAAATGGTTTGTCTTATCTTTTACATGTTTCGTAAATGTATATCCAACATGTAATTAGCTAATGCATTTGTCAATGTATTCATGCGTCTAGGAATATGATGATATGTAATATAATCAAAATGTCTTTCCAACAGACAGATATGGAGATACATTCGTAATATTTAAGGGTTCCTGATGGAATATTGCTTGTTGAGTTGAAGGACGACAAGCTATGAGTCCAGGTTGATAACCAATTCTCTGATGCCCAGAGCGATGGCTTCTGACAACAGTTCGATGACTGCACTGTATTCAGCAATGTTGTTGGTTGTACGACCCAGGCAGATACCTTGAAGGTCAATCAACTCACCGTTAGGGTCCTAGATAGCCCATGCCGCAGATGATAGGTTCCGGGTACTACGACAAGCACCATCGGTGAAATCAACATGAGGAGTTGGAGACATCCATAGAGCAAGAAAAGCATAGTAAACAGGAAAGTTGTTTGAAAAGTTATCACACAAAACCACGCTGTACAAAAATGAATCACACACTAATGTACATAAGTATCCATGCAAAATGACCTAAGCATAGTACTTTTGAGGTAAAGCCCGTTTCGGGGCTTATCGAGAGGATTTCCTTCATAATCAATAAGCTCATAGGCTCCTTTTTGCAAAACACATTTTACAATATAGGGCCCATGCCACATAGCTTTGAACTTTTCTGCCCCCAGCTTATAGTTAGGTTGGTCGTATAGCAGGACCAAATCACCCTCAGAGAAAGAGCGAGGGGAGACCGACTGATCGAAGTGGGATTTGACCCATTTCTTTTATGCTTCGATGACCAAGGTAACGAGACGACGAGTCTAGTCCAGTCGTTCTAAATATAAGAGGCGTTCTTCTTGAGGTGATGTTTCGGGGAGGAGTTCAACAACTAGCTTGAGTGAAGGAATCTCACATTCGATCGACAGTGTTGCTTCCAAACCATAGACTAGCTAGAAAGGTGTGAAACCAGTTGCGTCTTTGGTTGAAGTTCGGTAGGCCCACAAAGCTGAAAAAATCATGACATTCCAATTTGACTTGTGCATCCCAATAGTACGCTGAAGCATGGTGACCAAAACCTTGTTCACAGCTTCAACTTGGCCGTTGACCTAAGGGTAATATGGGTTGAGCCATCGTGGCACAAGCCCAATGCAGATGTGAGTTCTGCCATCATGTAATATCTGAAATGGGAGCCATGGTCTGTGACAATGGCTTGAGGTATGCCGAACCTGGAAATAACATGGTTAAAAAGGAATTGAGCCGCCGTCTTACCATCTGCATAATATGTAGGCATATCTTCGACCCATTTGGTGAAATAATCCACAACGACGTTAATATAGCCATGCCTCTCGGCCAAATGAGGGTTACATGTCATATAATCGATGCCCCATTTGGCAAAGGGACCAACATTAATGATGGGGTGTAGGTGAGCGGGTGGGGCACGCATGTTGCATTGGTAAATTTGGCATTCGTGACACTTGCGAACAACAAGAATGCAATCTTTGAAGATATACGACCAAAATAACCATCATGAAGGATTTTCTGAACTGTAGCATAACCAGACATATGACCACCACATGCCCTCGAGTGGCAATCATTGAGAGCTCTTTTAGCTTCCGCGATCACGAGGCATTGGCGAAGAATAGAATCGACACCAACACGGTATAAAGTATCGCCAATAATACGGTAGGGTTGGGAATGATGCCGAATCCTTCGACGATCATCCTTGGTCAACACAGCCTGAAATGTGGAGGTTTGAAGATACACGATGATATCACCGTACCATGGATCAAGGGTGCTAATCAAGAAAAGGGTCTCATCTAGAAGCTATTCATATGCACCAGTAGGGAGAGATTTGGAGGGTAGGGAACAAATCAATTCAACGAAAACAAGAGACTTCTTAGATTTGTCCATAGTGAAGACCAAATCGAATTCTTGCAGAATAACAATCCATTTAGAATACTTGCCCCCCAACCACTAATGAGTCAGGATATAGGTCATAGGGTTGCATTCAGAAATCACTGTAGTTGTATGTAGTGCCGAAAGCATTGAACAACCTAAATAACAACGAAACCCAACTTCTTGACATGTGCATAATGCGTTTCAGTGTCAAGGAAATTCCGACTAAGATAGTAGATCACATGTTTGCTGCCTTCGTCGTCGTCTTGGACCAACACCATAACAATGGTGGCAGGGGCTACGGCTAGGTAAAGGAAGTAATCTCAATAATAGTCTGGTGGATGCAACAAAGGAGCATTTATGAGGACAGCCTTAAGATCATGAAAAGATTTTTGGGCCACCTCATCCCATGCAAAGGGTGTTCCTTATTTGAGCAACCAGGTAAATCCTGTGGCTAGCCCGGCGTAGTTGGGTAGAAAGCGACAGACAAAGTTGGCCTTTCCTTGCAGGCTCTAGAGTTGGTGCAATGAAGATGGAGGGGGTAAATTTACAATGGCCTCAACTTTTAGTGGATCCAGGTGAATCCTGTCCTTGGAAATGATGAAGCCGAGGAGTCGTCTTGATTCCATGTAGAAAACAAATTTGTGTGGATTTAATTGAAGGTTATAGTGTCTGCAACGTAGAAAAATATGTCGAAGATGGTCTGGGTGATCTTGGTGCTTATGAGAATGGGCAGGAAGGTCATCCAAGTAAGGCTGGACAATGTAAGGCTGGAAAATGTTGCAAATATCATGAAATGCATAGGACATTGCCCATTGAAATGTGGCTCCAACATTTTTGAGGCCGAAAGGGAGTTTCTTGTACAGAATGTTCCCCAAGGGCAGATAAAGGCTGTCTTTTCTCAGTCATCCAGTGCAATATTAATCTGGTTATAACCAGAAAAACCATCCATAAAGGAAAAGATCTCTCTCCCGGCACATTCATCAATGATTTGATCAATGAAGGGAGTATGATAGTTATCTTTAGGACATACACGATTAAGATCTCGATAATCCATGCAAATGTGGATCGTGCCTTGTTTTTTTAGTTACCGGGACAATAATGGACACCCAATCTGTAAGGGCGATTGGTAATCAAGTGGAGTCGCCATTTTGTCATGCGGAAAGAGTCAATTTTGCGGACAAAACCAATCTCCCTAGAAGCTTAAGGCTTTCTAGTGACAAACAAGACAATTAAGAACAATCCTTCTCTAAATATGCATTTACCATATGAGAAATCAAGTGTTTAGATCCTACCTGTAGTCCAACGCTGTTGTAGTAGTCTAGCCTCGTCGATCCGGATGAGCTCCTCCTTCTCTTCGAAACCCACATTCACTAACAATCAAACGATTAAATAGCACCTGAATATCTCATAAAATAAAACATATTTAACATACAGACCAAGGAGTATATGAAACAACTCATAAATAACAAATTGTTGAGAAGAATGGACTTATTTGTATTAATAGGAAACAAAAGAAACCATTACAACCTGAGCCTTGGTGTTGTGCAAGTTCCTCCCAGGGTCCAACAAGAGTTTTCCTTTACTTTGATCAGCTCACCCACTTCCAAATGAAACAAGAAAGGATGGGAATCTCTCCTCACAAGCTTCTACAAGGAAGTCCTAATCTCAGCAGCATCTACCCTTAGGAATGTTCAGCTTTTAACCTCCCCTCCATCTTGCCCAATGCCTGTATTTATAGTGTTCTAGAGGAAGTTAATCAGGTCCACCATCAATGGGATAAGCCCCTCTTTGGGTGGGTTAGCTCCCCTCTTGATGGGATAAGTTCCTCTTTCATAGGGATACATGAACCATCTGGAGGCGCTCAATACACATCAAACAAGCTTCTAGAATGCTCTAGAAATGACCACAAGTAACTTTTTTGGAGTGAAACTTGCGCATTTTGACCTTTACAGGAGTACGCACCCATTGCTTTACAGACAGAGCGTACAAGTACGCAGGTATTGTGAACTTGGGTTGCGTACATGCAGGTAAGGCTGAGAGAAACTGCGTACCCAGAGATAATTGACTTTAAATGACTTTTCTCTCTTTCTTGGAGTTTGACATGGAAAGCAGAGGCATGAGACTTGCCAAGGAGGATATATGATAGTTGAAGGAGCCATACTAACTGTAAATAGTCATGGTGACATTTTTTAGTGTAACAGCGATGGGATAGATGAACCCAACTTTGAGAAGATTTTTGACTTCACCCTTAATAGTAGTAGCCTTCCTAGGGTGCAGTGGGCGAAGTCGTCGGTGAACGGGCTTTGCGTGCAGATACATTGGTATTTCATGCACTACAATGCTAGGATCGATGCCAGGCATTTCTTCATAAGACCATGCAAACACATCACAGAATTCCTGAAATAGATGAGTATATGTCTTTATCTCATCCAGAGAACAAGATACCCCAATATGAACGTGTTCAACGACATCGGGTTTGATAGAAATGTCAATCGACATCATTTGGGTAATATTACCCAAATTTCCTTCCGACCATATTTCATAAGTAACAGTCAGTGGCAGAAACAGAGAAGAGGGATCTTCAAAAGCGGTAGACATCACCGCCGGGCAAGGCAGGAACGAGGATCAATGATGAGTTTTGATCCATGATGGTTCCTTGAGAGACATGATTTCCATGATACCTTCATCAGCGGGGAAGGTCTTGGCTAAGGGATTAGATGATTCTAGAGTGCTAATTTAGGGGGATTGAGAGTACATATCGAGAGAGGTCTTCGACATATGAGAATCAAAGGATGCAGAGTTCAAAGCCAAAACAATTTCCATGTAATTGACTTCTGGGGGACTAGGTAGCATGACCTCACCCCAAGCATCAACAAGATCTGGTGCAGGTATGACTCAAGGATCAAATTTGACCGAGACCATGTTGATAGAGGCAACATGAGGAGGTGGGAGTGGAAAAATTCCCATTAAGGCATAATCTTTGAAGAGACCTACCCCCACACTCTCATAGGGAGGATCAGAGTGCTTGACGTACGGAACATTGCCATTCGAGGGGGAAGAAGCAAAGAAAGACAACTGATCGACAGTGACAATCTTCCCTTGATGGGGAAAATGGATCACATGAAACAAAAAGGAGGCCAAGACATGCATGGCATGAGTCCAACTTTGGTCGAGTAGAATATTATAATTGAGATTGGTGTCAACAATCTCTAATTCGACTTGCACTGTTTTTCCTTCCAGGGTGATGGCAAGGTTAGGTAAGAAATAGAAGGGTTACGAATTGCGTCGATCGAAAGATTCCAAAGTGTTCGGAGACTGGTTCAGCACAGGGGAACCAATAGCCTTCCAACATGCAGTTGACATGATGTAGGTAGAAGCACCTTCATCGATGACCATGTGGTGGATGGTATTCTCATTAATGATTAACTGAACAAGAAAGGAAATCTGATGAGGGAGCCATGGAACATGGTTCTCTAGATCGAAACAGATCAAATTAGAATTGGTGGGATCATTGCCCCCGATAGCTGACAGCGAAGACTTTCGTTGCGATGGCTACCTTTGGAGTACCTTGAGAGCTGACATGGATGACAATGCCTGAGCCAAATCCTCAACAATATTGTAGTGTTGAGTGGCTCGGGCATTGGGATTATAAAAGGATTTCCGCAGCACACCTCGAGTGGGTGGCCGCGTAGCAGAATCAGAGTTAGGGCGCTCGATTTGCAGAGGGCCAGAACTCAGGGTAGAAGAAGAAGGTGCTGCTTCTTTTTCTTTCCCAGCTGTTGGAGTTGGAGTTTGATAATATTTCGATCGGGTAGCCACATTAATGGGCGTGCTCATCATGAACACTTGAGATCTGGAGGAAGTAGATCGGGGTTGGTCTACCATTTGAGTCTGTTGAGATGTAAATGGCTCTTTCAGGAAAACGGGGTTCCCTTTGAGCAGGTGACTAACTTCGGATCATCATGGATAATCCTTAGTATAGTGATCCTCCTTGTAAATGGGGCAGGGATATTTAGGTTTATGTTGTGAAGATTCGCCAACAGACGATTTGGGAGGACCCTGTTTCGGGGCATCGGCTTTAGCTTTGCCTTTCTTTTTTCCTTTCGAGGATTTGTTCGCTGCGAGTAGAATGGACAACGTGGACCTCTGAGGTTTTACCAGGGCTTAGCAGGTTTTGAGGTGAACTATTAGGAGCAACATTCGAGATTGAATTTTGTTTGGAAGAAGTTTTAGTAGGGGTTTGGGATACTGAACCAATAACTCCATCAACGGGAGGAACAAATGGTGAATTCGATGCTGTGGGATCGGATGATGGCCACGGAGCATTGGGTAACAACTCGTATAAGGTGCCAGACTGAGAGTAGACCAGATCCAAGTACTGGGCACAGGCAATGGCTTTCTCTTCAGTGATGCATCCACCCATAGCTATATCATGAGCAATTGGGGCTACAAATGATTTGGTAAACCATTCAATGAGAAACTGATCAACTATTTCGAACTTGATCAGGCGACGTCTACGTCTCCATTCATGGATATGATCAGAGATGTGCGTCGTAGTGTCTTGCTTGAGCAATGTAAGAAAATAGGTGCCCGTTTCATAACGAACCGACAACTGAAAATGCATGAGGAAAGCCATGGAAAGTACTTCAAGGTAGCTTGATGTACCATTTCGCTGCAGAACCCATGAGGGTTCATTGGAAAAGACGAAGACAAATGGAATCATCCACGTATGAGTTTTACGAGCACCAGAGGTGATATGTCATCACATGGGCCTGAGGATCTTCTTTAGCTTTTCCATCGAACTTTGGGAAATCACTTGGTATCTTGGATGACACCGGAGGCTAGTACGGTGAATGAAGGATCAGATCATTCGTAAGGCGCGATACATCTGGCAACTAAAGTGTAGCCACGAGAGGTAATTGAGTGTTAAAAGGCATGGGAGGTCGATAAGCGGGCCCATAGGGAGGAGCCCATCCCTACTGGTAAGGATTTTGGCCCCATAGTGGGGGATTTTGACCATATGGCATCTGAGGTTGCCCCCATTGCAGATTACCTTGACCAAAGGGAGGATTCTGACCTTGAATACCTTGAAACTGTCCAGGAATAGGTTACTGATAGGCAACATATGGGTTAAAAGGCTGCTGAGCCTTTTGATCTTGGACATATGGATATGGGACCTGTTGTCCTGGAACATAGGGTTTTTGAGCCTGTTGTCCCTAAACAAGAGGGTTCTGGACCTGCAATCCTTGGTTATAAGGTTGATACACTTGTTGCCCTTGGACGTAGGGGTTTTGTACCTGGTGCCCTTAGTCGATATGATTTTGAACTTGTTGACCTAGGACAAGATGATTTTGTGCCTGCTGCTGCAGGACTTGACCTTGACCCTGTCCCTACAGAGGTTGACCTTGTTGATATGTATACAAGGGTTGTTACTGCCCTGGTTGGTTTTGTTGTTGAAAGGGCTGAGCTTGCGGTTGCAAAATTTGTCCTTGGGTTTGCAGAGGTTGGCCCTATGAGGGTATGGGTTGAGAGGTATGCGGAGCATATTGCATTTGATGTTGCGTGGCCTACTGCAACTGTTGGAAGGATTGACCTTGCGGCTGTTGCAGGTGACCTTGCTGCAGGATAATATGTCCTTGTTGCTGTGCGGAAAACCCTTGTTGCAACAAAGTTTTCCCTTGCGGTAATAAAGGCTACCCTGGTTGTTGTAAAGGCTGTCCTTGCTGTTGCAAGGGCACTTGAATAGTGCCTAGAAATTACCGAAATGAATATGGTTGTAGCTAGGTTGGATGTATTGCCTAGATTGGAGGGTGTAAGGTTGATTAACTAATCCTTAAGAACCATATGGAACGTAAGGATTTTGGCATTGGACCTAAGCCCCATGGGGCTGCTGATACTGAACATTGCTTAATCCAGACGGACCACCAGGATTCTGAACCTATTGGAACTGGACATTTCTTAATCCAGTAGGGTCAACATGATTATAAATAATACCAGAAGAGGGCTGGTTTATACCAAGCATGTGATCTTGTGAGCGCTCACATTAGTGGCACCTGACACCATAGAGACATTCAAGTTCTGCCCCCCAGGTGGTGGCACAATCTGGCCACTAACTAGTTGTTGGAAATAATACTGAGAAGGGGGGGGTGAAACCCACCTGCTGCAATTCGTCTCTATCTTCTTTTAATAAGAAACTTCTCTTTACAATATTTCTGTGTTGGTGCAGTCTTATACCAGTACGCAGGCTTCTACCTGCAGAAGGCTACAACCTTCTCTCGTTTTCTAGCTTCTCTTGGAAGGGAGCTACAACCCCCTTAGCTCTTGTACTAGCTAATGTACTAGTACATAAGTGCCAACCTACAGAAGGCTACAACCTTCTCTTTCTTCTTCCAGATACCACGTTTCATAAATTTTCAGACTGGATACGCATGGAACACAACATCATAATCTGAAGGCCACGTTTCATCCATTTTTCATACTGGACCCATCAATATCATTGAAGCACAAAATCAATTACCACTTGCATCATCAATCTCTGAATCACCTAATACTGAATCACTGAAACCTTGTCAACAAACTGCAGTCACCAGAACACAGAGCAAAACACAGAACTATGCAAGAATGTTTAGATCCAACTGTATCATCAACAATCATGCATCAGAGTGCATACGCTACTTGTAAGAACCGAACTAGTGTTTATACGCGACTTCACCAAAGAGAACTAGCGTATATGTTATCAAATAATTACTTATAACTTCATTGCACTTCCTCACTTCAGACATACCCAGATCATTACATATACAAGGATAATATGTGTGTTAGCAACTAGTACATCAGATCATATAAAGATAAGTCATTATGATCCTGATCCATTGTTAGATCTCATCCATCAACACTGAAGCTAAACACAATCAACCAATCTGAATATGCAGAAAACTGACACCAGTAAATAGTGATCAGAACTCAGACTTTGCATCAATAACCAGAACCACCTGTAACTTCAAACATCATAGTTTATATGGTATACACTACTTAGATGTATCTAACCTGCGTATATACGCGCTTTTATCAAAGTCAACCCGCTTATACATCTGTAAATATTCATTCATAACTTGCAGCTATTACAGACTTGAGTTATACCCAGATCATAATATTTACAGAACATTACATGCGTCAGTATACAGATCTAGAATAAGCATGATCAAACCATATAGAGATGATTCATTCTAAGCCATAAGATCCAGATCCATCATTATATCTTATCCTCCATCAACCGCTAAGATTCCTCCTTAGCTCAGATCAAGCAAAGCATCATGAACCCATAACCTGCATACTGGATCTCATACTTCATTAGATATTCGAGACTTACTTGGTGCCTTTGCCTAATTATCTTCTCCTCCTTTTATAGTCATAGACCTTACTCAATACCATGGTCCAAAACCACTTAGAACCAATATCTTAGACCAAATACCTTGGGTCAACACGTCGGACAAGATACCTTGGACCAATTGATGAGCCCCGGAAATGGGTAACTATATGGGCTCATTTTTCCTATTATTCTCATTTAATCCACCATTCTCCATAGTTTTATGCATGATTTTGAATATATTTATGTTAATTGTGTGAATGGGAATAATCACTTTACCACAAGGTCTAATATGTGCTTATTGCAGATTTTTGGACATTTTTGGACCAAGATCAAGAATTTATGAGTAGATTGGCAGCCAAATACGAGGAAGCAAGGCTGAGGATTTGTAGGAGGGGTGTCTACTGCACTAAATGACCCCTTCCTTAAGTTCTCCACCATCAGCTTAGAGTTCTACAACCCACCAAAGATGATTTCAAGGGGCAGTTGAGCAGGTCTAGTGAAGTGGCTGATTAACTGCAGTTTTGGGCAGCCAAGCTCCTAAAGTTAAGGAGGACTGTTGGGGGTACTCATTTGCATAAGTAGGAAGGCTTAAAGCCTTGGTATTTTAGTCATTTGTTAGTCTATTTTCGCACTTTAGTGCAACCCTATATCGGCACATTTTCGAGTTTATTCTTGTAGATAGTTTTTGGGATGTAACTATTATTTTTTGATCAATGAAGATGAATCCAACTTTGCACCAGCTTTGATCTTTCTTAGAAGGCTGTAGCTCTTGGGGTTGGGCCCAACCCAAGTGCCAGTACCTCCTTTGTGTACTTTTATGTGTTTTCTTGCATTCATAGAATAATTTCTGTTATTTAGGTTAAAATCTTGCTTCATTACTTAGGTTGTTTTTGATGATTAAGATAGTTGTTCATGCTTCAGGTTGATTTGACAGTTTGGTAACAGAAAATACCCAAAAAAGGCTACCAAGCAGTCCTTGATCTCATTTCTCCCTCCTTGGGATCATGAATTGAGACCAAGGTACACTTGCTGCCACAAAAACATTGTTTTTGCCTTCCAATGCAATTGCTAGTGTTAGATTTTGAGTTGGAGAAGTTGATATCAATTGTGTTTCCATGTTTAGATCTGCTCTTGCTCAGTTTCCATAGTTCTCTTGCATGATTTTCTGTCTATAAACTTATGTTCAACATATTTTTGGTTTTTAAGGGCAGATTAGGTCAAAATAGATAAATCTTTGTTTTTTAGTCTTTGTTTGGATTAGTTTCAGAAAGTAGTGTGTACAGCACCTGTAATACATTCCTACCTACCCTTCCTCCATCATAAAACCTTCTCCAGTCCCTCACTCAAGATTTCTTCCCTTCATTCACCACATATTTCCAACTTGCCCTAATTTCTACATTTTTGTGCAACATTGCTTTCTTCATCCTTGAACAAATCCAACCATCTTCATCACTCCTTAGCTTCATTTACCAGGTCCTATACCTCTTCACATCCTTATCCATCCTTCATTTACACTTCCCCACCGTCTTTCCACCATCAATCCTCTAAAAACCACTTTTGGCCTGCTCCTGTAGAATTTCCTGTAGATCCCCTGCAACCTCTTGTAGAAGATAACGTGAGCGATTTTTCGAGATCTGAGCATGGTGGAAATCTCCAGAATGGTGCTAGGGACCCCTTAGGTCCTCTTCACACCTTCCTAACCCCCTGCAAACACCCACTCCATTTCCTTTCGCCAATCAACCTCTGCACAATAAAAAATAGTGAAAACACATGCATAATAATTCTGCATAAAATTGCTCAAAAATATAAAAAGATGATTTTTCCATATTTTCCTTCAGAAGTAGCTTAAAAACATATATTTTACCTCTGCAATAGTCCATGGCATCCATTTCAGTAGTTTCTCTTTTCTTGCACAAGTAGGGTTAGTCGATAAAAATAGGGTTTGCTAATGTTTGCATTTCCTTTAAGCTTTCATCATTCTTTCTGCAAGTAGACTAGTCTCTTTTGAGTTAGCTTCCATCCATCATAGTTAAAATCTTCTTCTAAGAACTCATAGAAGTTGGCTTAAGCTCCTAGCGAACTTGTGCCAGCTGATCAAGTCACAGCTTGCAGTAAGATCTAGTACTTGTGTATAGAGCACCGTCGCTTCCAAGTTTGTTACGAATTGCAGGGTTGATAAAAGTAAAGTAGGGAATCCCAGGAGTTGCAACATCATTGCTGCAATACTGGAGCTCACCATATTTTTGGCGTCGTTGTCGGGGAGGCTAACTAGAACCACGCAACCAAACCCAGAAGAAACTAAACTTTTGGGGGAACTTAAACAGTTATGTGTGAAAATACCACTTCTCCAGGCCATAAAAGATGTACCAATCAACAATAAGTTGATAAAAGAGAAGTGTTTCAGGCACCCAGGCAGGCGCAAGAGAGACACCCCAACTATCAATGTCATAGGACAACTGTCTGACTTGACATTGGGACAGATAATCTGTCCAAAATATCTGGACCCTGGGAGTCCTGTAGTCGACGTCCACATCAATGGCACCATAATCCCCCACACTTTGATTGATCTAGGGGTTGCCATTAATGTAATGGCCAGGGACACTATGCTTAAACTAAACCTTCAGAGTTCCCTAAGAAAGACCTCAACAGTACTGCAGTTGGCAGGCCGCTCCACTGTGACTCCTGAGGGGATTGTGGAAGATATCATGGTCTCCATTGATTCTTAGGAGTACCCTGCTGACTTCTTGGTCCTTCAGCCAAAGGAAATACTCATTGGGTATCCCCTCATCTTGGGAAGGCCTTGGTTAGCTACTGTAGATGCTTACATCAGTGGTCGAGCTGGGAGCATGACCATCAAGACTGGGCATATGTCCAAACAACTAGTCCTATATCCTCTTGCCCAACCTCTGCTGGAACATGACTTACCTCTCTGGTTGGAGGAGGAAGATGAGGGTGAAGTCTACTCTGCCCCGTTGTACACCGTGGACGCAACCAGGGGAGGTCCTCAAACAAAGGATTATCTTATTGAAAATTTAATTCAAAATCCACCCCCCCAGTGTGCTGCCATTAGAAGAGTTGGTGGAGGAAACCCAAGCTAATGATTTAGTTGATCTCTGTGTGGCTGATCCGACCTCTCTCCGAGTTAAGAATGTGGAATTTGGCCCTGAAAGAACCTTGAAGATCAACTCATCCCTATCCACCTCTTAGGAGAAAGAGTTGTGTAGCTTATTGAATAACCATTTGGATGATTTTGCTTGGAGCTATAAGGAGATGAAAGGAGTCCATCATTCAGTCTATACCCATCACATCTACATTAAAGAGGATTGTAAACCAGTCAGGTAGCCTCAAAGGAGGATGAATCTAGCCCTTAAGGACATTGTCAAAGAAGAACTGCAAAAATTGCTGGATGCAGGATTCATCTACCCCATCTCTGACAGTGAGTGGGTTTCTTCTTTAGTGCTTGTGCCCAAGAAAAATGGGAATTGGAGAATATTTGTAGATTATCGAGAAATTAAGAAAGCCACTAAGAAGGACCATTTCCATTTGCCTTTCATAGATCAAGTGTTAGATGGCTTGGCAGGGAAGAAGTTCTTTTCCTTCCTAGATGGGTTTAGCGGGTACAATCAGATCCAAATCAGCCTGAAAGACCAAGATAAGACCACTTTCACTTGTCCATGGGGTACCTTTTCCTACCAGGTCCTTCCCTTTGGGTTATTCAACGCTCTTGCCACTTTCCAGAGAGCAGTACTGAGTATATTCGCTGAGCTGGTTCATGATTCAGTGGAAATTTATATGGATGACTTTACCCCTTATGGTTCTAACTTCCAAGAAGCTCTGACTAACCTGAGGAAAGTTTTAGCCAAGTGTATTGAGATGAACTTGTCCCTCAGTCCTGATAAATGTGAATTCCTAATGACTGAAGGGACTGTGCTAGGTCATACAATTTCTCAGCAAGGTTTATAGGTGGATCCCAACAAGATTGCTATCATCCAAAGGGTCCCACCTCCTCAAAAAGTAAGAGATGTTCAGAGTTTTCTAGGCTTAGCAGCATATTATAGAAGATTCATTAAAGATTTCAGTAATCTAGCCTCTCCATTGTTTGGTCTTTTGGAGTTCACGTGGACTGACAACTGTTAAGAGGCTCTGGATGTTTTGAAAGGTAAGCTGATAACTGCCCCAATCTTGAGAGGTCCAAACTGGGCCCTACCTTTCCCAATTCACACAGATGCCTCAAACAAAGCCATAGGAGCAGCCTTAGGACAAGTTGAGGAGAAGCTACCATATGCTATATATTTTGTTAGTAAAAACTTGTCCACGGCAGAGTTAAACTATATTGTAATCGAGAAAGAGCTCCTGTCTGTAGTCCATTCCCTAAACAAATTTAGACACTACATCACCGGCTATCAAACATTCATGCATACTGATCATGCTACAATTAGGTATTTGATGAATAAACCTGATGTAAACGCTTATTTCATTAGATGGTTACTTTTATTACAACAATTTGATTTGACCATTATTGATAAGCCAGGTAAGGAAAATGTTGTTGCTGATTTTCTGTCTAGACTAGATTTGCCTGCAGGTGAAGAAGGGATGGTGGATGATCAAATGCCGGATGAACACCTGTTTGCTATTTCAGTACTCTCTCCAAGGTTTGTTGATATAGCAAATTATTTGGTTTTAGCATAGTTTCCGCCATACCTATCCTCGAAAGAGAAGAGCAAGATCATGAGGAAAAGTGCTCCATTCACTTGGATTGGGGGTAATCTTTTTAACTTGGCCCACATCATATTTTGAGGTGGTGCGTCAGGGGGGAGGAAGTTTTTGACATCCTCCTAACCTGTCATGATGGGCCCTGTGGAGGCCACTTTGCAGCAAAGAGAACCACCTTCAAAATTCTACAGGCAGGATACTATTGGCCCACTCTTCATCAAGATGTCAAGAGATACATCAGCCAATGTGATATATGTCAAAGGATGGGGAAACCTACTCCAAAGGATGAGATGCCCTTGCAGCCTCAGGTGACTTTCGAGCCATTTGAGAAGTGGGGCATCGACTTTTTGGGTCCTATCAACCCTCCTTCAAAACAGAAGTCCTATATCATTGTGTGCACAGATTACCTGACAAAGTGGGCGGAAACAAAGGCAATCAAAGCAACAATAGAAGAAAAAGTAGCTGAGTTTCTGAGGGAAAATATCTTCTACAAGTTTGGCTACCTAAGAGAATTAGTCACAGATCAAGGAAGTCAGTTTACCTCTAACCTGATTGAAGACCTGCTCACTTATCACAAGATTAAGCACAAAAATTCCACCCCTTATCATCCGCAAGCAAATGGACAGGTGGAAGTTACTAACAAAGCTTTGGAAGGGATTTTGATTAAGGTAGTGAGCAACAGCAGAAAAGATTGGGTAGATTTCTTGGTGGAGGCCACCTGGGCCTATAACACTACTTGGAAAACTACAACAGGTTTCACACCCTATGAGCTGGTCTATGGGAAGAAGGCTTTGTTGTCCATAGAATTTGAATATAACACATTGAGGTTGGCAGCTCAGCTGGACCTAGATCTCAGCCATGCACAACATGAAAGATTGCTTCAGCTGAATGGATTAGATGAATAGAGAATGCAGGCCCTTCTCCACTCAGAGGTAGTCCAACTTCAAAGAAAGATATGGCATGACCGGCACCTCAAAGAAAAGCAATTTCAGCCAGGAGATTGGGCACTACTATATGATTCAAGATACAAGGATTTCAAGGGAAAGCTGAGGACAAGATGGCTGGGACCATATATAGTGGAAACATGCAATGGCAATGGTTCAGTCATTATTCAGACCATTGATGAAGAAGCCATCCCCATGCTCTTCAATGGGCATAGATTGAAAATCTACAAGAAGCCCCTTTCCAAGTAGGAGTTCATTGAGACTCTTGGAAAATCAGTATTGGTAATGGAGCAAGTCCCTCTCTCCACTCCATCTACATCATGAAAAAAAAAAAAGATCAATTGGTGAAAACCTCTTGGAGGTGCCCAGGGCAGACAATGAGGGTGAAAACCTCCTAGAGGCACCCTAGCTGTCTCAGGAAAAAAAAAGAAAAAAGAAAAAGAAAAAGAAAAATAAACCTAGTTTCTGTTGAATAAATTGCAGGTTGCAGGAAGGTCATTGCAGGTTTTGGGAGGATCGCGCAAGACAAATACAGAGGACATGACCAGGATGCATGCATCCCTCACAACCCATTCCTCTATCATTGCTACCCTTTACCAAGATCTGGTCTCATTTGGTCCGAAATTCCACATCCTACAAGAAGCTCTGTATCTTCTACATGAGGATCTTGTAGAAACTACAAACAAGCCAAAATTGATCTCGGAAGAGGACCCGAGGGTTTGAGATCTATCTATGAGGCCTATGAACCTCCCTACCTCCATCCCTTGCCATATTTCACACTTTTCCATCTCTGTACACCTCCATTCCACTCGTTTTCATGTCCCTGCATAGTCACACACAAAAATCATGTTTTTCATGCTGCAAACAAAATTTTAATGACAAATAAAAACAACAGTTTTTTTCACTCACCATACCTGATACCCTCCATCTGAGATTCCTTGCTAGCCAAGACCCTCGTCAACAGTTGTAGCCCTACTCATTTTAGCTTGAATCTCAGGAGGAGAAGCAGCTACAGGAAATCCTACAGGATTCCTGTAGCAGCTGATCCCTCTGAAAAACATACTACAGAGCCAGGGACAGCAAGGTACAACATACGAAACATGCATGGAGCTCTGTTTGAATGTGTAAACATCAACAACAGTCTAAGGTCGAGCATGCAGAATGCAAGCAACAACAATAATGAAGAAATGGGTTCCAAAATCCGAAATGTGCATAACACGGCCACGACTGCACAGGTAAGTGCCTAAACCTATTCCACAATTACATGAATCATATTTCAAGGCTACGTGACTATGGGAATGGTTTGGATTGAATGGAATCAGTGGAAAGTTAAGTCAGTTATACGTCCTTGTGGAATCCAAACGAGCCCCGTCAAATTCAAAATTGTTGATCAGATGCGCAACCAACACGTGTGGAATGTCCATTCAAGAAGAAATATGTGGGATTAGTAGTGGAGGTAGTGGATAATGGGAGTAAGGGAGGTGATGGTGGTCATACAGCATGCAGAAAAATTATGGATGTGACGTAGGATCAACGGTCCGGTCCGACCACCTCATCACCTCACCACGAATCACGCCCGCAGATAAAAAACAGCTCAGTTAAGACATTCACCACCCTTTGTTCATTCTGCACTCACGACGTTCTCGACTGGAGTACGCATCTACCACTTCCAGAGCAGCTAACCAGTCATCCTCCGCCAAATTTCTACCTATTTTTTGAAAACCTCCCATCTGTCGTACCCTATAGGAAGCACAGTTTCGTTCTACAGGAGTCGGGTGACTTCTACAGGAAAGGCAGAGAACAACTCTACAGAAAGAAAACTCAGAATTTTCATCGAATTTCAAGCTCAAAATGAGGTAGGCTCAGGAAAACTTCTCTGTGCATGATTTGTTTGTGCAAGGTGGTGAATTTAACATGACATTAGGTTGAAAAACGAGAGTAAAAGTCTGCCTGTGCAATGAGAAAAAAGTGAAAGTCTGCTTGCATATTTCACTGAGTTTACCCAGTTTGTTCTATGCATCCGAAATCTCCTCATCATTTTTTAAATTCTCATGTAAGGAGGATACATGTAGCAGTAGAGGCTAGCCTCTGTGTGTGAAAAAAACCCGAATTTACATATCTATCTATGTGCTGAGAAAAGACCTTGTGTCCTTATGCTCTGTTCTGTAAAAAAAATAAAAATTCTTTTCATAAACAGACAGTCAAATTCTGGGTGACAGCAGTTTTAAAACAGGGGAATTATTGCCATTTGATATTGTAAGGAGCACATGAGAAATTCCTTCATGGGTTCAACAAAAAACGAATTCAACTATCCTCTATTTCAGTGATTGACTGTTTTTTTCCCACCTGAGCATTTTCTTCGCTGGTTAAAACAAAAACTCAACACCATGCCAGGAGGATTCATGAGGAAAGAACCCTTAAACTCTAGCAAATTGTATGAGCACCCTGAGGTGGTGAACCTTTTCACCAAGGCAATTTGGATATCCTTCTTTGACAGAATTCAAGTTATGATGAGGAGGTGACTGAAGAGGTTTTGATGTCCCCGAGACCACATTCAAAGACACATGCCATAGTTAGTTTAAGGGGTTTGACCCTAGAACTTACCCCTAATTTCATCAGTAGAATTATTGGTTTACCATTGGGGCTCCCTTGGAGCAAAGAGGAGAAGTCATTGGGACAAGTGGCTAAGAAAACATTTTTTTTTGCCTGAGGAGCATCCTGTAGAAGACAAAAACGAGGTCAGGAGGACAAGCTTGCCTCCTCTAAGGAGTGAAGTCAGTTATCAAATAATGAAGTATATCACATGTAAAGGGAGGTTTAGCATCATTTATGGTTATCATTTCAGGTTGATACATGAATTGAGGTATGGGATGGACTTGCCTCCAGCTAAGAAACTGCGCATCCCATATTTCCTCGTTCAATCTTTAATTGAATGTGGTACAAAGCTAAATGCAGGAGTTCCAGATCAGTTAGCCCACCATGGACTCATCAAACTGTTGGTGGAAGATGCTTTACACACCTATACTGTCCCCATAGCTTGGGAAATATTCAGAAATATGTCTAGGGATGATAACATCAGAACTTTGGCTGAGAACATCAGTGCATCCAACAGTGATGAGGGGGAGAAAACTGAAGAAATTGAGAAGAACATTGATGAGGAGCACAAGACATTCAAGTAGCGGGTAAAACAGAGGAAGAACAGAAGGAAAAAGAGGAATTTGACAAGACTGCTGAAACTAAGACATAAAAGGAGAAAACAACAAAAACAGAGAAAGGAAAAATGACAAAAATTGGAAAGAAAAAGGCCAAGAAAGCCCCAAAAAAGGCTGCCACAGCCAAGGCAGGCACCCAGCAAGAGAAAGAAGAGACACACCCTGAGATATCAGGGACATAAGCAGAAATAGGGGGCATAGATATTTCTACAGGAAGTGAAGAAAAGAACAACAGAAAGAGAAATCCCCTGAAATGTTGGCAAGGGAGGCAGCAACTATGCTTGCTGCATTAAGCACACCTACAAAACAAAAAGGAAAAAGAAAAAGGTAGACCTCCATGTACTTTAAGGCCAGAAAAAGCACAAGGATCAAAGTGGGCAAACCTCAGCCACCATCCAAGGAACCAATTGTCATTGAGGACTCACCCACTAAAAATAAGGAAGAGTCTCCTTCCAGGATATCTATCACCTATGAAAGAGGAAGCCCAAAAACCTCCACATGGAAAGAGAAAATTAAGTTGATGGACTCAAAGGCAGTTCTACAGGAAGCTGAAACATCTCTACAGGAAACTCTAGCCAAGTTAAAAGAGACTGAGAAATTGGAGGAGAAGGCAGCTAAACAGTCACAGGGGGAGAGAAAGGCTGAAGAAATACCTGAACCTACCCCTCAGCCTAATTTGGGCTCATATTACAATCTGTTAGAGGGTGGGAAAATCATCCCACAGAAATTTGCTGTACCATTATTTTTCGAATTAGAGAAAGAGAGGATCAGAACACACACATGGATGCAAATCGCCAAATCTAAGGGAGTTGAGGACATAGGCCACATGGAGGATAAGTTAAAAGAATTAAGGGGAGAATTGGCCATGGTGAGGCACATAGAAAGTTGCAAAAGAGCCTAGCTACAGGAGGAGAATGAGCTGCTGAAAAAGCAGTTGCAGCTACAGGAAGTCCATAAGGAAGATAGGCTATCCATTTTGGGAGGGAAAAATTAGCAAGAAGGACCTACAGCAGACAGGGAAACAACTGAGAAACAATAGAAAGAGGGAGAGCTACAAGCCAATGTGGAGATACTAACAAAACTACTGCAAGAACAGTTATCTCAGGCATCAAAAGAAATACAAGTTTTAAAACAACAGTTGCAAGAAAAAGAAGCCCAAATGGCTTGCATGGCAAGTTGGGCAATAGAAGCCTTACAATGTAGGCAACCTGCTAAATCTTATGCATTATATCTTAAAGACCAATGGTTGCAATTTCAAATTAACACATTGGCCCAAAGGGGCACCACTCCATTTCGTAATTACAATCAGTTTCTGCAATTGTGTGACAATAGCTCAGCTGAAGATAAGGCCAAGTTAGTAGAATTCTATTTACATAACTTGGCACTTCCTAACATGAATCTATGGGACCCAAACACTGTATTAGGAGATCTGCAACTTATGGCCATGGCTTCTTGGTTAAGCCATGAGGAAAAGAGGGGAGTAGAGATTCAAAAGATTATGGCCAAGGAACGAAATGAGCCACTTATGATCAGGGAAGAACTAGAAGATCCCTTAACCCTTATATATTCCCATCGGTACCTTGCAGACAACCCTCACATCGTACTTGACTATGTTGAAAGGCAAGCTCAGGCCATTTCTCACTTTGAGGACATGGAAAGACTGTTTGGTGATAATTTAATTCATGCTTGCACAAGGAGATGGAACACCTTGTCCCATAGTCTGAAAATAAGAGAATACCACTCCCAAATAAGAATGAGGGAGTCTATGAGAAGAGTACCCCTATACAAACAATCAATGCAGAACTTGAAAGCCAAATGGATTGGCCTTAAGTTCAACCCTCCACTACTACTAGGGATGTTAGAAGGGGTCAAGGAAGAAGAGGAGCAAAGACAATGGGAGGAGGTAGACAAAAAGGCAGGATTTCATGATAGGGAAGAGGACATCACCTTAGAGGCCTGGGATGTTAGAGAGGCAGTCAAAGCAATCAAAGATGATGAATTGGATTAGTTGCTCAGAGGATGAGCAACACATTCAGCAGGGGGTGATGATGAGCCCCGGAAATGGGTAACTATATGGGCTCATTTTGCCTATTATTCGCATTTAATCCACCATTATCCATAGTTTTATGCATGCTTTTGAATATATTTATGTTAATTGTGTGAATGGGAATAGTCACTTTACCACAAGGTCTAATAAGTGCTTATTGCAGATTTTTGGACAATTTTGGACCAAGATCAAGTATTTATGAGTAGATCGGCAGCCAAATACGAGGAAACGAGGTTGAGGATTTGTAGGAGGGGTGTCTACTACACTAAATGACCCCTTCCTCAAGTTCTCCACCATCAGCTCAGAGTTCTACAGCCCACCAAAGATGATTTCAAGGGGCAGCCGAGCAGGTCTAGTGAAGTGGCTGATTAACTGCAGTTTTGGGTAGCCAAGGTCCTAAAGTTAAGGAGGACTGTTGGGGGTCCTCATTTTCATAAGTAGGAAGGCTTCAAGCCTTGGTAGTTTAGTCATTTGTTAGTCTATTTTCGCACTTTAGTGTAGCCCTGTACCAACACATTTTCAAGCTTCTTCTTGTAGACAGTTTTTGGGATGTAACTATTATTTTTTGATCAATGAAGATGAATCCAAATTTGCACAGCTCTGATCTTTCTTAGGAGGCTGTAGCTC
Source organism: Pinus tabuliformis (assembly GCA_031772625.1). NCBI lineage: Eukaryota > Viridiplantae > Streptophyta > Pinopsida > Pinales > Pinaceae > Pinus > Pinus tabuliformis. The sequence goes on from CM062804.1 coordinate 931,080,150, forward strand.
TTGGGGTTGGGCCCAACCCAAGTGCTAGTACTTCCTTGGTGTACTTTTATGTGTTTTCTTGCATTCATAGAATAATTTCCGTTATTTAGATTAAAATCTTGCTTCATTACTTAGGTTGTTTTTAATGATTAAGATAGTTGTTCATGCTTCAGGTTGATTTGACAGTTTGGTAACAGAAAATACCCACAAAAAGGCTACCAAGCAGTCCTTGATCTTATTTCTCCCTCCTTGGGATCATGAATTGAGACCAAGGTACACTTGCTGCCACAAAAACACTGTTTTTGTCTTCCAATGCAATTGCTAGTGTAAGATTTTGAGTTGGAGAAATTGATATCAATTGTGTTTCCATGTTTAGATCTACTCTTGCTTAGTTTCCATAGCTCTCTTGGATGTTTTTCTGTCTATAAACTTCTGTTCATCATATTTCTGGTTTTTAAGGGCAGATTAGGTCAAAATAGATAGATCTTTGTTTTTTAGTCTTTGTTTGGATCAATTTTGGAAAGTAGTGTGCAGAGCACCTGTAATACATTCCTACCTACCCAGCCTCCATCATACAACCTTCTCCAGTCCCTCACTCAAGATTTCTTCCCTTCATTCGCCACACTTTTCCAACTTGCCCTAATTTCTACATTTTTGTGCAACATTGCTTTCTTCATCCTTGAACAAATCCAACCATCTTCATCACTCCTTAGCTTCATTTACGAGTTCCTACACCTCTTAACATCCTTATCCATCCTTCATTTCCACTTCCCCACCATTTTTCCACCATCAATCCTCTTAAAACCACTTTTGGCCTGTTCCTGTAGAACTTCCTGTAGAATTTCCTATAGATCCCCTGTAGCCTCCTATAGAAGATAACGTGAGCAATTTTTTGAGATCTAAGCGTGGTGGAAATCTCCAGAAGGGTGCTAGGGACCCCTTAGGTCCTCTCCATACCTTCCTAACCCCCTGCAAACACCCACTCCATTTCCTTTCGCCAATCAACCTCTGCAAAATAAAAAATAGTGAAAACACATGCATAATAATTCTGCATAAAATTGCTCAAAAATACAAAAAGATGATTTTTCCATATTTTCCTTCAGAAATAGCTTAAAAACATGTATTTTACCTCTACAATAGTCCATGGCATCCATTTCAGTAGTTTTACATCTCTTTTCTTGCACAAGTAGGGTTAGTCGGTAAAACTAGGGTTTGATAGGGTTTGCATTTCCTTTCAACTCTCATCATTCTTTCTACAAGTAGACTAGCCTCTTTTGAGTTAGCTTCCATCCATCATAGTTAAAAGCTTCTTCTAAGAACTCATAGAAGTTGGCTTAAGCTCCTAGCAAACTTGTGCTAGCGGATCAAGTGACAACCTGTAGTAGGAGCTAGTACTTGTGCATCTAGCATCGTCACTTCCAAGTTTGTTACGAACTACCAGGTTGATAAAAGTAAAGTAGGGAGTCCCAGGAGTTGCAACATCATTGTTGCAATACTGGAGCTCACCACCAATACCATGGATCACAATACCATGGTCCAAATACCACAGAACAAAACCAAATGTACGCGCCTTTCCTTGCATGAAAGTGCGTGTATACGTATACACACCTTTTGGTCGTCGAACCCGCGTGTATACGCGGCTTGGTCAAGGGGAACCTGTGTATATCTCTTTTTCTTCATTCTGTGAGACTGAACTATGATCTGTCATCTTAGTAAGTTTCCATCAAGGACAACACCTGTATCATAATGCCAACAATCTCCCCCTTTGGACTTGATGGCAAAGCTAGCTTGCCATACTGAGAACTGTCATCTAATGAGTTGTCATTGTACATGTTGAGCCTCAAACCTGCACTTCTTTACACATCCTCTCAACCTCCTTTTCCTATTCATTTCCTTCTTTTGCCACTCATTCCCTCCATCAAATTGCTCAAATCATTGTATTTTAGGACTTTTTACATGGTTTGTTAATTATGCTAATGACTGTGTTGTTGGATTAGAATTTTGGTTCAAGTGCTGCGCTTTCCGCAGCTCAGACAGGGTTTCCGCAGCTGATCCCGGTTTCCGCAGCCAACCCCGGATTCCGCAACTGTTTTATTAAACGACATGTTCCAGGTGTCCTCCGGGCAGAAGATCCACATGGGCAAGTTCGTGGAACCAAGGACATGGTGTGTGTCCTTCCAGCTCAGCCAAACCAGTCATAAAAACCCATGGTCAACGAGGAGGCAACTATGGTCAACAGAGGTCATTAGCGGTGGCACGGCTCTGCGTGTTCGGTTTTAGAGCACGTGAAGAACAGCTGACCTCTTCCTCAGCCACGAAGATGATGGGAAACACAAATCCAACAGAATATTTAATGCCCACCACGACCGTTGCCTAAATCCGAGGAAGCTACCAGATTACGTGTTTTTACACAGCTGATAGAATAGCGTAGTTTGTGTTAAGTTAGTTTTGTTTTCTCTGCTATAAATAAAGCGTCTCTGAACGCTGGATAGTTAGCTGCTGATATGTAATTTTGAACCCCACTGTGCTTTCTATTTTGCTACATAATATATGAGAAGACCGTTCTGTTTCTAAGCGTGTAACTGATCTTTTGAGCTGGCTGGAGTAGGCAGAGGACCCCTGTTTACTTAAGGCCTGTACAGTGCTTTTAATTTCCTGCATTTCTTTTTATCATTTTATGTATAATAGTTGTACAAAATGCCTTTGATTGCTGTGTTTCGATCATGTACAATAACTGTATATAAACATTAAATTCTGCTCATTTATATTTCTACACTTTTCCATGACTGATCAATGTGTTTTGCAGATTGCTTAGGCGTGCCCGGGACAGTTTCCTTTCTTTCTTTTTCACAGCTAGTGACACTTGTGATCATCTTGTCTATGTTGCTGACCTTCTTTGTTTTGCAGCCTTTATTTCTTTGTTATCATTTCTTTAAGTTGCATAGTTGCTTACTACTTTTAGATATCAAGTTGTTTACCTATTGATGGTTTCTTCTCTATAATTCAATATCTTTATTGAGGACCAAAATATCACTAACACAGCTTGGTTTAGTTGCTCAAGAACTCACAATTGCTTGGCTTATTTTTGACTGTTTCTCACATGATATATTCAGTTAAAAGACAAGAGGTTAAGAAGAAGTTAAAGTATTTGTGACTAGTCTTTCTTTTATGTAGATTTACTTCAGTTTCATATTACTTAGTTTTAGCTAGACTTGACATAGATTTCATCTTCATTTTCTTGCAGCAGCATAGATACTGGGCCAATGTCATTAGTCTTTTATTTGATGCCTTCATTTTCCTTTAAGAGTTGATTTCATTTCAAGTTGTTGTTCAAAGCTTTCTTGTAGATTATTTTTAAGTTTTAAGAAATCATTTAGAACTCATCACAATCACACACACTTCACTCACTTTATTTCATTTCCATCACATCATTGTAGGAGAAATATATTTGAAAACAAACTTAAAAAGTTAAAAACGACAAAAACATAAGAAACAGTTGCCTAAGTACATACGATACACATCACTTCATCAGCTTACGAGCCCCGGGTTGACATTTAAAAGTTGCAATTTAGACATCACTAAACTGACCAAACAGTGCATTACATCTGAAATGATTCCTTTGAGCTGCCCTACATCCCATGTATTCTGTCACATCTGATATCTCTTCTGTAGATTCATCTAGTTATATATATAATTGAGTTGTTCTGCTACAAGTGGGTTGCCATCAAGTACAACACATGCATCATAATGCCAACACTAAGGGGATGGAAGAACTGGTAGAGACAATCTTTGAAATCGCTGGTTGTGACTGACGTGTAACTGGGATTGATGATACAAGAGTATTTGGGATGATGGGTTGCATTGGGACTGAAGTAACAACTGGTTGGGAAGTCGTGTTCGTGACGAACAGACCTGACATAGGCCTAACACCTGACACCCAAACAAAATGATGGTAGAGTGATGAGGCACAAGGTGTGCCTAAAATTAAGTGTCCCAAAGACACATAGCCGGGTGGCAAGCTGGCGGGAATACCTTCTGAATAAGGGAAACTCTCGGGAGGAAATTGCAATTGCAATTCTTCCCCCTCAACAGTGTGTGGAGTAGAAACTTCAGACTCACCTGGAGAAGTGATTGGAGCATCGCCTTCAGGTTCCATGTTTGAAAAAAAACGATGACGAATGACTGAGCACGTACGGGGGGATAGTTCCAAAGGAACACCCGGCTAGTCGTACGGACTATAAGGACGCTGTGATGATATCTCAACAACGTCAAACAGAGGGTTCAGAGGGTAGATAACTAGTCCAAGATGACCATAAGTGGTTGACGAGTTCTCTGGAGTTCGAATAGGATTATCCAGAGATTCTGGGCCAAGATCAACAAATGACCTTGAATCGAAGGTAGGTGGAGGACGAGATGACAAAGGTTGAAAACTAAAAACAATTGCGAGTTCAACATTTTGGTCCTCAAGTGACTCTGATAACTCAGGAAATGGATCCTCAGACAATATTTTAGACGGAGGAGAGGAAGAGGAATTGGGTGAACTAGATGGTTTAGCCACGATGACCTTGTCTTAGTCGACAGAACAAATAACTTCAAGGCTTTAAAATGTCCTTTTAACGGAACTCACAATTTGGTAAAAAAGACTAACAAGATGTTTTGGATCATAGGCAATCAATTATTAAGATGCATAAAAGATTGATGTTCTTTCATTTTTAAAGAGTCGAGAATAAACAAAGATGAATCTATCACTTTCGATTGGAAACGAGCTCGAGAGGACAAGTGCTCGAATGATATTTTAAGTTTAATGAGTCAAAAAGATCAAATGACTACTCTGGATGATCTAGGTAAATAGGATTACTAGGCAACTGTGAATTGCAGAATACCTCCTGGCGAACCAAGAAGTATGAGTAGGTAATCTCCCCGAATGCTGTGTTCGGTGTATCACGTTCCCAAGGTGGTCGACTCATCTTCCTAAGGATAAAAGCGTTGCAGCCTAGTGGGGTCTCCCATTATATACTCGATGGTATGGGGAGCACAAATCCGTGCTAGTGCTGTCTAATGCTGAAGCTAAAGGCAATTGCTAGGTTTAAAGACGCCAGAACACATCTCTAGCCTAGACCTTCTAGATATGATCGTTAATGTCAAATGCGCCTTAGGTTAATTGAATTCATTTTAGAGTTGATCTTGAGTTAAGTTTTAGTTTTCAGGTCTTATTGATGCTACTCAAAAAACCTAAAATGCAACTAAATGGGATAAGACCCTTTCAATTCGATGAAATGCCTACACCAGAGAGGGTAGAAACTACTCAATCAAATGCAAACAATCAAGCAACTGAAAATGAAATAATCTTTCACTACTTCAATTTTCAAAAAATAAACTAATGAAAAATGCATTCCAATTCCTAATTTCCTGACAAGTACTTATCTATCAGTCCTTTCAAAATGAACAAATTTCGTTTCCTCTTTCAAACATTGATGCAATTCTAGTTTTTTAAGAGATGCAAATCATAATGATGCAACAAGCTAGAATTCCAAACTTTCTCATGAAACAACGAAATAAACTCTTCGCATACAATTTTTCAATGAATTTTTTTTTGAGACTATGAGCTCTTCGAGAAGATGAAAACATGAAAAGAGAAGTTCATTCAAATCAATGAAACATTGACTTTACCAAACATAATACCAACAATGTAATCTATGCCGGAAAAAGATGTTCAAGCTAGTAAACGAAACCTTTTTTCAAACTTGTGCGAAAGAGGTCAAAGTTGTAAAAGGAACAAAAGCAAATGCAAGGAGCAAACACACCCACACTCGGACTTGATGAGTCCACAAGCTGCTGAATGGGCGACTAACTAGATGTCCTAGTGTCACTAACCACTCAATGACTCAATCAATCAAATAACAAGATGACAAGCCAATAAGCAAGCAAAAACCAAATGAAAAGTAGCTGCCTAATCACGGAGAAAACAATAAAAATGGCCCATAGGGTCAAAAACACAAGAGAAGAACACACTGGCCAAGATTGGGGTCAAGCCCTAATCTTCACTTACAGGAATCGGTGTGACTACCTAACTAACAACAATCGTCAGAGGTTGGTCGACACGACTGTTACTCCGTAATTCGTGTTGGTCAGCACAACTGTCAGTGGATTAAACATGCTGGCCGAGGAAACTAAGGAAAAAAAAATCAAAACCCTGACCAGATCTGCTACTATGAATTTTAGACTTAGGCCAACAAGTAGGAGAAAAGAAACAGAGCCAAAGGGAAAACATGAAACTAGCAAAGTTCTCATGAAATCATGAAATCCAAAACAAACAAAAGATGGGATCTCCCCAGTATGGTCACCAATTTGTGGTGAAGTAAAATTATAAGTGTGGACACGAACGAATTCCTCTAGCCTGATAATGGGTCTAGCCACAACAGATACATTCTATGGAATATTTCCTTAGGTTAGAATCAATCAAGAGGGCCTACCTCTTGGTCACTTATCCTGCTTGATGATGTCCTCACTTGCTCACTCCAACAATCTCTCGCTTCCTTCTTCAAGCTCCTGAAACAAGTAAACAACAACAACACACAAACATAATAATAGAAAAATTGCAATTCAACCTACTTAACAAGTCAAGAAGCATTAAGACACGAATATGTAATATTACAAAACATGTAGGAAATCAATCGATAGTTGCATATATTAATATCAAAGAGAGATTACAACCATTCATCTTGACGTCGTAGTCTTCCTTTGACAAGACAAGGTTCCCACACACTTCTGCTAGCACTCCATGATGGCTTCAAACAACTATAGTTTAAAGGCTCTTCCCTTTGGGCTTCACTCCAAACCAAACACACTTCTCCCTCACACAACTAGATGGCTTTAACTAGTAATAGCTTGCTTGTCTAATCAAAATAGTATACTCACACTCAGCCAACACTTTAACTAGCTTGTGCTTGGGAAGAAGGGAGGTTTATATAGGAAATATGGATGGGAGATCGATCCTCTTCTCATGGGAGAAGGACTTATCCCTTGAGGTAGTTCCATCATTATAGGGGAAAGGATCCCAAATTTCCATCCTCGACCCCATCCGGCCAAACTATTTACCGGACTTCCGTTACGGAGCTTCTAGAGCTGGAAGCATCAGATCTAATTTTAAAAAACTTTCCATGACAGGACCAGCGCGACTGGAACACAACTCAGTCACACCAGTTGGCACGGGGAATAGTGCTAATCTCTGCACATCAGCACATGGGAGACAAAGGTCATTTGCGTCGATCTTGTAAACTGGGAAAAATAGAAGTTTCAGGGGAAATAGTGCAAAAGGGGAATGATCTACTCATGAAGAGGGACATAATGGGAGTTTCTCCATGAAGGCAAAGCATGCAGGGCTCATTGTAGAGGTCCTCCAGGATCAAGGAACGGGGAGTACAGGGACAATGACAAAATGTTGTGTAATATATATATATATATATATATATATCTATATATCTATATATATATATATATATATATATATATATATATATATATCTATCTATCTATTTTTTTTGTTGAAAACAACTAGTCAAAACTGGGGTAACTAGCAAATTGAAGTAAAAGACATTTTGCTAGTTCTAGCCGCCGAAAACTATCGCTGCCAAGTGCCAAATTGTTTCCTTGTTAGTGGCCACCAAATTTAGTTGGAGCTCCAAATTTAGTTGGCACTCCTGCCAAATTTAGTCAATGGGCCTAGTTTGACCAAAACTTTGACTGACCATAACTTTCACATACAAACTCGGATTGAGGTGCCATTTGCACCGTTGGAAATCTTGTGACGAGTATTCTATTTGAACATAGTTTCATTGCAATCCAATAACTTTTATTGTTGAGCTTTTCCCGAGTCAACTTTGATTTCTAAGCCTCTCTAGAGCCACCTGGATCAAGCACCAAATAAATTAACGATATCAATGCAAATAAATTCCCTATTTTGTTTGATAACCATATTTGTTTCGTAGCTTAAAACAATTTCTAAATCAATAATGTTGTTGACACGACAAAGCTCCACAATTTTTGTTTTATTCTTTATATATTAACTAGTTCTTAGTTTTGTGAACAAAAAATTGGCTCTAACAATTGCAACTATGAAATATGTTACACAGAATATTTGTCAATAAATGATAATTGAAGATACCAAAGCTAATGTTTACATAAACTAGTGCAAATATACCTCGAAGCTACAAAACCATCTCGTCCATTTATTGCGCATCTCATTATGTGTGACTATAAATTGCTTACAATAATGGCAGCTAGCTCACATATTCCTGATAATAATTCTCGTTGCAAAAAAGCGTGTCAAGTAGTGCCTATTACGAAGCTACAAGACCACATAGTTGGTGCCTACTACCTAGTCATTATTGTCTTTGAATTATGAATAACCTGACACATAGATTTGAAAAGGCTCAGAGATGCATGCAGTTTGACCAATTATTGCAAATTGCTTCACTCTCTTTTCTAGCTAACCTAAATAAATGTTGGTTAAAAAATTAATGGAATTTTTTAAAAAGTCCATGAATGTACGAGAAAAGTGTCACGCAAAATGGGAATATGCGGAGAACATATGAAAAGTAGCAAGTATGTATGGAGAAAGGAAGATGAAAAAAAGACAACAACACTTCTACATATTTGCAAGTTTCGCACAACGTTTGTGCATTTTTTCCTATCTTCTGCAATTGTGCAATTACTAATTAGCTTAAGTTATAATAATACAATTAACAAATCTGAAATTGTTATTTCCTTGCAACAATTAAATTAATTACCTATTCATTTTGGACTTCACATGACAATGAATAAACAAATCTATTGTTACAACTTATACGAAAATAGCTAAAATTTACAAAAGTGTGTTGTATTGCATTTATAATTGCTTATGAACTTTATTGCTTCAAAACAAAAAACATATAGCTTTTGTAGTCTTACAATCACTCAATGTATAACAAAGCATGAACTACATCATGGTCACTCTAGTATGAATGTGAAATATGAACATGGCATTGCTGAAGAGGGAAATTTGTCCAAATGTGATCAATAATTGTCTTATTCCCATAAATAAAATTCCTTGTTATTTCTTGTAACTTCTCGCATCGCATATATTCTAATAGTTGCTTACTTCTTTTTCTATTTGAATTAATGTCAATATTGAAATCTCCAATAAGTATAAAAATGTAATCATGAAGTGTGAATTGTGCCTTTTCTATTGCAATTTCTTCGATGATTGCGGAAACATGTACACGTGGTGCAACATATACATTTATCATGCATATCTGATATTGGAAATATACTTCTGAAAAAATAAGTTTGATTCTGTTATTGCAAATGTTTTTTATTGATACGATTTTTGTGTTTTTTTGTATCCAAGTAAGCACACCATGAAGATGATTTGATATGTTGAAATTGAATTTATGAAATTCAGTATTGGACAGTGGAAATTTTAAATGCGTCTCCTGGATACAGAGAATCATAGCATTCATTAAATCTTCATCGCACACAATGTCATTCACATGAGCATATATTCTGTGTATTCAAATTTGCAATCATTAAGTATTTGCACATGTTATCGACTTTTCTATGTACCCTAATTTCCATGATGCTTTAGTTCTTAAGCATTTCATTTCTTCTAATACTTTCTTATTTACACAAAAGTTCTTTTGCGTTAGTCTTTGAAGAAGATATAATGATTCCATCATTCTAACATGTGACAATGCTGTGTAAACTAGTCCATGTGTGGATATGCCACTTGGATCAAATGCAAGTCCATTTAACATTAAAATCTGTGACTAGTGAATTTTTCTAGCACAAGCTAGTTGTATTAGAAATTGTTTGCACACTATAGTTGTAAAGCTCTTGCTATTACATGTCAATGGTTTTGAAACACATAATATTGGAGTCCAATCAGATGAAACATTTTCATCATATAGTTCATGATACTTGTTTCTTTAAAGTTTGTCGATATCTAGATTTATGAAATCTATCTATAACACATCAACATTATTGATATTTTTCATATATTTTTTGCATATCCCATCAATACCATTAACAATACCATCTTCTGTATTATAGTTCTCTGCATATAGCTGAACAAGAACATTGCATTTTAAAAGGATTCTCAATAGTAATCCCATTGTCTTTTCATATGCAACAAATCATATTTCCTAACTATGAGATTCGACAATTGCATCAAGAACTATTAGCTCTTCATTTACACGTGACAATTTTCTTTTGTTATGCTTATGTACATCCCTGTTTATGTAAAATAGACATGGAAATAATGGATCCATTGGAGTAGGTCTATAACACTTATAGTTTTTATATTTTATGTCTTCATTAAATTGTTGATTCATTCACATTTTGTTAAGGATTTCATCGAACTTGTTATATTTTTGACGCATTTTCGTATGCAATTCATAACATTTGACTTTTCCCCGCTAAATTTAGTTGCTCAAAAATCAAAGAATCTTTGAACGGTTGTGCTTGGAACAGGTCACCTGAAAATATTACATCAATATTTCCCAATTAAGCCATTGGATTATGCTTAATTTTGCGTAAGTGTTTCTCAATGTGGTATAATAATGTTGAACCTATCAAAGACACCTCACCAATCAACATAACACAAAGTTGTCCGCAATGTTGTGTCAATGTGTCTAGTTTTTCACCTTTAAGATAAAGATATTCTAATTTGTTAAATGTCAATGAAAAATGCAATGTTATACCACGTGCATTGAATGTCACCTTCCTTGTATATGATGTGATGATTCCTTTTAATTAAGATGGGTCATATCTGAATACTTTATTGTACAACCGAATTAGAGATTGGAATATTGCTATAACAACAAACGTTTTCCCAACTCCCGTGCCACTTGTTATAAGTACATACAATTGGTCATTTGTATTTCTTTTCTTCTCATCGACTATTTCTTTCAATATCTTTGTCTGTTTTGGGTTAAGCATTCTCATGATTTAATAGAATTTTGTTTCTTCTAGTACTTATGGTTGCTTTACAAGTTGATAAGGTCTCTCAACAATTGATTTTGCATTTTTAGCCTTTTGAAAATATAGTATATCTGATTCGATATCGTATTCTTGATAACATTTTTCACTTTTTGTTTCTTCACATGGAGGTAATTTTTTTCAAACAATTCACTCTCTTTGTTTTCAAGCTCAACAGCCATGCTATCAATATCAATCCACGTTCTTATTGTTTCGTTAATTACATTTTATGATTTTCTCAAATAATAAATATGCGTTCTCCCAGGTCAAATATTGTTCTTTAAATACATTCTCATCAATATAATATGGGACATACAAAATTAACCTCTCTGTCATAGTTATCAACATCAATATGTTTATTATACTTTACGTACCTTATAACATATGGTCTCTCAGCACCTCCTCTTTTTTTTCCTTGTAGCATATAACACGATGAAATTTTTTCTAAACATATAAGTTCGATGTTTTCTGGTCGTTGCGAATAATGATCGATAATTGATAAACATGCTATGCTTTCTAAATCATCTGGTTCACATTCTAGGTCTCTTGATTTCTTTAGTAAAAACATTTGATCATCTATTGTTGAAGTATTAATAAATATATATTTCCTTGAACTAGTATTCAATGGAATTGACAACACTATATATACAACTTGTTGTGCAAACATTTGTTGTAAGTTCAATAAAGCTTTTCCAAGTCTTGCAATTGTTTCTATGATATCACCATCATTTTTTTGACACTCACTTCGCACACGTTTAAACATTGATGTCATTGTTTTATCTAGCTTTGTCATATATGAACTACAATAAGTAGTTATAGCATATGAATCAAGTACAAATTGAGCATCAGTATTTTCACCCTAGATTAATGGAATATCCTGAGCAAAGCTATTAGTCCAAATGTCCACTGGTTCTATTTTGAACAAAATTGTTCTTCGTTTTAGAGTAAACTGAATTGCATGGATATAATCACATTTGGTTATACCTATTTTTTCCATAAAACTATTAAATGTATGTCTCTTCATGTTACATATGCTCTAGTGCATCAAATATTGCTCTTGCATTCGCCTTATTTTTTCATTGTTGAATTCCATAGGCTCAAGTATTTGTGTTCTTGGCATTGGTGGTATTAGAAAATTGAACTTGCAATGCATTTGTTTTCCTTTCCTACAAGTTCTTGTCTGATGATGATGTTAAATATTTTTTATATTTGTAGGTATTTTAGTTGAATCGCAGGACAAGTACTTGTCAACAAAGTTTTTGATTTCAGTATTCATACTTGTTCCATAGATGGGAGCATTTTTAATCCATATCAATCCATGTTCATGTTGGCTTCCTTGATTTTGGATTTCTGTTACAAAGAAATAGTCAACGACATCACCAAATTACTTGGACTCATGTGAAATTAACTAATGTACAACATTCATCCTGCTTCTGTAATATCGTACACACGTAATAGGGTCATTTCTTATCAAGGTACTAGTATCATCTTCATCTACTTCATTTTTAGTACATGGTTTTTTTTCTCGGTGTATTTGTTGCAAAGCCTTTACTAAAGGCTCCCATATATGTTCAACACTACTAAATGAAACAAAAAAAGTGGGTGGACCTAGTTATCAGATCATTGCATATAAGTTCTTGCGTAAATGTGAAAAATAGTCTGACAATGTTCGTATTCATCTAAGATCCATATAGGGAATGTTTGATGCACGAATGCATTTCAAATTTGCCCTTGTTTTAATGTCTCTAGATATTAGATTCTTTTCTTTTAACTATCCTTTTCTTATATGAATCCAAATACAAATTAATAGTTGATTGAGGATATTTCACACTGTTTTGTGAAACAAATTTGGTACATGATATGAAAAATCATGATCTTGATGCAAAACTTCCCACTTAGCAATATCATGATATGTAAAGCTTCTCGTAACACTGTCTATTTGTGTTTTTTTCGTAAAACAATGGGAAATCTCATCTCTTCCAAATACTTATCCTTAAATATGCCGAAAGGCCTATAACCTTCACTTGGAGCAATGCTTATTTGATTATTACAAAGATCATAAATACTATAAAAATTGTTAAATCCATGTAACAATGTTTTTGACATGGACTCTTCACATCATTAATTTTTGTATCCTCATCTGCCTCACATGCATACACATATTTTTTTATTATTAAAGACTTGTTTCCAGTTTTCATTTATTTTGACATTCTCTAGTCTATAGAGTGGAGTTTTACACAATCGTCTGAATTCCCTCATGACTTTATGAACATGTATTTTCCCAACAACAAATATGATTTTAAACACTAAATGTATTTTAATTTCCATGACCACAATACTAGATTCATTTATGTCATGAGGAAGTGCAATTTGAATTCGAGATATGTTAGCAGGTACATTTATTAGTCCACCAGTCAATGCCAATTGTGGTTTTCTGAAACGTTGTCCAAGTTCTTGTATTTGCAAAAATGGTAGTAGTAATGATATTAGTCGTTCCTCAAATTTGTAAATTCATTTCACTATGGAAATTTGTCTATTACGGCTAATTTGATCTGGAACTGCAAATTTGATAACTTTGTTGTTGTCTAATGCCTTTCTGCATTTTTTGCATATGCACTTAATTTTGGACACATTTCTAATTTGTTTTTCTATGACATCTCTTTTAAACCAAGTTTGATTTCAAATTGCACAATCATAAACAAGAACATCTTCTATTTTCTTAAAATATTGTTGTTCAACAACTGTTTCAAATGTATAATCGAACATCTGTAATGATTCTTTATGTTCATTAGCAAATTTAATATTATGTATTGACTTTCACCGTTTCAATCGTCTTGTAATCCGACTTGTTTCAATGACATTTTTGTTTCTTATGTATTTTTTGAGTTCATGCAACAAAGAACATGGTCTTTTTCTTACATTGATAGATTTTGTATTAAGTTCCATAATATTTTCATCAATGTGCATGCTCTTAGAACTAGAATTTAATGGCTTGCATAATTTTCTAAGAACACTTGTTTCGAAAACATCCTTGTTTCTTATATGTTTTTTGACTCGATGCATTGATAGTTGCAATATTTTGTTTGCATTGATAAATTATTTATCAATTTCTATGCCATTTTCATCCACGTCCATGTTTTCGAACTCATGTGTATTAATTCGACTATGTTTTTTAGTGGATTCTTAGATACATTATTTTTCGTTAACTGCTTCACTAGGGTGCGAATTTTTTGTTGTTGTTGTGATATCTCATTGAGAGGTTCATAATTCAAATGATCTACACTCGTACCAAATTACATAATATGGAATATCATTCTCTCTTTCTCGAACCCACGAAATTCAAACATAATAGCCAAAGTGTTAGTGGACCACATGCATACAGTTACATTCAATATATAACGTATCCAGTCATAAACAAAAATACCACCATCCATCTTCCATTTTTCATATGGAATTGCTAATTGTATAATGTATCCCTGTCAATATATTATTCCAAGAAATATTTTAATTTCATCTTTGTTCATTTATTTTTCTATGCAGTTTAATGAAAATGAATTATTATGCATCATTGTGTTGCAAAAAGTATGTGCAATTATGCATCATAAATAGGGAACATCATACTCATTCTTCATCAATTGGCATATTATTTCAAAACGACTTTCACCGTAAATAACCTTGAACCTGAAAAATCTATTAAACATATGTCTGCCTGTGCTTTTTTCTATCTGCATCCATCCATGTTCTGTTTCTTCGTATTTTGTTATATGTTCATGAACAATTCCTATTGAACGTTTTTCTTGCACAAGAGTGGTTTGAAATGTCCACCAATTGAATTCTCATCATGGAACAATATGTCATAACTTTCTTTGCACAAATTTGAATTAAAATGCAAATAGTTTTTCATTGTTGTCTTTGACCAAAGTCTTATGGGAATTTTTAGCCAGTTTGATAACCAATGTATACAAAATATGTCCCCCCAAAGTCCTCGTTCTTCCCCAACATTAGTATTTGAAGCTGATTTTGTCATCCTTTCCAAGTAAACATTTGAGCTATTTATACCATGCATATGTATTAATGCATCTATATTCAATTCACTTCGTAATATAATATGGCTTTGGCATTTCCTTCAAGTAAACAATTCCTGAAATGTTCTATTGTTCCTTCACACAATTTTGTTGATGTGTATCTAAAATTCAATAGAGTTCACATACTATCGAACGTGCAATCTCCCACAACATATGCAAACTTGTTCAAATGAAATAGATTTTGTTGACTTAATATTGCATCAATACCATTCCTTTCTATAGTAAAAAAATGATTCTCCATTGATTCTTTAGTAATCACGCTTTAAACATGTTTGTTCATTCATTGATGCTATAGAAATTACGTTTCAAAAAAATATTTTAATTTCACTATGAACTATTTCTCAACGATGAGCACAACATAAAAAATGTATAGGAAAACGAGTAAAACGAGTAAAACGATATAGATACTACTAATTCACATAAAAACCTTGTTTATGTACGAGATATAGAGTCGCAAAACAAATGAACCACAATGTACCTAATATAGATATCATAAAATCTATATCTGTTTTCGAAAACAAATATTGTGTATAATTCTTACGCTAACAAGCAAAACACACATTTATCAGAACAAAGTATTGACTCTGAAAACTATGAGTAAAACCATTCGTAATGAGCCCCCCCCCCCCCCATGTAATTATGAAATATATCAATATGCATTAGAAACAAGCATCCAAAAAAGATGCATGATAAACACTTGGCCAACGCAACCATAGACACATCACATGTTAAAACTATGCTACAATAGCTTTATAAAACCTAGAACAATTGATTTATGATTCTTAGGCTAATGAGAAAAACATAGTGACATGTTACTTGTTATTATTATTATTATTATTAAAATTATGTCACAAAACTTATACCCTTTGATTTATGATTTACACTAAAAAACAAGTATCTGTAATAACAAACACAATCTTTCTGTGGAAAATTTATGTACTTCTGCATTCAATCCCACCCCTCAGAGTTCTTACACACAATTTCCTTTCACATAATATTTATTTTTAAACAACGGAAGCCACTTAATATCAATCACTCCGTATAATGTATCACATGATTTCATATTTATTTAACTTCCTACATTTATGTGATTCACCATGAATATGTGTACATGATCTGTCTTGCCTATCCTGTCACACATAAAATAGTTACAAGTCGTCATTATATATGAAAAAAGATATATAGAGTTAGACGCCATTGAAAACATCACTAATATGTATTTTCCAACACATCATATATATGAAATACATCCAACTTTTTGATGATTACACTCTCCCCTTTTTTTCAAGCCCCCGTACAATATAACTAGAATAAATTTCCCCCCTTCAAATTGCTTCCTTTTTTTCTTCATTGAGCCATCGTTGCTCTATTTAGTGGCTGAGCAACCTTAAACACATATTCGGAAAAGAAATTGCATATAGCTATGAATTTGCGCAAAATAGAGTATTTGAACCATAATTTGCCAAGTTTATTAGCGAGTGTAATACATATTGAAGTTTATGGAGCACGATTGTAGATATGTAGAGCGAGAGCTCAAGACTTCTTTAGCTAGTATAACTGTTGATAATTTTTTTTCAAAAAATATAAAAAAAATACTTTTGTTCATGTAGACACCAATAAGAAAAGTTGGTACCAACTAATATGTTATTAGCTCATTTTAGGAAAAACCGCAAAGTGCAAACAATAATGATTTTTCTGCACACCCACATAATCGACTTGTTTTGCGCTCACGACTTTGCTAGTTAACTGATTAAAGATCGTGTTGTTCTTCTGCACAGTTCTTCGACATTATTATTATTATTATTATATATTATTGGTAATATTCTAACTCTAAATATTACTAAATAATTTACTAAACATTGTTCCGAGTCTGGCGAAAATGCAAACTGGAGAATGCCCCTGTTCTTGCAGACATTACCCATCTTCTGCATAGTAAAAGCTTCACACAAGGAAAGATTCACAAAAGGAAACATAGTAATACTAATTTGAAATTTATTCATAGTTAAATTAATTATGCATCAACGACATAAATTTCCTTTTGCACCCCCGTTTTCTCGCTTATACGCCATCTTATGCACGACCTTCGAACAATGAATGTTTACATTGTGCAGACTCAAACCCGACATTAACGGTAAAGAAAAATGCCTAAAATCAAGGAAAGTTAGATCGATGAAATATTTACATTGCTAGAGTGACTATGCAAACATAGAGTCAGAGATTAGAACCGTAATTTTCCAAGTTTATTAGCGAGTGTAATATAGATTGAAGTTTATGGAGCATGATTCTAGAGCTGCAGAGCAAGAGCTCAATACTTCTTTAGTTAGAATAAAGATGCTCTCGAATTTCTCATTGACTTCGTCTCAAAGCATGCGAAAATGATGAAATCTGAAGCACGGGTCCATTTTGACCTTCTAAATAAGAAAATGACAATATTGGACTTGAATATGGAGTGACTGCAATTGGAAAAAGAAACGTTGATTTTTTGTTTGGATAACCCGACTCCTGAAAATACCTCGTCCCGCACATAGTAAAAGCTCTACACAACAGAACATAATAATATTCCTTGTTCCCAATATAAAATATTACTACATTAAAAACTTCGCACAATGAAACATAACAATATTAATTATCATGTTCTCCCGCACATATCCCATCCTCCACAAAGATTCAATTTTAACACCATTGCTCAGAGAAATAACACACCATTAGAGCATTAAAAAAACCCTTGTTCTCCATAGCTCTATGCAACTTCTCTCTTGCACATAATTTAAGAAATTTCCAAATGCAAATAGGAAACCGAGAAAGGTGAATTGGTTTAGAAGCCTGAAGTATTGTCTAGCTTTTATATCTTTCACTATTACTATTGTCCAAGCTCAGCTTCGCAAATAAAATTTATGTAAGGGAATAGAAGCTCATACTATACTTCAAGCTCTTAAACACAATTTGCAAAGAGAAAACACTACATGGCCCACTTTTTTTTCTATCACTATAAATAACATTTTTTTCCTCACTATACTAGCTATTTCAAATGTTTGCAATCTCATTTCCCTAGAAATCACCACCTTCCACTATTTTTTCATTTGAAACACACTACAAAGAGAAAGCCACCATCCAAATTTTTCATTGTCTCGATGTTTGTCCTCCGATTAATAGAAAATAGAACTATAGGAAAATACAAGTCATCTCAACATTCAATTCACCGACTACACACTTGCTCATGTATTCAAAAAACCACATAAGCACCAAAACATCAAATCTAGAAACATGTTGTTCATATACTTTCAACATAACACAAATGCATATGTTTGGAAATGCAAAGCAAATCCATTTATGTGAAAAAAGATATCACACACAACCACTTTTGCATAACTTTGTCTACACAACCACTTCCTTACTCAACAATGCCCTTTCATTAGTCATTGAAATTTGAAATTGATATTAATAAATGTGGGTCCCAGATATTACGGGCAAGAATCATTCATTCCGAAATAATCATTAGACAAAGCATTTGTTTTCCGCACTCGCTACCTCGGAACAACACAGTTCATTGTGTGCAAAAAATTTGAAGCTTTCATTGTATGCACTTACACACTTTGCAAAATTTATTAATAATAAAATAAGCACTGATCTTGTGCACAATCTACTCATATCAAAATGCATTACAATTAAAATATTTCCATACACTTCCCTCATTCTGCACAAATTCTACACATGCCTTTTTTTCTTCGCATAACCTACGCACACACACAACCACCTACACACAACTTCCTCTGCACAACTACTTTCATGCTTAGTAACGCACCTAGTCATTGACATTTGAAATTGATATTAAATCACCACCTGCCATTATTTTACGTATGAAACAAATACAAAGATAAAGATGCCATCCATATTTTTCATCGTCTTAATGTCTGTCCTTTGATTAATAAAAAATAGAGCTACAAGTAAATACCATGTAAATGCAAGTCATCTCAACATTCAATTCACCGATTAAGCACTTGCTCACGCATTCAGAAAACCACATAAGCACCAAAAATTCAAATCTAGAAACATGATTTTCGCATACTTTCAACATAACACAAATGCATATGTGCAGAACCGCAGAGCAAATCCATTTATGCACAAAAATATTGCACACACAACCACCTTCGTACAATTTTATCTACACAACCACTTCTGGACTCAACAATGCCCTTTCGTCAGTCATTGACATTTGAAACTAATATTAAAAAATGTGGGTCCCAGATATCATGGGTAAAAAGCATTCGTTCCGAAATAAACGTTGGATAAAACATTTGTTCTCCACACACGCTACCTCTGAACAACACAGTCCATTGTGTGTAAAACACTCTCAAGCTTCCTTGTATCCACTTCAACATTCCACAAAATCTATTAATAATAAAATAAGCACTGCTCTTCTGCACAATCTACTAATATCAAAACACATTACAATTAAAAGATCCATCTTCACTTCCCTCATTCCGCACAATTTTTGCGTATGCATTTGTTCTCCGCATAACTTCCTCACACG
The DNA here is from genome assembly GCA_031772625.1 of Pinus tabuliformis. Classification (NCBI taxonomy): domain Eukaryota; kingdom Viridiplantae; phylum Streptophyta; class Pinopsida; order Pinales; family Pinaceae; genus Pinus; species Pinus tabuliformis. The sequence continues at coordinate 931,099,761 of CM062804.1, forward strand.
CATAACTACCTCTATAGAACTTCGTCCACAAAACTACTTATGCACTTGTTAATGCCCTCAATCATTGAAATTCAAAACTGATATTGATTAATGATCATATGTTCTGAAATACATCCCTAAATAAGAGTTTAAAAAGGGATTTGTATATTTATTATTTTAATAAACTTTCCACAGAACTTTTGCATAACATCTGCACACACACAACCACCTCTGCAAAACTTCATCCACATAACTACTTCCACACTCAATAAGACCCTTCAATCATTCATTGACATTTGAAACTCCAAACATGCTACCTCTGAACAACCAACTTTGCACAACTACTTCCATAGTCGCAAAAAACATTCCTAAATAATAACTAAAAAAGTGACTTGTATATTTATGATTTAATAAATCTTGTACAAATAATTCTACACATTCTTTTTAGTGCACAACGCTTTTTCTTCACACGGATTGAAAACAAAGTTTATTTAGTATCCCCATCTATGCCAAAGAGCCCCAGTTCTCCCACACATACTCAATGATTTAAATTGCAGATTTTTTCAACCCTATGCCAAAAAAACCTGCAACTGAATCAATTCTCGCATCATTGACCAGAGCACTAACATAACAGTGCTCCGCATTCGTATTTCACACAGATTGGAAACACAATTTATTTAATATTTCATAATAAGAGTAGTTTTTTTTTTTTAACACAATCAATTACTTTTTATATATTGCAAAAAAGGGAAAGGAAGCTAGTTCCTTGTACAATCTAAGGAGGGCTGGATTAAAGTAGAGCACAATAGGGAACGCAGTCCCCACAACTACTTTAACAACCATGTTTCTTAAAAACTTCAAAAAATACAAAATGTGACTTGAACACCGAAATCCTCGTGAAGAGACCAAACCCGCACTTAACATTGAAACAATGGACTTAACCAAAAACCCACAATTAACTTTGGAAAAGGCGAACAATAATACAAACACATAGGACTAAAGTTCCACTTTTCCACAACCTTGGTGCAAATATCTAAACTGACCTTTATTAGGCTCAATCTCCACCGTAGATTTCCTCCGTCAAATCTGACGGACACCACCTAACGCCGATCATTCAACCTGCACGTCTTTCCACAGTCGTCAATCCCCACGCAATAGATCCAACAATGAGCAAGGATTTCGGGTAGGCAAACTGCACAGAGAATACCCACCCGATAAAGCGGTATTCTGGCCCCACGTGCTTGCTACGTGTCCAACGGTGAGTGGAATTGGGGGGTTCCCTCCTGAAATCACTTACCGCTTAATCACCTCCCGATAAACCACTCCTGAGTATTCCAACCTTTTCTCTTTGACTAAGTCTCGCGCAAGTTAGCGCCCGATGACCCTTGATCTACCTCCATCGAGTTCCTCTCCCAATACTTCTGATGTCATTCCTTATCCATTGATCTTCGGATACAGCAGTTCCTATGCGAGGGTTCTTCATCTGTCTCCTCACGCTTTCTTTGTAGCAAATCTTCAAAGTTTTGTGGTTTTTGGTCCTAATGTATTGGTCTACATTGAGGGGAGACTTGCTGCTGTTGAATGCCTTACTGTCTTGGGTCACCTGGGAGCTTGCGTAAGCGAACTTGTAGCCCTGACTGTTGCTTACAATACCATTACGGTCTAGGTGTTCATGGTTGACATGACTAAAGCTGACCTCGCCCAGGAGAGGAGGACAGTTGAAATATTGTTTCTTCATATAGTGTAGCTTGTTGGGATTATGAGAGTTGAGTGCTCTAAGCAAGGCTGATTATAGTTGAGAACCTCTGTTGACATATATTCTCTGCTTTCCTCATGCAATCTCCATCTTGAATTGATGTTTTGATTCTTCTTTTTTATTTTTCCCCCCTGTAAAATTTCTTGTGATATTCTTCAGATCTATATCTTCTTTCTCGATCCTCATACTGGGTGTGGGGTCATGGTATACTTTCTTCATAAACTTCATTATTCTCTTTGAAAATCCCAATTGGTCTGTCAATTGCTTTGTTGGCATGGCTATCAGTGTCCTTATTTTGATTTCTCAGGACACGCTTTATGGTTATTTTTCCCAAGATTTCAAAGTTTTTTCTAATCCTTTGATAGATTTTGTTGATGGCTATGCTTTTGAAGTCCCTTCTGGCATCCAATGCTGCTATTATGATAGCCGAGTCCCCTATTATTATAGGGTCCTTGATTACATTTTTGTTTAAAAGCGTTGTGTCTAGGAGAAGGCTGTATGCTTCAACCCTTTTGTTTGTCATTTCTCCAAGGCTCCATTCATAGGTTATTATTTTTTTCCCATTTGGATCTAGAATAACTCCTCCTACCCTTGCTTTACCTGGGTTATTTTTTGCAGCTCCATCAAAAAATAGAATGTGTCTCTTCTATTCTTTTATCCATTCTGGAAATTCTTTTCTCATCCAATCTTAATTTCCAAATCTTGTTTGTGTGAAATTCTTTATTTTTTTCTATAGATGCTGCTTTTCCTTTGTTTTCTAACATTTCTTTGCTGTACCAGTCTTTCTCTTCTTGTTGTAAGTCATTCTGGTCCATTTTTGAGATTCCATTTGTACTTATTATCTCTGCAACTTGTGATCAGGTGCTCATGTCCTAAGTGTCGTAAAATGCTCAAAATTTAAAGTGCTTAGAACTGGTTCAAAGTTGAATGAATGGAAAGTGCTTGTCTTCCCGATTCCGGCGCCGCAAACGGTTCGAAAAACGGTCGCCGTATGAGGAAGTTATGGCAAAAAGAAGAATTTGCCCATAACATTAGAAATTTTAATTTTTCAAAGAAAATTAAAAAAGGAATATTTCGCAGAATATTCCTTGGAATATTCCAGGGAATATTCCCTTTCCATAGCCAATCAGAAGCTTCCATGTGGCAGCCCTGGAGGCCACCACGTGGCCCCCAGATGACGTCAGCAAGAATGGGTTGGGCGGATATAGTCAAATTTTTTTTGGTCGGATGGGGGATCAAACCCGCAACCTATTGACAACAAGCCCCATGCCTTAACCAACGCACCACATGACCGTTCTTGTTATGGAGGGCGTAAAATGTTCATATGAGGTTTAACGTTGGTTGGGGCGGAAACCAAAGGGGGCTAGCCCCTAAGGGCCAACCCCCCTTTCATATGACCACGACCCAGAACCAAGGGCTTAAGCCCCAACCGCCAGCCAAACTGCCAGCACGAACTCTGAGGACAACATTAAATGTAACTGCAGTTTTGGCGGAAATTCTGGCAGGAGCGCCAAAATTGGCGGGCCTAACTGGACATTAACTAAAGTTAGCTGGAGTTCTTTTAGGCTAAACTGGAGGGGATCATTAAATGACCATAACTTTGGCTAGGAAAGGCGGTTTTGGACGATTTTTTTTTTTGATTTTGGGTATTTTCATCCTTCGGAAGCCATTGGTGTAGGTCTTACATCCATATGAGGTCATTTTCAGAGGTTTTGGAGGCGTGAAAGTTCTAGGAGCCACTAGGGCCCAGTTTGGTGAAGACTGTATAGGGTTGCAGGTATCCATTGGAGGTGATCCAATAGTCAATCCTGAAGGATTAAAGTGTTATGAATCCATTTTTACCATCTATTTCACCTGTAGATACTTCTATTCAGCTGTATTTTCAATTTGAGCATTTAATTAAAACAAGGACAAGCCCATTTGGGAGCTTTGGACCCAGCAGACGTAGCCCTGGAGGGGGTGAACTGCTTTATCAACTTCTTTTGCATTTGTGGTTGATTTATTTTGTAGAAAAAATTCGTTTTAGTGTGTTAAACAGTAAAATGAAATAACTCTGCTATGCTTAAATGGGTGATGAACAACTGAAAATTTCATGTGTTTTCTTTCTGCAAGACATGGAAATCTTTTAAACATGTATAATTTTGAATTGAATACCTTGCAAACAAATTTCAAGTAGTTTCAAATTCATATCAAGTTGGTATCGGAGCCAAGTTGTTTTGTGCAAAGATCTTCTAACTGTCTTGCAAAGTATTGATGCTTACCAGGTTGAAACTTAAAAGAGGGGAAGGACAGTTGACTAGAGAACGAGAGAATCCTCAGTCAAGGAAGGCCAGAGAGCCATCACCTCCACCTTCAATTTCACCCTCAAGAGTCTTAGCAGAAGCTTCAAGGATGTCTGAACATGAAGGAGAAATTCCTACAGAGACAGATCCAAGAGAAGAAGAAAGAGTCTTCAGAAAGGCTTTCTTAGACCTCACTGAAATGGTGACGATATTGTACCAAGAAAGAAATGAGAAATTGGCTGGAGAAGGGTCCAAACATCCACATGAAGGAGAGGGCTCTTCAGGAGGTAAGAAGGATGATGATCATTCCAAGAAAGGACATGGAGGAAATGGTGATCCACCACCCCCATCTTCACCTTCTTCCTCTTCATCCTCGTCTTCTTTTGTTCATAAGCATAGATCCTCTGGAAAAAGTCCTTTTTTGAAGCTTGATGTAAAATTCGAATTACCTATGTTTAATGGTGAAGTGAATGCAGAAAAGCTTGAAAGCTGGATTAGGCAGTTGGAAGTTTACTTGAGGATCCAGAATATGCATGATGATGCCACAAAGATTCAGTTGGCTTCTTTGAGAATGGATGGAGCAGCATTGATCTGGTGGGAGGCCAAGACTAAAGAGGAGATCAAGAAATTTGGTAAGGTTACCTTTACATGGCTTGAATTTCTGTTAGCCGTTAAAAAACAGTTTTATCCTCTTGCTCACATGCAGAAAGCCATTATGAATTGGAAAAATTTCAGACAACTTAAGGGTCAGAGTGTCCAAGACTACACACAAGAATTCAGGAGAAGAGCTCTCTAGTTAGGGGTAGATTTACAGACCCAAGAAACCTTGCTGAAATACATCGGTGGCTTGCATAGCTACCTTAGACACACCATCTTGATGTTTAACCCTACTAGCCTGGACGAGGTTTGTGTCCAAGCTACCCATTTAGAGGCAAGGGGAAAAACACATTTGAAGAGGGTAGAAACAAGCCCCCCAAGGGGAAAAAAAAAGAGAAAACCTCCAAGGGAAAGAGCAAAAAGAATGAATCTGTCAAAAAGGAGAGTGAGAAAGTGATCTCTAAACACTGTTCTAAACCAGGCCATGAGGAGAAAAACTGTTGGAAATTACATCCTGAAAAAAGACCTCAATCTAACAAATCCAAAGGGAAACAGAAAACTGCTGCTACTACATCTACACCACAAGATTTAGGGGAAGATTCAGGTGATGAAACCAAAATTGCAGCCATGGGTTAGAAAAACTTGAAGGGAAAAGAAATTGAAACTCAAGCCAGCACTAGTACCTCGAACTGCCATGTACAAGCTCCTAATGAGGAAGAAAGAATTGAACTGTTTCATGTGAGGGTGATTTCAAAACATACTAAAATTGACACACTTTTTGATAGTGGGTCACAAGCAAACCTTATATCAGAGGACTTGGTCAAGCAACTTAAACTTGAGACTGTTCCACATCCGAAGCCATATCCACTTGGATGGATTTGCAAGGATGCAAATTTACAAGTTTCAAGAAAGTGCACATTGCGCTTTGCAATTACTGCACATTTTATTGACACAGTTGAACTTGATGTGGTACCTTTTGATATAGCAGGAATTGTTTTGGGAAGTCCTTACTTGTTTGACAGGAAAGCTATCTTTCATCGCCATGAAAACAAATATCATCTTTTCAAAGATGGCAAGGAGTTCATTGTTAGAGCTCATCGCAAGAAGACAAATATAGTGATGGTGAATGCAGGACAGGTAAAAAGGCTGGTCAATTCAAGTAAGAATTTTGTTCTTCTTATGATTAAGCCCAAGGTTGATGTGAATCATGAGTCATTTGACAATTGTGATCTAAAACTTAAATCAGATCTGTATGATGTAGTTGATGCATATCATGAGATGTTTCAGGAGCCAACAGGTTTGCCTCCTAAGAGGGAGATTCAACATGAAATCCATTTGCATCCAGATTGTCCTCTTCCAAACATAGGCATGTACCGCATGTCTATTATGGAGAATGCTGAAATAAAGAAGCAAATCAAGGACTTGTTGGACAAGGGTTTCATAAGGGCAAGTACTTCGCCATGTGGGTCACCGATTGTATTGATTCCAAAGAAAGATGGCACTTAGCGTATGTGTGTTGATTTCAGGGCCTTGAACAAGATAATGGTAAAGAATCGTTACCCACTCCCAAGGATAGATGATTTGCTAGATCAGCTGAAAGATGCTCGATATTTCACTAAGCTAGACTTGCACAGTGGATATCATCAAGTAAGAATTGAAGAAAGTGACATTTGGAAGACAGCCTTTAAAACCAAACAAGGACACTTTGAGTGGCTTGTGATGCCGTTTGGTTTGTGCAATGCACCTGCAACTTTCATGCGGGTAATGGATGATGTCTTGCGTCCTTTTCTTGATGATATCGTTATTGTCTACTTAGATGAAATCTTAATTTTCAGCAATTCTAGAGAAGATCATGTCATGCATGTTAGGAAAGTACTTGATGTTTTGAAGAAGAATCAGTTATTTCTTAAAATGTCAAAGTGTGAATTTGGAAAGACTTCTTTGGTTTATTTGGGACACATAGTAGGAGGAGGTGCTTTGAGAATTGATCCTGCTAAGATTGAGGCTATTGTGAAGTGGCCTACTCCCAAATCCATAACAGAGGTAAGAAGTTTTTTGGGTGCAACTCAATATTGGAGGAAGTTTATCTCTAACTTCTCTTCTATAGCAGCTCCTATGCATGCAGTGACAAGTGTGAAGCATGCTTTCCAATGGGGAGGCAAGCAGCAAAAAGCTTTCGAATCTTTGAAAGAGAAGATTAGTTCAGCTCCAGTCCTTGCATTACCGGATTTGAGACAGCCATTTGAGATACAAACTGATGCTAGTGATTATGCTATGGGTGCAGTTCTTCTACAACATGGTAAGCCTATTGCTTTTCATTCTGAAACTTTTAATGGTGCTGTTGTAAATTATCCTACATATGATAAGGATTTGTATGCATTGGTATAAAGCGTCAAAAAGTGGAAACACTATTTGATGGGCAAAGAAACTGTTATACATACCGACCATCAGCCCTTACAGTACTTGCAATCACAAAGCAAGTTACAACAGTCACGACACTTCAAATGGATGGGCTTCTTGCAACAGTTCCATTTGGTAATAAGGTACAAGAAAGGTACTTTGAATAAGGTTGCTGATATGCTTTCAAGGCCTATTATTGGTGCTGTTACTTTACTTAAGAATGATTCCATTGTACATGATAGTTACATAGAACAATATGCATCTGATGATGACTTTAAAGATGTGTATGCTAACTTGAGTAAAGGTAATCATGTAGAGGAAAATGACTATCACATGCATAAAAATTTGCTGTTTCATTTGGGCAAGTTGTGTATACCACAGGGGGAGAGAATAAATGTCATAAGAGAAGCTCATTCTTCTCTTATTGCTGGCCATTTTGGTGTGAGCAAAACAGTTGCACATCTACAGAGGTATTGCTATTGGCCTCGCATGGTAGATTCTGTTTCAAGGTTCATAAGAGGTTGTTCATTATGTGCTACAAGCAAGCCTAGCAATAGGAAGCTTCGTTTGTATACTCCTTTGAAGGTACCTTCTAGACCATGGGAGAGCATCTCTATGGATTTTGTAGGAGGTTTACCAAAATCTAGAAAGTAGCATGATTATTTATATGTAGTAGTTGATCGTTTCAGCAAAATGTGTATACTTATGCCTTGTAAGAAAACTATAACTGCTGAACAAACTGCTAAATTATTTTTTCATCATGTATGGATTCACTTTGGTTTGCCTACTTCCATTATTAGTGACAGGGATTCCAGATTTGTGGGGAATTTTTGGTCCAACCTATGGGAGATGATGGACACAAAGTTGAAGAAAAGTACTGCTTTCCATCCGCAAACAGATGGACAAACCGAAGTTGTGAACAGAACCATTGTGCACCTCTTGAGAGGTTATTGCAGCAAGCATCCCAAACTGTGGGATGAACATTTGCACTACATACAACATGCTTACAATCGTGCCAAGCACTCTTCCACAAACACCTCACCGTTTGAAGCTTGTTTTGGTTACTTGCCAAAATCACCTCTTGATTTCATTCTTGAGAAAGATGTCGCCATTGAGGGACATAGTGATATTGACAAAGCTCGTTCATTCATTGAAAGAATTCAGCAAATACATCAACAAATTCAAGAACAGCTTGAGAAGAGTCAAGGCAAGTACAAGGAAAGACACGACAAGCATAGAGTCGATCACAAGTTTCAAGAAGGGGATGAGGTATGGTGTACATTAGTAAGGAAAGGATGCAAGGAGAAGGTAAAAAGCTGAAGCCTATTCATTATGGTTCATTCAAAATCCTCAAGAAGGTTGGAAATAATGCTTTTCAATTAGATTTGCCTTCCTACATGCAAATGTATTCTGTTGTCAATGTGGAGAACTTACGTTTGTATGAACCTCCTTTGATTGCTGATCATGAAAATGCTGTTCAACTGCCATCTATAGAAGATTTCTCACCATAATTTTTAGATGAGCTGAAAGAAGATACAATCCTTGACAGAAGGACACGCACTTCAAGAAGGGGTAGTGTAGATTATGTTCGGGTTGGTTTCAAAGGCAGCAAACCGAACAAGGCAAAGTGGATGGAGGTGGACAGAGTGAGGGAGCTGTACCCTCACCTCTTTAACAGGTAGTTGAAGGCTTTTGGGGTCCAAAAGTTTCCCAATGGTCAAAATCTGCCACGTGGCAGGCCTGGAGGCCGCCACATGGCCCCCAGATGACGTCAGCAAGAATGGGTTGGGCGGATATAGTCAAAATATTTTTTGGTCGGATGGGGGATCGAACCCGCAACCTATTGACAACAAACCCCACGCCTTAACCAACGCACCACATGACCGTTCTTGTTATGGAGGGTGGAAAATGTTCATATGAGGTTTAACGTTGGTTGGGGTGGAAACCAAAGATATGACCACGACCCAGAACCAAGGGCTTAAGCCCCAACCGCCAGCCAAACTGCGAGCATGAACTCCGAGGACAACATTAAATGTAACTGTAGTTTTGGCGGAAATTCTGGCAGGAGCGCCAAAATTGGTGGGCCTAACTGGACATTAACTAAAGTTAGCTGGAGTTCTTTTAGGCTAAACTGGAGGGGATCATTAAATGGCCATAACTTTGGCTAGGAAAGGCGGTTTTGGACGATTTTTTTTTTTGATTTTGGGTATTTTCAACCTTCTAAAGCCATTGGTGCAGGTCTCACAGCCATCTGAGGTCATTTGCAAGGGTTTTGGAGCCGTGAAAGTTCTAGGAGCCACCAGGGCCCAGTTTTGTGAAGACTGTATAGGGTTGCAGGTATCCATTGGAGGTGATCCAATAGTCAATCCTGAAGGATTCAAGTGTTCTGAATCCATTTTTACCATCTATTTCACCTGTAGATGCTTCTATTCAGCTGTATTTTCAATTTGAGCATTTAATTAAAACAAGGACAAGCCCATTTGGGAGCTTTGGACCCAACAGACGTAGCCCTAGAGGGGGTGAATTGCTTTATCAACTTCTTTTGAATTTGTGGTTGATTTATTTTGCAGAAAAAATTCGTTTTAGTGTGTTAAACAGTAAAAGGAAATAACTCTGCTATGCTTAAATGGGTCATGAACAGCTGAAAATTTCATGTGTTTTCTTTCTGCAAGACATGGAAATCTTTTAAACATGTATAATTCTGAATTGAATACCTTGCAAACAAATTTCAAGTAGTTTCAAATTCAGATCAACTTGGCTCCAAGTTTTTGCTAGGATCTTGCCTAGATTTGTCTTTTTTTCTTTGAAAATGCATTTGTTTCGAGCTAACCAAATTTGCCAACACAGGATTGAAGGGAGGCATTTCCATATCCTATTTATTGTTGCCTTTTTTTCCTTTGTATATGGGTAGCTTTTATCCCAATTTTTATGAAGAGTTGTTAATTGAATTGTTGGATTTATGTTTATTTCCAAAGGACTTGTTGCCTGTTCCCAGCACTCTCTCACCACCATTCAGTTAATAAAGAGGTGTTGGATTGATTCTTCCTCCTTTTGACACATGACACATTTTGAGGGCCCTTGTATTCCTTTTTTTTTTAAATTTTCAGAGGTAAGAATTTTACCTTTGAGAAGTGTCCACGTGAAGACTTTAATTTTGGGCAGACTCTTTGAATTCCAAGCTGCCTTCCAAAGGCTCTAGTCATTTTGATTGTGGAGTTTTTAGAGGAGGTTGTACCCCAATTTCACTGTGTAATCCCATCCATTTGGATCCCAAACAAAGTCATCCTGCTCTTCTATGTTGATGGGGGCAGCCCCTGCCAGATGGGCTTTTAAAATTTCCCACTTACTTTTTAGTCTTGGTGGTGTTGCCAACTTTTTCCATCTTACCTAGTTATTCTGATCCCAATCTGAAATAGAATAAAGAGTGTTAAAACTTTGCTCTTCCATCCATCTTTGAAGTCCCCTTAAGTTTTGTTGCTGATTTAAGGGATTTTTCCCCATTATTCTATCCTCCCAGATAGAAATTGTTTTTCCATTCCCTGGATTTTTGGATATTTGATCTCTAATGAGAGGAATTATCCTTTTAACCAATTTCCAGATTTGGGTGCATGGCTTGTCTGGAATAGTTTCAGTGAACAAATTTGTTCTATGACAATTTAAGCATTTCATTGTTAGTACTTTTGACCACCAGTGGCCATTCCGATTTATCATTCTCCAAATAATTTTTGTCCCTAGAGCAATGTTCATTAGCCCTGGCAGTCGTATTGCTATACCTCCTTTTTCATAGCGAAGAGTAACTTGATCCCATTTAAAAAGGCTGAATTATTTATTATCTTGCTTTCCTCCTTGCCAGATAAAGCTTCTAATTATCAGTTCCATTTGCTTGTGGGCACTTGCCGGAGCCATAATGATTGCATACTGATATATAGGCAAGGCCGAGAGAAGTGCTTTAATCAATGTCACTCTTCTTGCCAGGTTGAGTCACATCACTCCCCAATTCTGATTTTTTCCCTTCATTTTCTCTACTTGCTTGTTCGAGACTTCTAATTTTACCACTTCCTTTGCTAAGGGTAGCCCAAGATAAGTGAAGTGGCTCCAATTTATTTGTAAAGGTATTTCCAGTATTTGTGAGATACGCTGCATTGTTTTTGTTGGGGTATTCCAACAGTATATTTTGCATTTGGAGTTGTTTAAGATTCCTCCTAAAGCTAGAAGAAATTCATCCAAGAATTTTTTGAATCGTTTTGCTATAATGCAGGATGCTTCGCCTATGAGAAGGGTATCATCTGCAAAGAGAGAATGGTTTATATCTTTGACTCCTCTCGATATTTGGATCCCTGTTATTTTTTTTCTCTTTTCTCTGATTTTCCAGCATAGCACTCAGCGATTCAGCCATGATGATGTACAAGAATGGAGAAAGTGGACAGCCTTGCCTTAGCCCTCGAGTGCTTTGGAAAAATTTACTGGGCCAACCATTGATTAAAGGAGATATCCAAGGATTTGATATACATGCCTGGATAATCTCTATGAAATTTGTTGAGAAGCCAAACCTTTTAAGAGCTGCTGCAAGAAAGTTATGGTTAACTCTATCAAAAGCATTAGCCATATCTAACTTAACAATCATTCCTCTCTCTTTTCTTTGGATACTGCTGTGGATAGCCTCCTGTACAATTATCACATTGTCTGTGATTTGCCTCTTGGGGACAAATCCTCCTTGGTTTTCTGAAATTATTTCCGGAAGTAATTTCTTCATTCTGTTTGCTAGAATTTTGGTAAGAATCTTATAAGACGAGTTGCAAAGGGAGATTGGCCTATATATGTTAAAATTTGTAGGATTGGGTTCTTTGGGAATGAGGGCTAGGAAGGAGGATTTTGTATTTCCTCCAATCTTTTTTTTTTGGAAAGCATTTTTGAGCATTCTCATTAGGTCTTTTTTGATAATTTCCCAATGTTGTCTATAAAAGGCTATTGTAAACCCATATGGACCTGGTGCCTTATCAGGGTGGAGGTTCCACACAACTTCTCTGACTTCTTCCTCAGTAATTTCTTTGTCTAATTCCCTATTTTATTGGTCGCTTTTTTTTTTTTTAATATGCTGCAAAATTTATTCATTAGCTGCCTGCTAGTCACTTGTTAAGAGGAGTTCTTTAAAGTGTTTATGTGCTGCGTTTTTTACTACTTCTACTCCTTTTATTTCTTGACCATTTACTTGAATCTGTTCTATCTGATTTTTTGACCTCCTTATTTTCATTGTATTGTGGAAAAAGGCTGTATTTTTGTCTCCGGATTTTAGCCAGAGACTTGTTGATTTTACTCTGCTTTCCTCTTCTTGTTTCCTATTTTTCTCATATATTTCCATATATATTTCCTTTTCTTGTATTTGATCTTGCTTACTTTCTTCCTTGTTCTCTTTTTCCTTGCAAAGGTTATCCATTTTTTTTTGCAATTCGATCTTCCTAGCTTTGTCTTGAAGATCATTTTCTCTTGCCCAGTTTTTTAAGTGCATCCTTAGGTTCTTTAGCTTAGTTTCCCAAACATATTGGGGAGATCATGTGACACTTTTTTTCCAGCTGTCCTTTATTTGTTTTCCAAAATCTTCCTTGCTGTCCCAAATTGGATTATATCTGAAGGGAAGGTGTCCTTGATTTTCCAGATTTCCCAATGTTAGAACCACCGGCTTGTGATCTAAAGTTGAGTTATGAACAATTTTACTTTTCACAAGAGTGTACGCAGTTGCTATGCTTTCATGAATAAGAATTCTGTCCAACCTTTCTTTTATGTTGTTTTTTCCAATTCTTTTGTTGTTCCAAGTGTATTTACCATTGCTTGGCGGAATGTCTATTAATTTGTATTCTTCGATTATTCCTTCAAGAGCTTCTCTTGACGGATCATTGTGGAAGGTTCCACCAAATTTTTCTTCTGTGTTCCTTATCAGCTTTAAATCCCCCCCCCCCAGGATTAAGTGCCCACTTTGTCTCTCTGCTATTTCTTCTTTAACTGATTTCCAACATTTTTCTTTCTCTCTATAGTGATTTGGAGAATACACATTTATAATGCTATATTGTTCTTTTGTATTGAGATTCCTCAACTCTATTTGAATCTAGTGTCTACTGGTTTTGTGGGTCATTAGTTCCCATTTTATTTTATCCCAAATGGTTATGATTCCTCCTGATGCTCCTGTGGCTTCTAACACTACTTCTTCATAATTTTTTAGTTTTTGAATCATTTTTTTGATTTTCTTGCTTATTTAGTTTGGTCTCTTGGATCATATATATATCTGGTTGTTCCTTGGCTAAAATGTCTCTAGTTGCATTGACTTTAAAGGAGGTTCCAAGGCTGCGACAATTCCAAGAGACCACTACCATTATTTACTGTTGTGTTGGTGTGGTCCTCTTTGCTAAGTTTTTTCATGACTTCCTGTTTTTTTCCCAAGGAATGAGTCCAATGGTTGTTGCGTTCCTAGGGCCATTTTTTAAGCTGTTGCCTCATCTCTGATTTCTTTATTGGATTTCCTTCCCACTTTTTTTTGTTGATCCCAGGCTTGGGGGATTTCTTTGGCTTTGTTTCTAGTTAGAATGTGGTCCACTAAGGGAGGAGGGGGGGAGGATATTGGGTTGGTGGTGGATATGGGAGCTATAGGGTTTGAGGGTGGGGATTTGGGAGAGGGTGGATCCAAGAAGTCTTCTAATGGCTCAAAAGGATTTGGAGTTGTGTGATTAGGAGGAGTAACCTTCATTGGAGGCTGGGAGGTTGTTTCATTTGCTTCATGGGACTGATAAATATTTGGCACAGTTTGCTTATTGGTAGGTTTTTTCCTTTTCACTTGTTCCCATGTAGGTTCTTACTCTTCTACATTTTCATGCTCTATTTTTTTAAGGCACCTATTTGAAAAATGACCATATTTGTGACATACCTTGCATTTAAATGGTATTTTCTCATAGTCCAACTGCTAAATGTGTGTCCACTAGTCGACCTTGCTCTTTATTGCTTCTGGGAGGCCTTTTCTGAGATCTACTTCCACACATATTCTTGCGCACGCATGGATGTTGTCTTTTGACTCACATCTATCAATATATTTGCCCACTGCATTTCCTATAGCCTCTGCAGATTCGTCTCCCCAGTAGTGAAGAGTAAGATGCGAGAGCCTGACCCACATAGGCACTGTGTTTAGGACATCCTTCTCCGGATCAAAATCTAGCGTCCACCTGTTCAGGTATAAACCTCTAGAGTCCATGAAGCAACGTCCTTTCCTAAATATCAGATATCTATCCTCCTGTGTTTCAAAGAGAAAGGTATAGTAACCCCTTCCACAGAATCATATTGTTATCTTCCCCTGTGTGGTTGCATTCCAGTTTCTTTCCACCCATTTTTACACTGATTTGGGTGAAGACCATAGCCCTGTGAACTGCCCAACAAGTCTGTGTTCTGCAGGAGAGATGGCTGCTCTTCTTGGAAGTGTTGGAGGGAGGGAAATCTCTGGGATACTTTCAAGTTTCTTTACAAATTTATTGACTGATGGCATTGTTACACAGTAATTTGTCACTGTCTCCCTGTCAGTCACCCTACTGTGTCAAGAATTCACAATAATCAAGTTCATGCCTTCTGAGCTGGCCAAAAACCCACTTTTCCAAAGTTTTTCTCATCAGCGCGTCTATTTCTCAAATATCCACGATGACTGGCGCTTTATAACAGACCGCGTGCGCTGCCAGCGCGGAAGCACACGCCTTTCCCGCGCTGATCGAAATTTCATGACCAGCGCAGCCTCTGTTTGTATCTACCCGCGCTGACATGGCCTTTTCCATTATGTCCATGCGACGTCAGCGTGCCAGACCAGTTATGCACCCGCGCTGATCCAGTTTTGGCGAATTTGTTCCAACAGCCAGCCTTCCAGATAACTCCAGGCTCGGTTGTTGGCCTTGTGAGTATCGACTCCCTTCTATGGCATGTCTGTTCGACCCTTTGCAACCACTTCCCTTGAAGATAAGCTCATCCTTCATCCTTTTAGGAGGCTCCTTCTCCTATATAAACCTCCACCATTACCATGAGCAACTAGTTTGGAATAGCTTGGATTGTGTAGAGCTTATAGTGCTCAGATTGCTGCTACTATAGGTATTTGGTGTGATAAGTGTGGAAGTGCATGATAGCTTAGGGAAGGTTTTGTTGTGTTGTTTGTGAGAGAGAGAGAGTTTCTTGTCTTGGGAGAATCATTTCCAGAGGTGAATGCTTGAGACACTTGCTGACTGGCCCCTCCTGAGAAGGTTACCGACGTCAGAACATTTGGTTGTACTCTTCTCTGCTTGATTAATAATAGATGACTGCTATTATTGTTCCATTCTCATTTGTCTACGCAATGGTTAATGTGAATTACATCTTTTCTGACTGATGTATGGTTGCTTTTATTAGATTTCACGCTTGTGTTTGTTTCCTCTTCGTGTGTGCAGGTGTCTATTCGCGGAGATCGCGGAGGATCGTGACTAGCCAAAGCGAAGGAGTGAAGGTGGCATCTCTTCATCAAACAACAGCGCTGGAATCCAAGTAGGTGCTCTTTACCTCTTGTTTAATTGCAATTAGGAACATTCATAGTAGCATTGACTGATTGTTGCTAGACCCTTGCTGGGCTAGTAGGGATCGCCTCTATCCGTAGAGGGGATTTACCTCTCCAACAATTTGGCGACTCCGCTGGGGAGCTGGCCTTTGTCCTTTTTCATTCATCCTTGTTTTGAGTTTGTTTGATTGCTCTCTTTTTGAAATTTTGGGGATTAATTATCAGTCTTTTGCGTTTCCTGGGTTGATCTGGGAAATGCCCCTGTTTGATTGAAAGATTGGCTGTTTTGATTTGGGAGTTTTGATTTGCCTGTCACTATTTTCGAGCTCCATCGCGGATTTAATTTTAACAGTCGCGCTGATATCATGCTCCCCCTTTTGCAACATCATGTTCATCGCGTAATTACGCCTAACAGTCGCGACGATCCTGGAAATTGGATCAGCGCGGAAAAGACGTGTATAGTCGCGACGTCAGCGCCACTTGCTAGCTTTTTACCCGCGCTGACCTTGGGTTGCTAGCTTAATTCCCGCGACGACTGTGTTTTTCTGAGATCAGCTCGGTTTTTTGGGCAAAAGTCGCGCTGACAGCGCGGGTGGTCTGTGTAAAAATTGCGCTGACATGGGTTTTTAGTGTAAAACTTGCGCTGATTCCTGAAAAGTTGTTTTTATAACTTTATCTCCTGAATTCATCAATCTTTCTTATCCCCTGTTGTTTCTTGTCCCTCATTAGCTTGTTTTGATTACTTTTGGTTAGGGGCACTCTCTCTTTGATTTCATTCGAGTGAGTCTTGTGTTTTTTGACCATGTGACCTAGCCCTTTAGAAGTTTCATCGAGAAACCATTTGCTTGGGTTACTTGTCTATTCAAGGTTCATCCACAACCCTCTTATTGATTTGCTTGAGGCTTTTTCACTGCTTGTTGCTGGTTGATTTTTAGTGTCGATTATTGAACCACTTTTTTATGTTGATTCGATTTCTTCACTACCAAGCATAGATTACGATTGTTTGGATCGATCAGTTCACACTTGCTTCCTTCTTGCTTGAATTCCTTTTTGCCTTGTTGGGCTTAGATCACATAGCTCGTACAAGCCTTTGTTTTTCCTTTGATTTGGAGAAACTGTTTTGGTGTCTTGGGAACTTTGTGTGCTTTCATTAAGTGATTTGCTTGGTGTTCCTGTTCCTTAAAATTCATTTGGATGCTTTGTGCCATTGAAAGAAAATCAAACTAGTAGCTTTGCTTTCGAGAATTGAAAAGGAAAAGAACATTTCATTGATTCGCATTTTCAAAAGAAAAGTTTCCTTTCCTTGCTTTTAGCTGCATTAGGTTGTTTGATTGCTCGTGTTCATTTTGTTTGATAAAAAAAAAAATTCTTTACCTTCTCATAGCTACGATTCATCGAACAAAATGGTATTCTTTGGCATGTAGTTTGCATCTAGGTAATTGTGAGAGAACACACGATAGGACCTGAAATCGAAACTTAATTCAAGATCAACCATAAAATGAACTGAATTAACCTAAAAACGCATTGGAACTAAACGCAAATATCTAGAGGTCTAGGTTAGAGACGTGTTCCGGCGTTTAAACATAGTCACTGTTGTTTCACATTATGGTTGGGTGATTCCTCCTTCTGTGACTCGATAGTGGTCTAACACGGACTGTGCTCCCACGTACCGTCGTGTATATAGGGAGACCCCACTAGGCTTTTATCCTTTATCCATAGGAAGCTGAGTCTGCCGCCATGTGAACCGTAACGCACCGAACACAACATTCGGGAAGATTGACTGCAGTACGGAAAGTCCTTGGCTCTCATACGATTGCCAAGGTGTATAAGCAGTTTTACGGGTCGCCTGGTAAACCCTATACCTAGAGTCTCCAGAGCAGTCACTTTTGATCCTTTTCGAACTCCTTAAAATAAAAGGTGCCTGTGAGCATCTTGTCACTTCGTGCTCATTAAACATTCGAAGGAGACTGGAGTCATCTTTTTGTCCTTTTCTCGACTCTTGAAACATGAAAAGGTCAAGTTTAGTTCCAGTGTCTTAAAAATTTATTCGGCCACGATAACATCACCTGGTTAGATCTTGTGTGCGTTAGCTTGAGTAGGTTTCGTTTTCGTTTGCTATGGCAACTTTTCCGGGATTCACTAACCCAGGTTCCCCCTCTGATGGGAATCCAGGACAATTCCCTCCTCTTGGGAATGTTGGTGCTCCGTATATGGCGACTTTGTCCCTACCAGGGTTAACTGTCGGGTTGCCTGTGTGGTTGTTTTCAACCTCTTTGGTCCCTACCGTATCGGCTGTTAGTCCATTAGTCCCTCCACCTGAACAACATCATGTTGATCCTAAGGTGGATCTCTCCCCTTCGACCCCTACTTCTACGTCGTCCTCTTGTACTTCGCCTGGTGAAATTCTCAATGTGAGTAACCAGGTGGCTAAGAAGAAAAAGAGGAAGACCAAGAAGAAGAAGTCCCCTAAGGGAGAGATTACACACACAGTCCCCCCCTCAAGTCCAGCTATCCACTCCAGTATACCTGAAGTCGGGTCACCTTCTGCTCCCCCGCGGAAGGTCAAGTTTCCTTGTCGATTATGCAAGGGGGACCATCTGCTTCGTGATTGTCCTGGCATTCCCAGGGTATTAGAAGTTTGGTCTCACGATCCGGCCCGCCCTTCATCGTCCACTGATGATCATGGCGATGCTACCTCATCAGTTGGGAATGGTAAGGAGAAAGGGAAGCTTCGATTCCCCTGTCGACTTTGCGAAGGTAGTCATTCCCTTCACCTTTGTCCGCTCATGGATAAAGCCTCCGCTGTGTTGGAAAGTCTTGCTGCTCCTCCGAATCCATTTCCCGCTGGTTATCAACGTCTTTCTACAGCTGTAGATCGCGCCCCTGTTGACAAAGAGATCGCTTCAGATTCCCCTTTTGTCCAGGCCCCTCTTCCCGAACCTGGCTGTTCCCAGCCTGTTCCAGACCTGCCGTTGGTCGGAAAGGGTGTTGATTCGAGTTCACCTCCTCTCAAGCACTCTGTTTCGGAAGAGAAAAATTCTCATGTTCTTCTCGTCTCCTCAGATTCTCCTGAGCTTGATAAAGGTTCTCCTGAAACCTCTTCGGAGAATTTGGATTCGGTTCTTTCCGAGCAGGGGGGCAACCATATGGTTCCCCCACCAAGTAGTTCGGTCATCTCCTTTGATTGGAGTCGTTTGACTGCCCCTCCCCTTCCGTCCCATGTGCCTTTCTAGGTCACCGCCTATGCTTGCAATAAGGCGCTACCCGACACTGTGTTAGACGAAGGAGCATCGGTTAGTCTCATGCCCGTTACTACTTGGCGAGCTTTGGGTTCCCCATCGCTTGTACCTGTCGCACCACATCTCACCGCGTTTGATGGAGGAACGAGTCAGCCATTAGGGATCCTCCCGAAGTTTCCTATTACTTTGGGGGGTAAGACTGTCTATATAGACGTCTCAGTTACCAAAGGTTCTTTAGACTTCAGTATTCTCCTTGGTCGTGATTATGTGTATGCCATGGGAGCCCTTGTTTCTTCACTTTTCCGTGTAGTTTGCTTTCCACATGACGGAAGAATCGTGACGTTCGATCAATTATCGTTCGTTCGTCCACAAGCCCCTCCGGCGCACTCGTCCTTCCCTCCTGGCTTTCATCCACAAGTTGCATCTGCCTCGCTGCAAATCAACTACGTGGCCACCTACCCCGTGCCCGTACCCAGTGATGACACCATCGCGCATAGTGTCCTGGGGACATTAGGTCCTGATTTCCAAGATGTCGACCTTCCTTCCGGAGCCACTTTCTTGGGGGCCTCCACTTCCCGTTCATTATGATGAAGTCTGGATGGAGCATAGTTCTTTTCCGGTGTCAAGCTCCTTAAAAAAGAAACTGGGTCTGGTCGGAGCATAGTTCGCTTTCCTGTGTCAAGCTCCTTAAAAAAATGCAACTAGGTGTTCGAGCATAGTTCCTGATCTTGTGTCAAGCTCGTTAAAACATGAAACAAGGGTTATGAGGATAGTTCTTTTACTGTGTCAACCTCATTAAAAAAATGAAACAACTCCCTTTTCAGATCGAGTCTTTGATTAAGATCTTGTAAAATCCCAGTCGAGTCTTTCCAAGATCTCGAAAGTGAACCTTCATTCCATCCACTTTGTCGAATGCAATGAAGCTTGGGGGGCATGTACCTCGATTTGCATTATTATGCTGGGGGCATGCGAACTTATAACAAGCATAGTTTTTCGTTTCAAGCTTGTGTAAACATGAAACCAAATCCAAGCAAAGTTCTCCACGGTTCAAGCTTGTGTAAAAATGAACCCATACCCGATTTACATCTCGTGATTGCCATTTTTATCCGCTGAATTCTGCTAGATGAGCCTTGGTTGTTTCATTCCATTGCTACCATCTCTTTGGCCGATCATATGCTCTCACTTGGTTGTTTATCCTTTCCTGAGGAACCGCAGCGATGAGTGGTTTTATTAGCCAGCCTCTTAACCATTACATGTTTTGAACAGTTCCACCATTTCCGGAACCAGTTGCTACCCTTTATACCACTCGTTCCTCTAGGACGAGTCTCCTTTAAGCTCTTTTCTGACTCGTAAAATGTGAAAAGATTTCCGGGTATTTTTCCATTTTTGACTCGTTAAAGAGAATAAAAATGGAGGTATGCTTTCAGCTCTTTTCTGACCGTTTAAAGATGAAAAGATTGCCGAGTCCCCCTCTCGACTCGTTAAAAAATGAGAGGTGGTCGCCTTTAAATCTCTTTTTTCGACCGTTTAAACTCAAAAAGATTGCCGGGTTTTTGTCGTTTTGAACTCATTATTGGCTCCAAAATGACGTACTTCTGACTGCTTTTCTACTTTTTCGGGTCGAAGTCACTACTTACGAAAAGTACTCCTCGATCGTAATGGTCGGGCGGTTCTTTCGAGCATTGTTTTATACTTTTTCGGGCTCGAGAGACACAACTTTATGAAAAAGGACCCCCCTGGAGTTTTCTTTTCCGTTGTCTTTTCAGACTCTCTAAACAGGAAAAGACGCCGAGTTCTTCCTTTGTCAGGCTCGTTAAAACTTAATGACATCGGACATCGTCGAAATGACACTCTTCAAGCATATGCTATCCCCGTCAAGCTTGTCATCCAAAAATAACCGGGGTACCTGCCAGAAATGGTGGGGAAAATGGAACTGTAATAATTGTCGTGTCAGCAGTATGTCGCTCTTGAACATGGCACTAGTCTGCATTCGTGTCTGGGTGGGGATATCTCATCTCGTTTCACATTAGCCTCCGTGGGTTTGGGTTACCCTGTTTTGACCTCTCATCTGCTCATTGCCCTGTCACCATGACCTCTGCTCATTTGATGTCAAATACTGCCAAATCCACCGTCGTGCCGCCAATATGTTCAAGAGAAGTTGACCTCTGCATTAGTACAACCTTCCCTTATATCTCACACAAATAATTTTACCTCTGTCTCGTGTCGATGATGTGGGAAACATTATGGCCCACCTTCGATCAAGGTCACTTCCTGTCGACTTCAGCTCATTATCCAGGAAGGTGACTTAGAGACTCCCTTCAGGTGCCTTAGAGCCTGCATGCCTCAATGGCAGGTTCTTCGTGTTCGACGCGAGGTTTTCATCATTGGCCTCCGATCGAATGATTCTGCGGGTGTTCGACACCAGCTCATTAAGTCACACGCCGCAGATTGTGCCTATAGTACCTTGAGGGCCATTGTCATTATTGGTGGTACCTCTCACGTCTGTTAACAGTTTTCATCATTGACTGGTAATCAGACGATGTTCATGCATGTTCGACTTCAACTCATGAATTCACATGCTTGGACTTGTACTTTGTTCGGGTCGGGACGGAGCGCAAGACCCTGGATCCCTGTCTGTTATGGTCCAGGTTGCGATTTTGTGGATGATCATTACATGACTCATTGATGGATGGCTGCGCCCATACCTGAGTCTTCACGGATGGCTGCGACCATACCTTATCATTCTTGTGGTCTCTTTAGCTGGTTGGCTGCGTCCATTCCACAGACCTTTTCGCATGTCTTTCGGATGGCTGCGCCCATGCCTAGACTGCATGTACTTGATTATCAGAGATATTCGGTCCTTCCTGGTGGTGTTCCAGTTCGGCGAGTGTTGTAAAGCATTTCACCCCTCCCACTCTCTCGGTCTTCATGCTTTAGGGGGCATCTGTTACACAGTAATTTGTCACTGTCTCCCTGTCAGTCACCCTACTGTGTCAAGAATTCACAATAATCAAGTTCATGCCTTCTGAGCTGGCCAAAACCCCACTTTTCCAAAGTTTTTCTCATCAGCGCGTCTGTTTCTCAAATATCCGCGATGACTGGCGCTTTATAACAGACCACGTGCGCTGCCAGCGCGGAAGCACACGCCTTTCCCGCGCTGATCGAAATTTCATGACCAGCGCAGCCTCTGTTTGTATCTACCCGCGCTGACATGGCCTTTTCCATTATGTCCTTGCGACGTCAGCGTGCCAGACCAGTTATGCACCCGCGCTGATCTAGTTTTGGCGAATTTGTTCCAACAGCCAGCCTTCCAGATAACTCCAGGCTCGGTTGTTGGCCTTGTGAGTATCGACTCCCTTCTATGGCATGTCTGTTCGACCCTTTGCAACCACTTCCCTTGAAGATAAGCTCATCCTTCCACCCTTTTAGGAGGCTCCTTCTCCTATATAAACCTCCACCATTACCATGAGTAGCTAGTTTGGAATAGCTTGGATTGTGTAGAGCTTATAGTGCTCAGATTGCTGCTACTATAGGTATTTGGTGTGATAAGTGTGGAAGTGCATGATAGCTTAGGGAAGGTTTTGTTGTGTTGTTTGTGTGAGAGAGAGAGTTTCTTGTCTTGGGAGAATCATTTCCAAAGGTGAATGCTTGAGACACTTGCTGACTGGCCCCTCCTGAGAAGGTTACCGACGTCAGAACATTTGGTTGTACTCTTCTCTGCTTGATTAATAATAGATGACTGCTATTATTGTTCCATTCTCATTTATCTACGCAATGGTTAATGTGAATTACATCTTTTCTGACTGATGTATGGTTGCTTTTATTAGATTTCACGCTTGTGTTTGTTTCCTCTTCGTGTGTGCAGGTGTCTATTCGCGGAGATCGCAGAGGATCGTGACCAGCCAAAGCGAAGGAGTGAAGGTGGCATCTCTTCATCAAACAACAGCGCTGGAATCCAAGTAGGTGCTCTTTACCTCTTATTTAATTGCAATTAGGAACATGCATAGTAGCATTGACTGATTGTTGCTAGACCCTTGCTGGGCTAGTAGGGATCGCCTCTATCCGTAGAGGAGATTTACCTCTCCAACAGGCATGTTCCTTGGAGCTCGATTCTCTACGATCAAATATGCGAAATCTTCTGCATTTTCTTCATTCCCTGTATGCGTGGAAGAGTGAGGATCTCCCTCCTTAGAGGGCTGCATGGTTTGGTTGGCCTCAGCAGCAGGAGGCTGTCGAGAGATGGATCTGCAGGGGCAGCGACAACTAGGTCAGTGCAAGCTCAGGCTGGGCTGTTGTGCACGCGAATGAATAGGTAATTAATTTAATTGTTGCAAGGATAATAAGAGTAGCTTTTATAGTCCAACGATTATGATAATTGTTAAAAAAATATACTAGCTCCCTCTGCACTCTTGTTAGTGTAAGAGAACCTCCGTCTATGCAAAAGACCCTAGTTCTCCCACACATACTCTGTCCTTCGCACAATAAAAGTTCTACACAATGAAACCGTACCAACTACTGCATCATTCATCAATATTATAACATTCACTATGCCAAGGACCCCAATTCTCCTGTACATACTCTGTCCTCCGCACAAGGAAACATAATAATATTAATTCGACATTTGTTCCGCCCCCCCCCCCCCCCACCCCTCCCCACCTCGAGGCTTATGCAAACAACTGGCAACCACATCATTGAGCATAGCACTAATACAATAGTATCCTGCAACTGCATCAATCCTCGCGTCATTGAGCAGAGTGCTAACATAATAGTGACAATGTCAAAGCACTCACCAATGTAATGGCCACTCACAAACTTACTTTTATTTTAATTTTAAAATGAATTGCCATGCATTGGAAAAGTTGAAAATAAAACTACCTCCATGAGGGGATTATGTCCCATTAGATCTTCCTTAGCCAATCGGAAATTAGAAATAACATTTACTGAAAATTCAAAAATTTATTTAATTTATGCAAAAATAGAAACATTAAGCATTTTCCTGAAACTCTATTTAAAATTGCAAAAACACAACCAAATAATGCACAGTCAACACAACTTGACCGCGAAGTGAATGTTATAGTCCTTGATGAGGTAGGGACTAATAAATTTATATATGCAATTGAAAATACACCAAGGTTACATAATGATTACTTATTTTTAAGAGGTAATACAGAAGAATTATGCCTTCTCTATGAATAAATAAAAATAAAAGTGATAATGATAAATGAGCACCTCATTAATGCATTAAACTCACAAATATATCCTGGACAAACTTGCTTTTTCTTTTATATTTATAGTGCAAATTACAAAAATGATAATTAGTCACTACGAAGTTGATTGACATAGTAGCTTAAAGAAAACTACAAGATGGCCTCCTTCCTCTGGGTTAATACAATAGACCACTCCTTTACTCTACTTGGTGATGGAACAACCAATCAATACAATAGGAACAAAATGCCTTTCTCTAACTTATTTCCTACCTTGTGGTTTGATGCTTAACAAGTATTGATCATCATGATGGTTAGGGTTAGGGGTATTGCATTCCCCAACAATGAACAAGGGTTAAGGTTTTGCACCCTTTAGACTCTTCTAGAAAATACACATGTAAATTTCTCCATAGGTGTAAGTAATGACTGTTATCATGGCATCCACTCATTCTTGTGGTGGTTAAAACATAAGTTAATTTATCATAGGAAAAAACCTCTCATACAACCTTCAATTTAGGTGCCATTTTGGACTATTGGAAATAACTTGGTAAGTATAATGACCTTAAGGCCATGATCACTTTTGTATGTCCAATATTTGTGAATGGAAACTGATAGATCTCTTCAACATGGTATTCAACTTTGCCCAAGACTAAGGGCCAAAAAGCACTATGGAATATGAAATCCATACAAACTGCACCCAAATCTTCTCAAATAGCATGATTATTATGTCTTATCCATTTCCGCATATGTATAGGCATGTCCCTACCTAGTTTTTCATAAACCCCATAAGAGTTCATGGAGATACTCTCAAAGAGCTTAGTACATACAAGTAATAGGTTGTATAGACATTGTTTTCTATTAATAGGTTCAATGGTTCAATAGAGTATGCATCCTCTAATGAACCAAGCTACATATTATTACCTTTGGGGCCAATATACATACATCTGTAAGTTGGATATTAGTTTTCCAATACCAAAATGACTCACGAATTTGGAAGTATGAACACAAATTTGTGTTCTCTTACCTTTATTCACATTGAGTTTATCCAACTTGTAGAGCAACCCATCTTCAATACCCAAATTTTTACCCTTAAAAGCTATATGATCATATTAGGTATATATTGTAAATGTATGGTTATTATGATAAGTATAAAGTCTGTTCAACAAAGTAGACAGTCTTTTTTTAGTAGTCTTGTGACTTTTTGGCATGATCCTACAACATGTAATTTTCATCTCTTGATGAAAATTATGATTTTTCCTTTGGGAAAAAAATGACAAGTATCAAGTCATGTGAATTAAAATATGTGACTACATAATGCACCATCCATGCACCATTTCCTTTAACCATTAGACAAAATACAAACCATGGTGTGGTTTGACCATGGTTAAACCACACCATGGTTTGTATTCTATAGCTTAACCATGGTTTGTAGCTTGATATTCGACAATTGGTGTGGTTTAACCATCCATGCACCATGTTATGTAAATGAACTGTATTTACACACACACACGCACACATATATAACTCATTGAACTAATTGATAAGTCAAATTTTAAGTAAGAACACCATGCATGATGTAATAACTCATTAATGTGTGAACTTTTAAGTAAGAAAACCATCCATTATGAATTTTTATGAATTTTAGTAGAATGGGACATATTCCTTTACATAAATGAATGCATCAATGCATTGTATACATTTTTATGCAGAAGAGTTTTAAGTTCAATATTCATTAAACATTGCAAATGTTGATTTAGTAGATTTTATGATCCGAATTTAAACAGGAACGCAATAGATTACAGAGATAACCATAAATATAGAGATGAGATAACCATAAATACAGAGATGCAGCGGAAATAATACTTCATTTCATTAATGGAGAATATTGAAATATGCTTACAAACAGTAATAGAAATAAACCAGCTAGGGCGATGGTAGCTTATCTCTGAGAAGAGATGTGGTGGCTACATGCCTTTGAACTGTCCTGAACTGTGTTACAATGAGGCTCGAGGGCCTATTTATTGTTGAGGAACAATGGAAAACCCTTCACATTCCAAAACCTAACCCTAGAAGATGAAACGCCAAATTGTGGGCCCCGTTTTTGGGTAAGTTGGTACATCAACTTCCCGGGGTCGCGAATTGGTCATACTATCTCCGTTTGACGCACATGATAGCCCGTTGGAAAGAAAATCGCTGGCGGTGGATTTCCCAAAAAACGTTGTTTAGGGCCTCAAAACGGCTCTGGAAGTTTAGGACCTGAAAAAACTGCTAAAAATAGTAAACTGTGCTATAATTAAGGAAACAGAAATACTGAAAGAGACAGTTGTGGGGGTCCAAATGGGATAGGTGGGTGGCCACCAACATCCACCTAGATCATTCCTCCCCCCTTAGGAAGCAATGGTCCCCATTGCGTTGAGTTCCTCCCTAAGATGAGGAAGCTTCTGCTGAGCTGGGTCTCTGGTGAGTTGTTCTGCAATCTCTGATGTGTCCAGAAATGGTGGGGAGCATGGTCGGCGACGGTCCACATTGAACACTCGGTGCAAGCGAAGGAATGGAGGAATGCTGTGCTTCAAAGCATTGTTTCCCGTAGCCTTGTTACTGGTGTAAGGACCATGTCGAAGTGGTCTGAGTTTCTGATGGGTTCTGGTAAGGCGTTCTCTCTGTCGATGTAACCAGACTTTTTTGCCCACCTGAAACTTATGTGGTACCCCTGTGGGTGAGGAGAAGTTGTTCCTGTGTTCTGCCATGACCGTATCCCTTTGCTGCTGCTGCTACATGGAGGAACCCTTTGCAGGGGTCATGGATGTAGCAACGATCTTCCCCTTACTTTGGGAGTGAACTAGACAAATAAATTTCCTAGTCTAGGAGATGAGCTTGCTGCCTTTCTTAGCAGTGATCAAAGATGTGGCAGTAGGTGGGGCTACCTCCGGTATCCTGTATAATGAATTATCCAAAGAAATGATGACAACGCGAGGCCTTGACTCATACACAGCACGTCGCCTCCACAAGTATGGCTGGCCTAATAGTAAATCACAAACATCCAGAGGTGTAACATCACACAATACCTCGTCTGTGAAGGGCTTGATGCTGTAGGGAAGGTGGCACTGCTGGCGAACTTTGAGATCTCATCCTTCGTGAAGCCAACCGATACTGTACAGCTGTGGGTGTGGTGTAGTTGGTAGGCCCAACCGCTTCACGACCTCTGCTGAAATGAGGTTCTTTTGGCTGCCACTGTCGACAATGAATTGCAGCGGCAAACCCTTCACCCACATCTATGAATGGAAAAGACGTTCCCCCTCTTCTGGATCTTCGGGCTCAGTTTTCTGGATCTTGGCAGTAGCTGTTATAGACATTTTTGTGCCTCACAGCATGGAGCATGAAATGTCGATAATCTGAGGGATCCAAAGTCCCCAAACATGTTGTTCTTACCCTCAGAGGAACAAGGTCAGCAAACCACAGCTCTGCAAATCAGTCTTCCACTGAAAGAACACTCAAAACAGGTCAATTTTGGATCAAAGCAGCTGCTCCAAAGGGTACCTGCGTTGCATAGAAGGTGCAACAAAGGCTACCTGCGTTGCAAAGCAGGTAGGACAAAGGCTACCTGCGTTGGGCGTAACTGGACATGTGGAGGAATCTTTTTCTCAAAGTGCCAGTGCCTAGGAAGCTTCCAGAAAGGCATGTGATCAAAAGATTTGCCTAATAATGAGTTAAGAGCTTCTAGAACTCCAAGAGGAAGGTAGAAACTCCAAGTGAAGGACTGAAGAACAACTGGAGTTGAAGAGCACAGCAAGTCACACATCAACATGACTTGCCTTCACTCCAAAACTCTATATAAGGATCTCATCCCACGGGATCTGGAGGCCGGAATTTAGCGCAAAGAATTGCTGTTGGTTTACAGTTGTGAGCATTGGGTGATTGCTTGAGGGAGGTGAAGAAGAGATTTCTCTCCGTCGGGAAGGTGATGCTGGATTGGACCTCGCATGGTTGTATCACCGCCTGAACCTTACTTCCATATATTAATAAAGCATTTGAGGTTCTTCTATTCGCATGTGTTTCAATGTGTATTGTCTTACTTGCGTCTTTGATTTATGCTAATCCTTGAATCAGTTATGCATGCATGCTTCTTGTAGTTTCCTTTTCTTGTCTTATTTGCAGGATCTCGTGTAGCTGGGCCCGTGAAAAGACTTGGAGCTGGGAGCAAGCGGCAAACAAAGGAGATAGGATCGACCATTTGCGCAAGACATCGGTAAGTGGATCTATCCTTTTTATCTCTTGCATGTCATAAAGAAGAAACTTTAGATAGCTTTGCTTTCAGCTGTTGCTAAGGAACTGTCACCCTTAGAGTGGGTTAGGGTCATTCCGAGTTGGATACTTTCCCCCACAACAGACTGGCGACTCCACTGGGGAGCATGTCTTGTTGGTAGCTTGTGTATTCTTGCTATTCATCTCTTGAACAAAGGGAGTACCGAATCGAACAGCATGCGAGTCCTTCGAATGCAAAGTAGAGGGCAGCTACTCTAGCCCAGTGCTGGGTATGTTCATGATTTGAAGAGCTGATCCACAAGGACTCTTTTGCTCTTTGTGATAGTGTTCATCTTCCTTAATCATCCTCTAGAGTATACTTGACTGATAGCCTCTGATTTGAGCAAAAACCGTTGATTTTTGAGCAAACTGTGACCCGAAATCTGGGAAGGACGAGAGTTGTCTCGTTCAGTGCAGCTGCAACAAAGGCTACCTGCACTGCAACGCAGGTCCCGAAGGGGCTACCTGCGCTGCATCCCTGTTTGACAGTGCAGTACCTGCGCTGATCCAGTTTTGCCTTGTGCAACTGGGGTTCCCCACAGTCTGTTGCCCAGTTTTCAATATTGTTTTTGCAGCCTGTTGTCAACCTGTATACCCAGCTGAAACCACTTCTCTTTGCCTTCATTCCGCCTCAGTTGTATGAAGAAACCGTGATTGTTCTTATTGTATTTCTTGCTGTCATTCACAGTTTCCCATAGCGAAAGTAAACTAGTCTTGCTATGACCTCTTGGATCTAGACCTATGTGAAAGTGTCGGTGTGATTCTAAGAGTTAGTTTTTTGCTGGTCATAGCTACTTGAGCATTTGCTTTCGTTATATGGTTCGAATTTCATTATTTCTTGTGTTGAAACGAGTGAATCTTAAAGTGTTCTTTTGATTGTTGGACAATACTCGTGTGCTTTCGCTTGAAATTGAATTCGAAATCGTACAACAACTTTCTTTTTGTCATACACAACATTAAGAAAGAAGAAAAGAAATACTTGCATTGTGCATGTGCATTTTGACAGTTTGCATGTCGATTTAGGGAACGTGCATTAGTGTGTGCTCCATGATCTGTTTGAAAAGATGATGTCTTTCTTTTCCTTCAGTAGTTAAGGTTTTCATAAGTTGAAAGAATTGAAAAAAGCTTGCTTATCATTCTTAGACTGCATTTAGGAGTTGTCTCATACATCACGTGGTGATCCATAAAGGCAAACTGCTAAACAAGATCAACCTAAAAAGAACTGAATTTATCTAACAACGCTTTGAAACATAACGAAACACAGTAGAGGTCTAGGTAGAGACGTGAACCGGCGTCGTTAAACATAGTGACTGTCGATCTCTACGAAGGTGGGTGATTCCTCCTGAGGGACGATAGCACTAATACGGACTTGAGCCCCCGCGTACCGTCGCGTATATTGGGGGACCCCTATAGGAACAAAGCCTTTATCCATAGGAAGCCGTGTTGGCCGCCCTACTGATCACGATGCAGTGAACACAGCATTCACGAAGATCGACCACTCGTACCGTAAAACGTATTCTGTGGTTTCGCGAAAGGTTTGGCACACCCTTGCCTAGAGCTCCAGAGTAGTTTCTTTTGGCCTTTTTCAAACTCTATAACTGAAAAAGTCCATCCGAGCATTTGTCACTTCGGGCTCGTTAATACATCGAAGGAGACTAGAGTCATCTTTAGCTTTTTCTCGACTCTTAAAACATGAAAAAGCAAGTTTTGTCTTAAAAGCGTCTAAAATTAATTCATTTCGAAAACATATTACCCTGTGCATTGTTGGTTGATCAAGTAACCCGCAATCGTGGAAGAAAGTCAATCGATGAACCGCCGTTCGCAGAGGCGTACGAGTAAACCGTCTTTGTCTCCGGATTCGAAAACAACCCGGGCAAAGCGATCTCGTTCACCTGGTTCCAAATCTCCTGTCAAAGTTAGAACAAGTGTTCCGACGACATCTGAGGTTCCGGTTACGCCAAACATTTCTGGAAACCCTGCCCCTATTGAAGAAGTTCAACAGCCCTAGAAGGACAATAATACTGATCCTAGTCTGAGAGCAAATACTTGTACTACTGAATCAATTCCATCAGTGATCGGTTCAGAGAGTCTTGCTCCTCAAACAACTGTCACTGTCGAAACAACCCCTTCTTCGGCACCAGAAATATTCTACGGACCTGACGGTCTTCCTCTTCCACCCGGTCTGATCGCAATAGAAGAAATTGTAGAAGATCCGCAAGCAACTTCTCCAACACATTTTGGAGCAGGGATCACTCTACTTCCTACTGCATCAGAAGCTAGCCTATCACCCAGAGAAGTTCCTGAAGAATCACTAGGCAATCTACTGGATAGACTAAAAATGTCTGAACAACCGTCGACATCTAGGACTGTGCCAAATGACACAACGACAGCAGAACTCCCTGCAGTCATTCCGATAATGTTCGCCGGCATACCATCTGTCCCTAACTCTCAACAGATGGAGAGGGTCCCTTCAGGGGCCGTGACGACAGAATGGTCTGTTCCTGTTTGTTCTCCCGGGATAATACCTGGTAACTCCTATGTTGGAACTCAGCAGATTGATCCTTTCGGAAATCCGCTTGGGCAATCCGGTCCTCGAGGTGTAATAAATCCTCTCGGTTCCGGACCACCGCCGTATGGGGGGCAATATGCCTTCTCACTACCCCCTCCGGGAGGTTACCCATACGGGAGTTCACAACCATACCCAAGTTATACTGGAATAACTACCAGTGGTTGGATACCTATGCTACCCCAGCAACCAAGAGTTGTGTATTCTATGCAACAACAGATGCCTGTGACGAACATCCCGACGACACCAGCAATTGTGACTGTGTCGCAAGTTCAAACGATACCTGTTACATGTCAACCTCAGTTTTCTCAGGTTGTAATGCAACGACCCGTTGACCCTGCAACCCAACCGCAATCGCCGGCTAGCGAGGCGTCACAAACACAAACGGGTACCCTTACCCCTCATCTTGGCCCCGTCGTAAGCATCGCACAACAACCAATGGTGTCACAACCATGGTTGGTGCAGTATCAACAACCGCAGTTCCAGCAAGTGTACCAAGGTACCGAGCAGCAAATTTTTGCGAATAATGGACAACCGTACCTACAATACGGTCAAAACCAACCACTCTATGGTGGAGTAGTCCATCAACCGTATCAATCATATCAGCATCAATTACATTATGCTGGTATGCAAAGGCCAACTGCTCAGGCAATTCCGTCGTACCCTGGGTACGCTTCACCTAACTTGAGTCAGCAGCTGCCATTCGTGGCAACTCTGGAGTTACCCGATCTCCATCGGTTGACAAACGATCCTATCGCCTACGCCCCTTGGTGGCCCATGATTCCTCACAAACTTCCGTCGGACATTCCTAAATTCAATGGAAATCCAGGTGAAGACCCGTCGAATCACGTCATGACCTTTCATCTGTGGTGTTCATCGAACACTCTGAACGATGATTCGATAAGACTTCGCCTCTTCCAGAGGACATTGACAGGTCCGACGGCCAAATGGTATATAGAATTGCCAAGAGCCTCTTTCGACAATTTCAGCTCCTTAGCCACGACTTTCTTAACCCACTTTCAATTACCTAGCAGGTATGAAACAGGAACCGAGATACTGACCAACTTCAAGCAGACGACAGCTACTCACATATCTGATCATATACATGAGTGGCGTCGTCGACGTAGGATGGTGAAAACGTACGTTCCTGATCAGCTACTGGCTGAATGGTTTATAAAGTCATTACTTCCGGCTATAACGGAAGATGTGGCCAAGGGGGGAGTCGTAACAGAGGAGCAAGTCATTGCTCGTGCTCAATATTTAGACTTGGTATATACTCAGGCGGGCACGCTCTATGACAAAATACCTGATGCCCCCAGACCTGAATTTTCAATTCCTCCCCCTCCTAAATCGAATATTGACTCTCATGCCGGAGATGGCGTGATTGGCACTACAAGCGCGAAGTCGACAAAGGCTTCACCTCAGAAAGCCCGTAAGACTTCAGATCGAAATGCTCATGAAGAGATTCTTGCTTCGGAAGTAAATGCCATATCAGAAGATAAAGGCAAAGAAACCAATCAACCAGGAAGCAAGAAGAAGCAAAACAAAGGGAAGAAGAAGAACCAAAAAGCTTCTTCTAACTCTCCTGAGAAAGGGAAAAAGAAATGGCCCTGTAAGATATGTGACGAGGATCACAAGACAACAGATTGTCCATACAAAGCTGAGCTCAAGAGATTCTTTAAAAGTCCAAAGAACCCAGCTGTGTTGACGGACCCATTTCCCAATCCAGGTCAAAATATGGTTGATAGCGGAAATGCTTCCCCGTCGCAAGTGCTGATGTTGTCGATCTCTAAGCAGCAAAATGATGCTTTGATTTCAACAAGGAGCACAGATTATGGGAATCCGCAACTGTCAAACGAAAAAGGTAAAGATCAACCTAGTAGTTCGACAACAACTTCGACGGAAGTTGTCCCACCCATAGTGACAGAATTAACAATAAAACCGCCTAAGGGTGTAGTACACAAGTCGACTTTTAATCCTCGTGCCAGAGCGGCGCAACATTATAACATAGTAGAAGATTTGGCTCATTCGCCATCGGCTATGTCGACCCTAGAAGTACTACAAAATTGTCCATCCCAAAGGCAGGCATTGTTATCGGCAATAGGGGGGGTTGATCCTAAGGATTCCAATCTTGTGTCCTTTGATCACAAAGGGTATGACCCTCAGTTATCAGCTCAATTAGCTTTCCTTATTCAAGTAAAAACCCTCAACAAAACTGTTCACAGAACAATTATTGACGAGGGGGCATCGACATGTATTATGTCGATGAGCTGCTGGAAAACACTAGGGTCACCGACCTTGTCGAGATCTTCGACAACACTAAAGGCTTTCGACGGTAGGACATATACCCCTTACGGTATCCTAAGTAACTTGAAAGTTGAGCTAGGTGGAAAAACAGTAGAGATTGATGTTGAAGTCATAGATGGAAATCTGGATTACAACATCCTACTGGGAAGACCGTGGATATATGCCATGGCAGCTGTCGTGTCGACTTATTTTAGGAAGATCGCATTCCCGTTTGAAGGAGGGATTACGGTCGTCGACCAACAGAACTTCCTCCTTAATGGTTCACAAGTTACGGGAAGCATTCCCATGATCCATGAAAGCGACCATCAGATTCAAGATATAGGAGTAGGCCTGTTGAAAGATCCCACAATGATGGGGACTTTCTCGCTACCAAACCACATGTACATAGGAAATGTACCATTGGTGGCTACCTGCAACATGATATCTTCCACGAAGGTCGCAAAAGACAAAGTCATCATGGATCGGGCAATGGTTTTACACCCAAGCCCAATCGAAATATTGTAGCAATCAATATTTCAGGCATGGGAGGCGAGCCCCAATCAACGCTCGTCAAGCGTTTGGGTAGATAGGTCAGGAGAATGTGGAACCCCTTTGGATCCTTGGTCACGAGTGCATGCAAGTGACGAAGGAATCCTGCAACCAATGATGATTGAGGGGGCACCATGGGATGATAACCACCATCGTTCCCTTCCAAAGGAAGATACTCGAGGCGACCTTTATCACCCTTCAGTATTTGAATTCCTAACAAATACTGTAAATACGGTGGATTCCGAGAGAAACCTATCCAATATAGAAGAGACTATAGCCATAGATATCTCGACAAAAACAGACATTGTAGAGAATATTTATGTCGGCAAAGGTTGTTCCCCTTCAGAACAAGAAATATATAAAGCTCTTTTCCGCGAATTTAGAGATGTCTTTGCTTGGTCATATGATGAAATGCCAGGCATTGACTCGAGTATCGTTGAACATGAAATTAAGATGTATCCTGATGTCAAACCAGTGAGACAACGGCTTCGCCAGGTGCACCCCAAGAAAGCCGCTTCCATTAAGGCGGAAGTTGAAAAGCTCCTCCATGCTGGTTTCATCTACCCGGTTCCTCTAACCGATTGGGTATCGAATATTGTCCCTGTTATGAAGAAACAAGGAACAATACGAGTGTGTGTCGATTATAGGGATGTAAATCAAGCTTGTCCAAAGGACAACTACCCTACACCCTTCATCGACCAGATAATTGATGAATGCGCCGGATGTGAAATCTTTTCGTTTATGGACGGATTTTCCGGGTATAATCAAATTAATATCCGCCCACAGGACCAGTCGAAGACTGCATTTATCTGTCCGTGGGGCACATTCGCTTATCGAAAATTACCCTTTGGTTTAAAGAACGCAGGGGCGACGTTTCAGAGAGCAATGAATTATGCTTTCCATGACATCAAGAACATCATTCAACCTTATCTCGACGATCTTCCGGCTCATTCGCAAAAGCGGACTGATCATCCGCCTCAGAGCAATATTTCTACGTTGCCGACACTACAAAATAAGACTCAATCCACACAAATGTGTATTTTGCGTCGGTTCTGGTCGTCTACTTGGCTTTATAGTCTCCAAGGATGGGATTCGTCTCGACCCTTGCAAGGTGCAGGCAATCATTAATTTTCCTCCACCTTCAAACTTGCTTCAGATTCAGAAACTCCAAGGGAAAGCAAACTTTCTGAGGAGGTTCATTCCAAATTACGCAGAACTTGCTAAAGGTTATACCCGTCTCCTGAAAAAGGATGTACCTTTCGTCTGGGACCAGGTTGCGCAAGCTTCCTTTGATGCTTTGAAAGAAGCGCTAATCAAGGCATCATTAATGTACGCCCCAGACTATCGTAGGGATTTTAACCTGTATCTGGCTGCAGCAGATACGACCATTGCAATGGTTTTAGTTCAAGAAGTCGATGGAATAGAACACCCTATATATTATTTAAGTAAAAACTTAAATGATACAGAAAGTAAATATTCTCATGTTGAAAAGCTAGCATTGGCAGCTGTTCAAGCAATACAAAGATTTCGACATTACGTCCTCTTTAGGAAGACCACTGTATTGTCAGATTGCAACCCCATGACTTATATACTGTCGCGACAGTTGCTTGGGGGCAAATATTCAAAGTGGATAGCTATCCTTCAAGAGTTTGATCTGGAATTTGTAAAATCCAAATCAAAGAAAGCTTTAGATTTCGCAGAATTAATATGCGATCTCCCGTCATCGTACAATGATGAAACGTCCAAAGAATCGATCGTGGACGAAAGTTTGTTTATGATATCAGCAAGTGATGAGTGGTATGGAGATATAATAGTTTATCTCCAAACCCAAAAGTTTCGGCCAGACACCTCTCACTCAGAACAAAAACGCATTCGATACCAAGCAAAAGACTACATGATCGTTGGTGATACGCTTTACCGTCGTGGTGTCGATACGGTCCTGAGAAGGTGTCTAACCCATGAGGAGGCCGAAAAAGCCCTGAATGAATGTCATTCAGGCACCTGTGGGGGGCATCAATCTGGATATGCTACAGCACAAAGAATCTTACCAGCAGGATACTTCTGGCCAACCATGTTCAAAGATTGCATAACCGCAGTCAGAAGTTGCCATGCATGTCAGATTTTTGATAGCAAAACCAGAAGACCCCCCACTCCTTTACAGCCAATAATAGCTGTGGGGCCATTCGCCAAGTGGGGCATCGATTTCATGCAATGTAACCCCACCTCGACCGGGGGGCATGGGTATATTATAGTCGCAGTTGACTATTTTACCAAATGGGCCGAGGCGATGCCTACATTGGATAACACTGGTGAAACAGCAGCCCTATTCTTTTTTAATCATGTGGTCGCCAGATTCGGCGTACCACAGGCCATAGTAACAGATCATGGGTCGCATTTTCGCAATCACATGATGGTTGAATTAACTGCCAAACTAGGATTGTCTCACGACAGCTCTACCCCGTACTATCCGCAAGCTAACGGACAAGTTGAAGCAATCAACAAGGTCTTGAAGCGCATGCTGCAAAGGATGGTTGGGGTTCACAAAAGAAGATGGCATTTGATCCTGTACTCGGCTTTGTGGTCCTACCGAACGTCGGTAAGGAATGCCACTGGGTTCACACCGTTTCAACTGGTGTATGGCCTGGAAGCAATCCTACCAATCCAGTGTGAAATTTCGTCCCTTAAACTCGCAGTTGATCTCCTCCTCGGAACCTCAGAAGAAGAAGCTCGTTTCTTGGAGTTAATCCAGTTGGATGAAACTCGTCGTGATGCCGCCTTGGCCAACGAAGCACATAAGAAACGAGTTAAAGCGCAGTTCGACAAGAATGTCAAACCCCGTGTCTTCTTGGAAGGTGATTTGGTTTTGCTTTACGACCAAGAATCCGATAAATTGGGAGCTGGAAAATTCAAGTCCTTATGGATGGGCCCTTATATTGTTAAAACTGTGTTAGCAAAAGGTGCCTATGAGTTGGTAGATTATGACGGAATCCCACTGGCGCAACCCCGCAACGGGTTGTACCTTAAGCGTTACTATGCCTAATAGTAACCTGTATGCTTTTGTTACATTTTTGTTTTCGCTAAAGCATTTTTCCGGTTTAAGTAATCCGCTTTTTACACTTATTGCAGATGTCGAATCCATTGGAACCGTGGGTTGGATATGCTGACGGAGCGAGTCGTAGTTCGAGGAACCTATCCTCTGCAGCATGGGCCATTTTTAACCCAAGCGGCGAGTTAGTGAGTTTCAGGGGGGTATGTATTGGTCAATCAACAAATAATATCGCTGAGTATAGTGCGTTGATAGAACTCCTCTCTGATGCCATCACCCATGGCATACGCCGGCTAGTCGTCAGGCTAGACTCACAGCTCATAGTACTACAGCTCAAAGGTACCTACTCTGTCCGAAATCCAGCTATTTATCGCAAGTTCCTAAGAGTTAAAATCTTGGAAAGACAGTTTGATTTTATCCAATATCAACACATTTCCAGAAACTTAAACACATTAACCGACTCATTAGCAAACTATGTGTTAGATAGACATTTGCAAAATTGATAAAAAGAGAAGCATGATCAAATGTTTCGTACATGGATCACATAAAAACTGGAATAAACCCCGAAAATCAAAAATATATATAGCTGTTTACGGTTTACATGCAATGTTCTGTAACCAAGACAAAATCGGTCAAATGACCCCAAAACTCAAAAATGGTTGGGGGGCACCCTAGCCTAGTGATGCTCATGATAACATGCCACGGCCTGTGCAATCATGCGCAGAAGACGAGACCATCGTCTAGGAACACCAGCAGTATGTCGCTGCAATCGCAAAGGAAGCTCATCGATCCGTACATCCGGAATCCCGAAGGTAAGACCCTCGACCTGTTCCTGCACAGCTGTAAGAGTCTCGGCCAAGTCAAGGTCACGGAGAATAGCTCTCCCAGGAGCCTCCCCTGTAGGGGCAGCGGCCGGAACTCTCGGACGAACTGCTGGACGGATGGGACCAACATCTGCATGCACACATGAGTTTGATTAGCGTCTTGGTAGAGTAAAGCACAAGAACATTACGAATAAAAACAGTAAAACAGTGATAAGGTCAAGATTTTACCAAGATCACCCCACTGCTCGCCATCCGGTAATACCAAATCCGGATCACCTCGGAAATCCATCCCAATATATGGATACTCGGAAAAAGCCATATCCTGCCGCTCGAACCACCTAAAGAAGGCATCAGTAAAAGTAATCTGAGATTGACCAGCATGTCTAGCCATGTGGTCAACCCACCTCTGCATGCGTGGCTCAGTAGGGGATGGCAAGTCGAGAATGATATACTGAGGTTGCATCAAGGGTATCTTCTCCAAAGCGAAGGCAGTCAAAACTGAACCGAAGCCAAAATTCTTCAGTTTCCCGTCCTTTACTTTGGTCAACTGGCTTTTCATCTGAACCAGTACTGCATCACACCAGTTAAAAATTTTCGGCTGGAGACACTCAAGAGCGTGCTGCACATAAGACCTGTTGGCAACATGAGGGGATGCGCTACCGGCCATCCTACAAATCGTGTACAGAATGGACCTGAGGGACCTGTCAGTGACATCACGGATAGAAACCTTGCCGTCTCTGCTCGGCTGGGATCCCTCCCTGCAATACTGACGGACATAATCTTTCACGGAATCACTCCCTCGGGCCGAACCAGATAAGGAAATGGGGGCACCCCGCCTTGACAACCCAGTCAAGAAGTAAATGTCCACTATGGTCAAAGGGATGGACTTGCCCCTAATCTGGAACACTTGGTTAACAGGATCCCAAGCATCAAGCAGGTACTGCAGTAAAAGTATCTGTGCCCTCATGCTAGATATACGAAAGAATTTTAGCAAGCCACAGTTCCGCAACACACTCACGGTAACAGGATCATGGAGGGCAATCATGTCCTCCTCTTCATGCTCTCGTTCTCGCCACGTAAGAGTCATTCTGCTCCAATAAACTCTGCAAAACAAACAAGAGGAGGAGTAAGATCCCTGACTCAGTGAAGAAAATGGCAAAAATCTCATGAAAAACAATGCAACCAACAAGTTTTCTACACCCAACGCAAGTGGAGAAGGGTCTACCAGCGTTGGGGCATAAAATGCCCTTGAAAATGCAGCCCCCAACGCAGGTTTCGATATGGGGCACCTGCGTTGATGGCAGAGCACCCTAGAGAAACCCCAGGGGCTCATGGGGGCAGGAAAACAAGCATGAAACTGAGAAATAAGACCATGAAATGATAGAGCTAGGGTTTAGCTCCTACCTGGTGGAAACGGCGCTGAAA
This sequence comes from Pinus tabuliformis, assembly GCA_031772625.1. NCBI lineage: Eukaryota > Viridiplantae > Streptophyta > Pinopsida > Pinales > Pinaceae > Pinus > Pinus tabuliformis. The sequence goes on from CM062804.1 coordinate 931,138,761, forward strand.
ATCGTCCGCAGAATCTCCCGGAATCAGCTGGTGAAAATCAGGGGTAAAAGGCACCTCCAAAGCTCCAACAAACCAAATGCACATGAAATGGTAAAATGAGAGGTAAAAACATCTTTTAAATTGCTTTTTACGTAGTTCAAAGTAGAATATTAGTATTTTTACTTCATAGTATCCATTTCTAACAAGTTTGTTGCAGCAATTGATGAGAACAGTACTATCTCTGAAAAGGAAAAGCTAGTCATGGTAAAATATGAATTAGACCTTATCGATCGAGCAAGTTTTAGCATAAAGTTCATGCTCGTTAAAAAATAAACGCAAGATCCGAGCAGTTTTAATGCGAAATTCATGCTCGTTAAAAAATAAACGTAAGCTTGTGAGCAGGCTTTCCCCCAGAGTTCAAGCTCATTCAGAAAAAATGAACCGGTAAATAACCATTTGAGACCGTAAATTCATCAGCCATAAAGCCTTGGTCGTGTTTGTGCACCATCACCTCCACTTGTCATTTGGCCGATCATTCACATCCACTTGATTGTTTACCCATTTTGAGGAACAGCTGCGAAGAGTGATTTCACCTAGCCATCCTTGTAATACTGCCGTGATTGGAAAATTCCAACCCGTACCTGGAATCTGCTGCTATCCCTGTTTATCACTCGTTCCTCAAAAGACGAGTCTTCTTTGAGCTCTTTTCACTGACTCGTAAAATATGAAAAGTTTGCCGAGTTTTGGCCTTCCAGCTCGTTAAAAGGATCGGAAGAGCTATCCCTCCTCTAGATTTTAATCTTTTTGGACCTGAGGGATTATTGCACAAAAAGATCGAGCGCTTGTCTAGTTCGGCTCGATAAAGCTATCGAACATTCATCCCTTCTGTATTGTTTTATACTTTTTCGGAATTAAGGGATTAGATGACGAAAAAGGACCTTTGGAGTCCACTTTATGTACCCTTTTCAGACTCTCTAAAGATGAAATGGACCGAGCTGTCTTTGTCGCTGGGCTCGTTAAAAGGGGTGATAAGCGACAAACTTGTCTATAGACGAGAACGAGTTTCCCTATCGCTAGGCTCATTAAAAACATAGCGATGGGCTTGCCCGAAGGGCAGGTTATAGATCAAGCATATGTTATCCTCCTCAAGCTTGTCAAAAAATAAAGAGGTACTGGTCAGAAATGACTGGGGAAAAATTGGGAGAACCTCAAAGCTTAATGGTAGCAGGTCGCTCTTGAACATGACACTTTTGCCTCCGTAAATATCGGGTTGGGTTATTATCATTCACCGGTCCCTTCACCATGGTCTCGCCATACCATCCATACATGGGGTAATGCTACCGATCCATCACATCAGTGTCGTTATATGTTCAAGAGATGTCATTCAGAAAGTGTCAACCGGGTCCCATCCACTACCAAACATCATCTTTCATCCTTCCATGACCGCCACCCTGAATCATATTTCACAGATCGTTTTCACCATCATCACTAGCTCCGTTCCGTGTCACTGATGTGGGATTCATTAAGGCCCTCCTTTGACGGATCGCTTCTTGTCGACATCAGCTCACTATCCAAGAAGTTGATCTAGGAACACCCCCTCAGTACTTTGAAGCTTGCATGCGTCAATGGCAAGTTTCTCACTCCCGGCGATAGGTATACATTAATGACCTTCGACCAGGGGACTTTGCGTGGTGTTCGACGTCAGATCCTATATTCACGCCACGTGAATTGTGCTGCAGTACCTTGAGGGTCATCATCATTATCGGTGATTCCTCTCGCGCTTGTTAACAGTTTACATTATTGACTGGTAATCAAGCGATGTCTTTCCATGTTCGACTTCAAGAAATTCTCACATGGATCGACTTGTACTTAGTGTTAAGATCGGAAGTTTGAAGACCCCGGATCTAGTTTCATCCATCCGGGCTGCGATATATATTCAGGAGATAAAAACATAGACATGTGCAGCAGATGATCATCCTACTAAAAGGATGATAATTAAAAAAGCAGAGAATTATCAGTCTATTATCAGACGATCGTCTGTTTATGTACAGCAAATGTATTTATAAAGCTGAGCATGGGAAATGCCCGCCTCAGCTAGATCATGAAAAGAAAGTATGAAAAGATAATGTATTGTATTGTATTTTGTTACAGGTCACCTCCCGACGATTGAATGAACTTCGGATCCTCCTAATAAAGCATTTCACCCGATAAACGACCTCATACTTTAGGGGGCAACTGTTATAGAAATTTTTGTGCCTCACAGCATGGAGCATGAAATGTCGATAATCTGAGGGATCCAAAGTCCCCAAACATGTTGTTCTTACCCTCAGAGGAACAAGGTCAGCAAACCACAGCTCTGCAAATCAGTCTTCCACTGAAAGAACACTCAAAACAGGTCAATTTTGGATCAAAGCAGCTGCTCCAAAGGGTACCTGCGTTGCATAGAAGGTGCAACAAAGGCTACCTGCGTTGCAAAGCAGGTAGGACAAAGGCTACCTGCGTTGGGCGTAACTGGACATGTGGAGGAATCTTTTTCTCAAAGTGCCAGTGCCCAGGAAGCTTCCAGAAAGGCATGTGATCAAAAGATTCGCCTAATAATGAGTTAAGAGCTTCTAGAACTCCAAGAGGAAGGTAGAAACTCCAAGTGAAGGACTGAAGAACAACTGGAGTTGAAGAGCACAGCAAGTCACACATCAACATGACTTGCCTTCACTCCAAAACTCTATATAAGGATCTCATCCCATGGGATCTGGAGGCCGGAATTTAGCGCAAAGAATTGCTGTTGGTTTACAGTTGTGAGCATTGGGTGATTGCTTGAGGGAGGTGAAGAAGAGATTTCTCTCCGTCGGGAAGGTGATGCTGGATTGGACCTCGCATGGTTGTATCACCGCCTGAACCTTACTTCCATATATTAATAAAGCATTTGAGGTTCTTCTATTCGCATGTGTTTCAATGTGTATTGTCTTACTTGCGTCTTTGATTTATGCTAATCCTTGAATCAGTTATGCATGCATGCTTCTTGTAGTTTCCTTTTCTTGTCTTATTTGCAGGATCTCGTGTAGCTGGGCCCGTGAAAAGACTTGGAGCTGGGAGCAAGCGGCAAACAAAGGAGATAGGATCGACCATTTGCACAAGACATCGGTAAGTGGATCTATCCTTTTTATCTCTTGCATGTCATAAAGAAGAAACTTTAGATAGCTTTGCTTTCAGCTGTTGCTAAGGAACTGTCACCCTTAGAGTGGGTTAGGGTCATTCCGAGTTGGATACTTTCCCCCACAACAGTAGCAACAGTGGCGTTGGGATCCGAATCAATGATCTGCTTCCCTTTGTCATTCCCCTTGTCGGGTTCTGACTCAGAGTCAGAACATGCATCTGATTCGGAAGCCTTCAACTCGGCAACCAGCGACTGCTTGGTCTGACACTCACTTGTGTTATGAGTGGGACTCTTGTGGAACTCACACTACTTTTCTGTGTCCTTCTTCGGCTTCGTGGTCTTGTTCTTTTCTTGCAGCTTCGAGGGGTTGTCTTGGGTCACCCCGCCTTGGCTTTGTCCTTTGGGCTTCGGATTTGCAGATCCAAAGTCTCGCTTCTTCTGTTTGAACTTTTGCTCGATTTTGACAGCGTATCGGTATGCTGTGCCGAGTGAGGAGATGTTCAAGAAATCCATCTCTTCCCGGATGTATCTGTGTAGGCAGTCGCGGTATTTGAGTACTAGATGCAGCTTAGAATCTTTGATACCCAATTGTGTGCGAAGGGTATGAAAAATATTTGTGAACTCTGGCACATCTTGCTCTCGTCCCTGCCGCAGTGTGGTCCATTTGATGTATTTGTCCTCATAGCTTTTGACAGGGTAGTACTGCTCCTTGATGGCATCCCGGAAGTCATTCCAAGTGGGGGCGGCTGAAAATAGTGAGCCTGTACTTTCATCCTTCTGCTCGCAGTATGTTTCCCACCAGTCCTTGACGTGGGGGGCTACTTTGAGAAGAGCGAAAACAATCTTTTCCCGACTTGAAAATTCATGAACATAAAAATACCCATCTAGCAAATTTAACCATTTATCTAGGGCATCTGCGTCTATTTGACCCTCGAAGATGGTGATTTCAAAAATTAACTTGTACCTTAAATAGTGTGGCATTTCCAGAGTAGCTGTTGGAAGCCGATGTGTCGCCTCTGGGTAGCCGTTGAAGGATCTGTGCAAAGCTATCCATCATCGCGTTCCTTTGCCGCTCGAGGGCTTCTTCGAGAAAGATTCTGATAGGATCTCCTGCCCCCTCGTCTTTCTTCTCATACGCCATGGGAGGTCGTCGAGATTTGCAAGGCTGGTCTTGTAAAGGTTCGACCAATTCAAGCCCTAACTCCTTATATCCCGACCTCGTTGGGGACATGCAAAGAAAAACAGAGAAAAAGCAGACCGCTCTGATACCACTGATCCAAATTTAAACAGGAACGCAATAGATTACAGAGATAACCATAAATATAGAGATGCGATAACCATAAATACAGAGATGCAGCGGAAATAATACTTCATTTCATTAATGGAGAATACTGAAATATGCTTACAAACAGTAATAGAAATAAACCAGCTAGGGCGATGGTAGCTTATCTCTGAGAAGAGATGTGGTGGCTACATGCCTCTGAACTGTCCTGAACTGTGTTATAATGAGGCTCGAGGGCCTATTTATTGTTGAGGAACAATGGAAAACCCTTCACATTCCAAAACCTAACCCTAGAAGATGAAACACCAAATTGTGGGCCCCGTTTTTGGGTAAGTTGGTACATCAACTTCCCGGGGTCGCGAATTGGTCGTACTATCTCCGTTTGACGCGCACGATAGCCCGTTGGAAAGATCTCTCCGAGGACTACGACGGAAAAGATGATTTTTAGTCAAAAAAATCATTGGCGGTGGATTTCCCAAAAAACGTCGTTTAGGGCCTCAAAACGGCTCCGGAAGTTTAGGACCCGAAAAAACTGCTAAAAATAGTAAACTGTGCTATAATTAAGGAAACAGAAATACTGAAAGAGACAGTTGTGGGGGTCCAAATGGGATAGGTGGGTGGCCACCAACATCCACATGGATCATTTTATTTTATAAATAAATGTGCCTATAAAATGTGTATATGAATTAGGGGCATATGTAATAACAACATATCGATTCATACACCTTAGTGTGTTAGTTGGATAACAAAAATAAAGGAATTTGGTCATTCATTTGTCCTATTGCAACTTAAACTCATCTATTTTTGAGGTATGTTGGCTTCCTTGAATTTTATGAGGGGGCTAACTCCCTCAAGGAAAACATGGATTTACTAATGTAGTTGATACATCATTAGTTGGCCCTAATTAGTGGTACCAACCCACATCAGAGGATTTTTTGGTTTACCACCATGTTTTTGAGAAGAGAGGAGGATTTTTGTCTTTGTTTCACTAATATATCACCTTGAATTATGAGAGAGAGGCAATGGGAATATGTGCAAAGATATGTCAATACAAACATCATTGACCTTAGTGACTTCCAGGTTGATGGGGGACAATTGAGCTACATTATTTTTTATCCATTAATTGTCCTGGATATTCCATTACATAGCTCATAATAATGGATCTGAAGAGAAATTAGATTGAAATTTGAAATCTATATTATGAGGGTTAATTTTAATTAATTTTTTTGATGTATTAATTTACTATTTTCTTTAATATGCATGCATTAGATAAAATGCGGAAAAGAGAGAACAATGAAAAAAAACACACACCAATCACAATGAACACCATATATGACCCAAGAAACCCTTCGAGATAAAACCCAACTAAAAGGTGAGGTTGTTCTGCTCTCCCTTTCTCTGAACGAAAATGAAGAAAATACAAAGGAGTGAAGCCTATGGCTCGTGGGATGCTACAAAATACAAACCCTCTCTATTTTTCCATTTCTTTATCCACTCTTAGCTACTGTACTCTACTTTGTAATAAAAATGCACTCCAATAGAATGGAATCCTTTTTCCTCCTAGTTTCCTAGTTATAACACAACTCGATAACCAACTACAGGTTGAATTTGAGCCATTCAATACTCAACACGAGTTACAACTTAACTCTTCTAGGGTCTTATTCATCATTCCTACGTGGCTATCCCATTTTCCATGAGTAATATGTGTTGTATGACATCCCCTGACTTGAGGGTTTAATGGAAATTTTATATATATGTGTTTTCCTTTTTGAATATTTAAGGTTTGAAAAACACGTGAAGAATAAATTAATTATCAGTAATTTATTACTGATAACGACTGATTATCAATTTCACTACAAGGAAAAGACTTTCTAGAGGAGGTTTTTGTAGAAGCCCCTATAAAAACAACCAAAAAATATGTTTGTAGCGGAGGTGGATGAGTGAATGTTTTTTTGATGGTGCATCTACAATCTACAAACGCACCGGTGCTTTACTATACATACACGTACCAGTGCCACATAAAACATGGTGCACTGTGGAAAATTTATTTAAAAAAAATAGAAAACACGATGCACTAAATAATACAACTCCTCGATGGATGAATAGTAGATAGCATCAAATCTCTTAATGTATCAAAACACCCAGTACATACCACGAAAGAGCACCACCATAGTTTTTAAATTTCGGAAAAAAACTGTGCTAATGCATTGGTGCAGTAGATGTATTAAAATGCCCTGGGGCGTATGATAAAGAGCACCGTTAGGCAGTTTATAATTTTTAAAAATATAGTTGTGCTATAGTCAAACAAAGCATGAAGGTGGTACCTGTATTAGAGCGCCCCTATGTGTCTCAAGAAAAGCACCACAATAGATTTTTTAATTTAAAAAAATGTGGTGCTCTTGGGTCTACACTGCATCAGTACGGTTAGCAAAACACACTAGAGGAGGGTTAAATAAAGAAAACCTGCAAGTTGTAAATTTTATTTTTACCATCTACATTGCTGGAGAGCTCTGAAGCACCAGTACCACTCTTGCCTCATGCAAGCACCCTGACTTCAGTGCTTCAGTTGCTCACCATCCTTCTATATTGTGCTCACTATTTGAATTTCCAATTTTTTCAAACGGTGCAAAAGCTTTTTTTTCTCCATTACGTGTCCACAATGCCTCCCTGATGACCAAATGTCTAGGTAATGTCTATGTTTCTCTCTAATTTAATTTTTTAGCGGATTAAAATTGCAAATTAGGTTAATGTTTCCAGTGTTTTTAAACAAAAAATAATTTCGCTATGCAATGTGCCCGATATGTTTGACTCGCACCGATAGTTGTGCGCCTTATAAATTTATAGGGCGCACTGCATTTCGGTACATGAAAATAACACACCGTGATTTTTGTGGTGCATTTTCTAAATTAAAACATACCATGGAAGGGATAAAATTATACTTCGGTGCGTTACACTTGGTGCATTTAGATTTACCAAACACACCACAAAAACAATATTTAAAAATATAGCTATAGATCGATTCATTCTATAACCTGGATGTTCCACGTCGGTGCATATAGGTTATACCTGCAAATTGATGCATAAGTGGGATGCACCGCTATGAAAATGTAAATTTGTGATCCAACAATGGTGTGTCATACTTATGTGAGCACCAATATTGGTGCGGTGATAGTTGGAAGCGCACCAGTGTCAGTGCATGACTATGTTTTGAGCACACCGATGATTTTTTGTTTGTTTGTTTTTAATTTAAAGTTATGTTTCCATATTTATAAATACACGTTTCACTTAATGAAAAAAATGTATTTTATATATGAGGCCGATGCATTTTATATGACAAGCATGTAGTAGAGATGTCAACAGGAGCATGAGCTATTGGCATTATGGCTAATGTGTTGTCCTTGATGTGAACCTACTTGATAACGATGCAACATTATAATAATAGGATGACTATGTAGTCTGGAGGTTATGGGACAAAGGAATAACAATTCAGAGACAAATGGGTGATAACAACAATGTTTTGAGAAAGTATGCACAGATCCTGAGAAGAAAGGTTGCATACATACGTGGGTCATGTAAGTAAAAGCCACATATAGAATCCACACCATGATATTTTGGATACCAAGGGTCATTACCATGGTATTTTACCATAGTATTTGAAGCGACAATGGTTATTTGATCCCATCAAAGAATACTTACGACATAACCAAGGTATTTATCTAAGGTATTGAATAAGGAAAATACTATATAAAGAGATGGATATCAAGTTGTTGGGTGTGCAAGTATTTGGGTTGTTTATGAATGATTTGATCTGAAACAAGTAGGCACAAATGAGCAAGGAGAAGACTCAGATCTGAAATACTTTGACATATATGCTTGATTGATTTAATTATTTCAAATGTCTAAGTAGCTAGCATTGATAGTAAATATTATGGAAAGTGAAATTGAGCTTGCAAATATAGTTTTACATATCGGTACGTAGGTGTTTTTGGGAATAATCGCGTACATATGTGGATTTGTCTCTGTAGGGTCACATATATTTTTTGCGAAATAATTTTTTAGTTTGTGCAGATATGTACATGGGCATTATGAATTATAAGTGTGTAGATATGCAGATTAGCTACATGAAAGTTGCTTATACATTCCACGGTTTTGTAGTGTGACTTGTTGATGATATTTGATCATTTCTGCTATCTTTGTTGTTGTCTGTCGACGATGTCTCTGCCATGATAATCTATGTTTGACAATATTCGTTGGGTTGAGTTGGATATGAATGTTGATTAGTGATGGTGATCTGTGTTTGATTCAGTAATTTATGATTGGTTCAAGTGATCTGTGATTGATAAATGATCTATATATGATTCAATGATTGATGATTCAGTATTCAATATTATGAGATCTATACATAGGTATTATACAGAGGAAACAAGTATATACGAGAGTCATATTCAATACAGTCGCATACATAATTCAATATTCGTTATTTATGGTTGGATTATGCATTTAGTGATTTGATACCTCAAAATTTCAGTTGATTTGCAGTGTGACAATATCTTAGTTTAAGTGCTTCAATTTGTTTCGGTTTATGATTGATATGGTTCCAGTTTTAAAATTTGATGAAAGGTGGCCTACAAGTTGTGTGATGATTGTCTAACAGGTGGATTCAATCTAAAGTATTATGAAAAGTGGTACACAAGGAGCTGAGGGTTGCAGCCTTCAGAAAGGGGGTTGGAGCTCCCTTCCGGTAGGAGTCAGTAAACAAGATCAGGGGGTTGGAGATCCCTTCCATTGGGTGTTGGAGAAAGAGAGAAGATTGTAGTTTTCTGCAAGTGGGTGCCTGCATACCGATAAGAGAATGCATCAGTACAAATGTAATATTTTTATTTATATCATAAGAAAGAAGACAAAGACAACAAAAACGATGGTTTTCTCCCACATTGGGTTTCCAACTAAAAAACCCTGGTGTTTTATGTGTGTTTGGTGTGATTTATTATGTTCTTTACTGCATACTGAAAATTAATTAATCTACTGATGAACTGATTAAGAATAATAATTTGATGAAATACATAAAAAATCAGTAAATTGGATATACGCAGGTTTTCTTAATAACAATAGAGTATATTTCTTAGAATATAAAAATTGGATGTTTGAGTTTAAAATACTGATTCAACGACACCCCCCCCCCCCCCCAACCCCCTCAAGTATTATTCCTAACAATTGCTGTTAGAGCAGGTCCCTCAGAAGAAGCTTGATTGCTTAAAGGGAGATCCATCAAGATGAGCAATCAAGAGGGAGTATCTTCTATCTAGCCACCCTTGTTTAATGGAACTAACTTGGTGTTATGGAAAGTCAGAATGAGAGCATATTTGCAGTCACTTGGAGATGATGTTTGGGAAATCGTTGAAGGAGGCTATTAATATCCATCCTCCATCCCCACAGATGATGTAGGGAAGAAATAATATGATACCAATGCAAAGGTAGTCAATTCTCTCTTAGGAAGCTTGGAAGAATCAGAATTTGTAAAGGTTATGTAGCTGAATACTACAAAAGTTATATGGGACAAGATTATCTAGAGCTATGAAGGTGACACTAAGGTAAAGAGTGCTAAACTTCAAAAATTTAGAATTCAATATGAGACTCTCAGAATGCATAATGATGAAAGTATTGTAAGTTTTTTCCTTAGGGTAGATGAGATCATTAACTCAATGAGAAATCTTGGTGATGAAGTAAAAGATTCAATGGTTGTTGAGAAAATTCTAAGATCTCTAACCCCAAAGTTCGATTCCAAAGTATCTGCCATTGAAGAAATGTAGGATTTGAAGAACCTCACTATTGAACAACTCCATGGGATCTTAACAACTTATGAAATGAGAAAATGGGGTCCATCAGATATCATAGAAGCAACATTCAAATCTACATATAAAGGAAAAGATAAGGAGGAGCTTAAGGAAACATGTTACATATCAGATGAAGAAGAAGTGAATTTCGTAAAGAAACTCCAAGTATGAACTGACAAGTTTAGATGTAAGCTTCCTTTTAAATGTGTTGTGTGTGGAAGAGTTGGCCACTACACTTCTAAATGTCCTTATAAAGAAAATGATGAGAAAGGGAATAATTCTTAAAAAGGAACTATTAGAGGAAGGTTTGATAACAGGAAATTTTTTTATACACACGAAGATAAGGAATGTTCTTCCAATAATGAGGATGTTGAATCTGATCAAGAATATCAATTGCTTATGGAATTTGAATAAAAATGTGTAGATAAATCTGATGATGTTTTTATGGATGATATAAAAGAAAAGGATACTCTTATCAAAGAAATAACTCACCTCAAAATCCGCTAGGAAGAAGCCAAATTAGTTGAAAAAGTATTGAAGAAACAAATTCTAGAAAAGGAAAGGCACGGTGAAAGCTTAGAACTTGAAATAGTGGGTCTAAGAAAGGAACTTGAAAAAACAAAGGCTCTAAATCTTAGATTTTCTAAAGAATCTGAGACTTTAGAAGAAATCATCAAAGTACAACACTCTCCTCTAATTAAGACAGGTCTTGGATACAATGGTGAATCATAAAAAACTATAAAATCTTCTGAAACAAGTATAGGAAGCTATCTCAATGCAGTAAAAGGAAGAAGTCATTAGAATTCCAACTCTCAACAAAGGAATGAAGGATCAAATATCTCTCAAGTAAAACAAACTTACCACAACCAAAGGGGAAGCTACTTAAGAAGGTATTATACTCCCATGTATTCCTACTTCAATGGTTAATGCTTCACTTGTCATAATTTTGGTCATAAAGTTGTTCAGTGTGTTGCTTATAAAACTATTATGACTAGAGAAGCAAGAAAACAAAAGAATGAGTTTGGGGAAAAGAAATCTTCTTACAATGTATTTTCACCTCTTCAAGATGAAATTGAATGTTCTTTTTCAATAACTTTGGTCATAAAGAAACTGAATGCAGAAGTAGAATAGGACCATCCTATCAGCATGAACAGAAGACAATAACACCCAAGGTATGGAAAAAGAAAATCATAGACTCTTAAAATTGTGGTCTAGCTTTATATGCAACAGATCAAGAAAATATGTGGCACATTGACAACAGATGTTCAAAGCATATCGTAGGTGACAAAGATAATTTTAATTATTTTAATGAAATAAAGAAAGAAAATAATGTAACTTTTGGAAATAATTCACCTGTTTCTATCAAAGGAAAAGGAACCGTGCTATTAAAGAGAAAATTCAAGGCTGTAAATGTTTTGTTTGTTGATGGATTAATACATAACAAATTGAGTGTTAGTCAGATGTGTGACCAAAGGCATGAAGTTATTTACAGATCTAAGAACTGCGTGGTAAGAAATCTGGACATAGGTAAGATCATAATAAAGGGAATAAGAACTCCAAGAACTGTCTATGTCTTGGAAGGCGACCAAGAACATTGTTACTTAAGAAAATCTGAAGAAAGCTAGCTTTGGAACAAAATATTGGGACACCTTAGCTTTTCTCAAATGTACAAATCAAGCAGAATGGGAGTAGTTCGTGACTTGCCCAACATCTCTCCACTTGGAAATAACATTTGCAAATCATGCCAATTTAGTAAGCAAACCAGAGTTCAATTTAAGCCCAAAGAAGGTATCTCAAGTAAGCCACTTGAACTTATTCGTAATGATTGATGTGGTCCCATGAGAAATAAGTCTCCTCGTGGTGAAAAATATTTAATATTATTCATTGATGATTTTACAAGAATGTGTTTGATTGGCTTACTAAAGTATAAAGATGAAGCATTTGAAAAATATAAAGTATTTAAGGCTTTGGTAGAAAATGAGTTAGACTTGAAAATCAAATGTCTTAGATCTGATAGAGGAGCATATGAGTTTTTTAGTTTCTATAAACAACATGGCATCAAGAGACAATTTTCTACAACTAAAACTCTTCAACAAAATGAGTAGCAGAAAGAATGAACAGAACAATCCAAAAAATGGATCGTGCCATGCTTGATGAATCGAGAACTCCGCATACCTTTTGGGGGGAAGCAACATATACAATTTTAAATATTATTAACAAAGCTCATCTTTGAATAAAAAGTGATAAAACTCCATATGAACTATGGTTTGGTAAGCCTCCAACTGTCAAACACTTTAGAATTTTTGGAATCAAATGTTACATAAAGAATAATGATGATAAGCTTGGAAAATTTGAATCTTGAGATGATGAAGGAAGCCTTCTTGGATACTCTTCTAGAAGCAAGGGATATAAATGCTATAATAAAAGGCTTCAAAAATTTGTTGAATGCATAGATGTTGTAACTGATGAAGCATCCACAGTTATCAAAAAGGAAGAACCAATAGATGACGAACCTCTCCCTACTACAAGCGAAAATTCTGTAGAAGAAATAAATAGAGAAGCATCATAAGAAAGAAATGAAGACACAGATACATTAGAAACGACATCATCAAGGTATGTTAAAAAAATCATCCCAAATCTCAAATTATAGGTGAAAAGGATGCTGGAATACAAACTAGAAGAACTATTGTTGGAACTTCTAGTTATATAGCCTTAATATCCACAATTGAACCTCAAAATGTGAATCAAGCAAACAAAGATGAATGTTGGGTTAAGCCAATGAATGAATAACTTGATCATATAGAAAATAATCATATGTGGGAATTAGTACCAAGGCCTCATGACAAAAAAGTTATTGGGACAAAATAGTCTATGCTCAACAGGAAGGGGTAGACTTTGAAGGAACATTTGTACCTATCGCCAGACTTGAATCCATAAGAATGTTTCTTGCATTTTCAAGTTTTCATAGCTTTAAAGTATATCAAATGGATGCCAAATCTGCATTCTTAAATGGGGATCTAGAAGAAGAGGTCTATATACAACAACCTGAAGGGTTCATTCTTGGCAATGATAAAAATATTTTGTGCAAACTTAAGAAAGCATTGTATGGATTGAAACAAGCTCTGTGTGCATGGTATTATTGACTTGAAAAGTACCTTCAACAACAAGGATTCAAAAAGGGGTCTGCAGATAGCAACCTATATATCAAAATGGATAAAGATAAACTTTTGATAGTTGTTTTTTATGTAGATGACATCATATTTGGAAGCAATGTAGAATCTTGGAGTCAAGGACTTGCTTCATTTATGAAACTTTCAAGAATTTGAAATGTCTCTACTTGGTGAACAACCATAATTGCTTGGTCTTCAAGTTCAACAAATTGAGAATCGTATCTTTCTTTCTCAAACCAAGTACCTCAAATAGATTTTAAAGAAATATGGAATGGAAGACTACAAACCGGTATGCACACCAATGGTAATAGGATGCAATCTTAGTCAAAATGATGATTCTCCTTTAGTTAATCAACCATAATATAGATATATGATTGCTAACTTGCTCTACCTTAGAAGTACAAGAGCAAATATTATGCATGCAGTTGGAATTGTTGCAAGATTTCAAGCCAATCCTAAGGAAACTAATCTCCAAGTAGTTAAGAGAATATTCAAGTATCTACAAGGAACTCAAGATTTTGGTCTATGGTATCCCAAAAATGCAGACTTTGCAATTCATGCTTACACAGACGTGAATTGGGCAGGTAATATTGACAATCACAAGAGCACTAGTGGAGGATCATTTTATTTGGGACCCCGTTTGGTGTCATGGTTCAACAAGAAACAAATATCCATCACTTTATCTAATGTTGAGGCCGAATATGTTGCTGTTGCATCTTGTTGTACTCATCTTCTATGGATGATCCAAACATTGCAAGACATTCAAATAACTTGTCCTTTATCTGTACCTATTCTTTGTGACAATACTAGTGCCATAAGTATCTCTAAAAATCCTGTCATGCACTAAAAAACCAAGCACATTCCAATCAAATATCATTTTCTAAGAGAACAATTGCTTGAAAAAAAGGTCAAACTGGAATATGTTCCTTCAAAGGCACAAGTTGCAGATATATTTACAAAGCCAATTCCACGTGATTCCTTTTAATATTTCAAAAATAAATTAGGAATGACTCCTGCTTCATCACTCTGTTAATTATTATGATAGGTATTTCATGTTTAGGGGGAGTTGAGACTGTAAATTACTACAGTTTACTTTATGTACGCGGATGATGTAAAGGATAGGCACATATGTACACGGTTTCTGAGTTAGATAGACACGCATACATATCAATGATTGGTAAAAATGAAACAGATTCAATGGGAGCCTCTTATATGAATTCATCATTTCTTCTGTTTTTAACATTGGTTTGCTGCAGTTTGTTGATTCAGGGGGAGAAACTATTATCCCTTGTTGACATTATGGTTTCATAAGCATGTCTTGTTGCATACATTTGCTAATGACTAGATATTTCTATTGTTACGGTTGGAGACCTATATGCTACTGTTCTGTCACTAGTTATCAATGATACATGGATTCCAAATGATAAAGGTTATCTATTGACATGCTTGATGAGGAGGATGTGTCTGCTATGATTTAATGACATTGAAGAGATTGATTCTTCATTGCCCTATCTTACTTCTTGATGAGGATGTTCATGTTGATTCTATATTTCTACTATCAAATATTCATGTTGTAGGTTTTTATATAGTATCTGGTGGTTGCTAGTGAGTATCATGATCCTACAACCTCATTGTTGAGTTCTTGGTTTTGGTTATCTATGTAAAGGTCATGTAAAGACCCATGATGTAATTGTTGTAATATTCAATCATATATGGTCTATTGGGTCATGATTTTTACTTTTGAGACATTGATGTAATGTTGGGATCAAGTCATGCCTTGTATGTAATCCCATTATTTTGGGAAATTGGTTTAATATGGGTCAAATATGTAACCCCACTGTGTTGGGTGATTAATGTAATAATGGGTCATTGGTGATAAGAAAGGTCATGTTTGGTCAAATCATAAAGTCTTGTATATCTTTAGAAGGTTCCACATATGCTCATGGGAAGCATGGTTAGAAGGTTCAATAAATTAGATCTACAATGATCCTCTCTACACAGGGGGAGAGAAATATTCATTCTGCATTGGTCATCCCTTTTCTCTTGAGGTCAAAGGGGGAGATAAGCTTGGTGTTTGTAGCAAAATGCTTGGTGAGAAGTCTTAGTATTTGCAAGTGTGTTTGCAGGTATTTGTAGGTGATGACCAAACACCAAAGTGGTTGCCATCAAGTCCAAAGGGGGAGATTGTTGGCATTATGGCTAATGTGTTGTCCTTGATGGAAACCTACTTGATAACGATGTCAACATTATAGTAACATGATGATTATGAAGTTTGGAGGTTATGGGACAAAGGAATAACAATTCAGAGACAAATGGGTGATAAAAGAAATTTTTTGAGAAAGTATACAAAGATCCTGAGAAGAAAGGTTGTGTACATACGCGGGTCTTGCAAGTAAAAGTCGTATATAGAATCTGCGCCATGGTATTTTGGATACCAAGAGTGATTACCATGGTATTGGCCCATAGTATTTGGAGCGACAATAGATATTTGATCCTGTCAAAGAATACTTACAACGTAACCAAGGTATTTATCTAAGGTATTGACTAAGGAAAATACTATATAAAGAGATGGAGATAAAGGGGTTGGGTGCGCAAGTATTTGGGATGTTTATGAATGATTTGATATGAAACAAGTATGCACCAGAGAGCAAGGAGAAGACTCAGATATGAAATATGTTGACATATATGCTTGATTGATTTACTTGTTGCAAATGTCTAAGTAGCTAATATTGATGAAACTATGATACTATGATCTAAATGATTTATTCAGAAGTCTGTAGTATTGATAGTAAAGATTGCGGAAAATGAAATTGTACTTGCAGAGAAAGTTTTATAGATCGCTATGTAGGTGTGTTTGGGAATAGTCGCGTACATATGTGAATCCTTCTCGGTAGGGTCACGTATATTTTTTGTGAAATAAATTTCAGTTTGTGTAGGTCTTTATGCTGGTGTTGTGAATTATAATCATGTTCATATGCGAATCAACTGCAAGGAAGTCACATATACATTATAGGGTTTTGTAGTATGACTTGTTGATGATATTTGATCATTTCTGTTATGTTTGCTACTATTTGTCGATGATGTCTCTATCATGATAATTTGTGTTTGACAATATTGGTTGGGTTGAGTTGGCTATGAATGTTGATTAGTTATGGTGATCTATGTTTGATTCAGTAATCTATGATTGGTTCAAGTGATTTATGACTAATAAATGATCTATATATGATTTAGTGATTGATGATTCAATATTCAATATTCTGAGATCTATACATAGGTATTATATAGAGGAAACAAGTATATACATGAGTCATATTCAGTACAGTCGTGTACAACATTTGATATTTATTATTTCTCGTTGGATTTTGTATTAAGTGATTTGATACTTTAGAATTCAGTTTATTTGCAGTGTGACAATATCTCAAATTCAGTGCTTCAGTTTGTTTGGGTTTATGATTGATATGGGTCCAGTTTGAAAATTTGATGAAAGGTGGCCTATAGGTTGTGTGATGATTGTTTGACAGGTGGATCCAGTCTAAAATATTCTGAAAAGTGGTCCACAAGGAGATGAGGGTTGCAGGCTTCAAAAAGGGGGTAGGAGATCCCTTCTGGTAGGATTTGGTAAATGAGATTAGGGGGTTGGATCTCCCTTCCAGTGGGTGTTGGAGAATGATAGAAGATTGTAGCTTTCTGCAGGCGGGTGCCTGCGTATTGACAAGAGATTGCATTAGTACAAATGTAATATTTTTCTTTATATCATAAGAAAGAAGACAAAGACAAAAAAAATGGTGGTTTTCTCCCACATTGGGTTTCCACCTAAAAAATCCTGGTGTTCTATGTGTTTTTGGTGTGATTTCTTTGTTTTATTTGTTGCATATCGAAAGGTAATTAATCTATTGATGCACTGATTAAGAATAATCATCTAATGAAATGCATAAAAAAATCACTAAACTGGATATACGCGGGTTTCCTTCCCTAAAGTAGCGTCCATATACAGTTTTCCTTAATAACAATAGTGTATATTTACCAAAATATAAAAATTGGATATTTGAGTTTAAAATAATGATTCATCCCCCCCTGTCAGTATTTTTCCCAACAGGAGCATCAGGTAGAGCCATACAATATACACTATCCCTATTATTTCAGTGACCCGAGCGCTCTTAAGGGATGTAGGCCTCCTCAAGTACTATGAGAAGGCTACATCCATAAAGGAACACTTTGTCTTATTGGCACATATGATTCATCGATGGAGTGTT
Organism: Pinus tabuliformis; assembly: GCA_031772625.1. NCBI lineage: Eukaryota > Viridiplantae > Streptophyta > Pinopsida > Pinales > Pinaceae > Pinus > Pinus tabuliformis. Next base: position 931,156,433 of record CM062804.1, read on the forward strand.
CATGAGTAGGCTTCCATGTTGGTCTTGGGGTGTGGTATAGGCCCTCTTAGGAGGACACATACTTTATCACTAGTCTATCTAGGAGAGTGGGGGATTTTCCCCAGTTCCCTGATGTCCCCCATTGGGTTGCAACCGAGACTCAATTTGCCTACACTCAGAGATATGTAGGGCCTCATGCATTACATCCAACAAATTTTTAGGTGCGTGGTGGGAAACTACATATTTCTTCTTTGCCTACACGGGAGGTTAGGCGCCTCTCATTATTAGTCACCATCATTTCACACTCTAGTAGTGATGGGAAACACATTAGTTTCCCTCTTTTGTATTATATATATTTTTTGATTCAGACGCCATGTTGTATCAGGTGGTCTGCCATTTTTTGAGGCAATTTTGTATGGCTTTAGATAGGTGTCGTGCGTTGAGACGTGGGAGGGCGACCTTCCCTTTTTCTTCAGATCTTTTTTATTTATTTTTGAGAGGTTTCTTGAGATGAGGCCTACATTGACTGTCATCCTCCTAGGTAAATCATTGAGGTATAGATGCGCACGTGGGGGTAGATGATGCCCAAGAGGGGCCTGCCGGACTATCTGACCAGGATTTCCACCGAGGAACTGGTACTATTGGCCAGTGAGGATGACCATGCATTTATCTTGTTGGCATTTCTGTACATAGGGATTGATTGGAGACAGTGTCCCAAAATCCTCTTTAAATTAGTCTAGTCTTATTTTATTGTTTTAATGAATCAGAATAAAATTTATTCTAACATGTTCCTTAACTTGTTTTGTTAAATTTTTTTTTTTCCTGTGGTTCACGTACACCCGTGGTTAGGGGGTGCAGGCTACGTCCACGAAATAACTAGGGCTGATCTCTAGGATCACACCCCTCGGCCATCACAGACCTAACCCCAAGGGCTTCGGGTAGAATCGATCCTGTGACCTCCCGTTTTGGCGAGGCACGACTTGACCAGTTGGGCTAACCCTTGGGGCTACTTGTTTTGTTAAATTGTTTAATGAAATTGTCTAATTATTTTTCTGTACTATATATTTTGTAGACATTAACACATTCAAAGGGGACATGCCTCCTCCCCCACAAGATGTCAGAGGAGATGAGGAGATGGGTAAGACCCAAGAGGGTGAGGCTCATCCTCAGGGGGTGTGGGTGTTCGGGGCCATAGGGCTAGTCTGCGAGTTCAAATGGACTACTGCGACAAACTGACTACACGAGATGATGTCTATTATGTGACATATCATTGGATCTAGTAGGGTAATGACAACAATGAGGGATGCAAGGCATGCAACGACAGATACATTAGATGATGAGGGTGGTGATCATGATGATTTTGGTAGTATTACCCCATGAGATCATGGTCGTAAGGGTGTTAGTGATCCATCTGGTAGTACACCTTCTCAGTTTCTTGATGATGAGATGCCATAACTAGAGGATGTGCATTATGTTTCTCTTGTCAGAGCTAAACAACCACCTTCTCCTCCACCTCAGATTTCGCTAAACCACATTGAGACAGTAGTTGACCATCCATCGTCTTATGCTGCAGACCAACCAATACCTCCTCCTCTACCTTAGAGTTCAACAGACCTTGAGGCAATAGTCGACCATCCATCATCTTCTACTGCAGGCCAGGCTGGCACTACTAGGCTTGTTGTATCAAAGATTTGAATGCAATTATTTGATTTGGTCATGTAGTTATTTGACTTGTTATATATATATATATATATATATATATATATATATATATATATATATATATATATATATATATATATATATATATATATATATATATATAGATAAGGTGTATTTCTTATATTCATGTTTATGTACTTAATTTATATGTTGGCGTTGATGTGTATATTGTCAGGTCATGTTAGATATGTTCATTTAATGTGCTTGCAGATAGATGTGTATGTGATAATAATTATTTGACATGAGATGTATATTAATTTGAGGATGTGTGTGGTGATGAGGTTAGATTACTATGTTTGTGTTTTGTTATATGTGATCACGATGATGATGCCCTCTTAGATTATTAGATTTGTGTCTTAGCTAATGACGTTTATATGTGCTAGAGGTCTAAATTAGATGATAGTAGTGAATTCAAATGTGTATCTAAGATGATGTTTATGTTTGTTAAATGGTTATCATCATGATGTTTATTTTTATGAAATAATATTTATTATATATTATGTATTGGTGAACTTAATTTCAAACTTTTATATATGAAATTGCATGCAAAATGACTTACTTTTAAAAAATGCAAAGATATTTTTATATATTACAAAGTTTAGTATGGTTGAAACTATGATTGTAAAATTATGATAAATATTTTTCTATTGCTTAGATAGTTCATTCCTATTCAATCTAACTTAACTAAAAAAATATATCAATACTCACAAGGAAAAAATAATTAAATGTAAAATAATTTAGTTAGTTCTTAATAAGACAAAAATGTGTAACTCATTCAATTTTTAATACAAAATATTAATAATAATAAATTAATCAAAAATACAATTTAACTAATTCAATATTAGTTTATAAAATTCAATCTACTGTTAAATTTAAAAAGCTTAAGTCATAATTTTTTATAATTAATTTAGATTTAAATAACTAAAAAAATAATCTATTTTTATAAAATTTAATTTATTACTAAAGTTATGAGATTTTCAAGCAATTTAAATTTAATATTTATACCAACTCTTACCAATTTAAATTAATTTTTTCTCTCTCTAAAGAAGAAATGTGTGTGGTGATGATGTTAGATTACAATGTTTATGTTTTGTTAGACGAGATCATGATGATGATGCCTTATTAGATTATTAGATTTGAGTGCTAGCTAATCACATTTATATGTGCTAGAGGTGTATATAATTAGATGATGATAGTGAATTTGAATGTGTATTTTAGATGATGTTGATGTTTGTTAGATGGTTATCATCATGATGTTTATTTTTATGAAATAATATTTATTATAGATTATGTTTTGGTGAATTCATATCAAACTTTTATATATGAAATTGCATGCAAACATCTTACTTTAAAAAACAATGAAAATATATTTTTATAAATTACAAATTTTAGTCTGGTTGAAACCATGATTGTAAATTTACGTTAAATATTTTTCTATTGCTTAGATAGTTCATTCATATTCAATCTAACTGAATTAGTAAAATATTTCAATATGTAAAAGGAAAAAATAATTAAAGGTAAAATAATTTAGTTCTTAATAAGAAAAAAATATGTAACCCATTCAACTTTTAATATAAAATATTAATAAGAATAAATTAATAAAAAATATAATTGAACCAATTCAATGTTGGTTTATAAAATTCAATCTGTTGTTAAATTTAAAAAAATTAAGTCATATTTTTTAATAATTAATTTAGATTTAATATAACATAAAAAATTCTATTTTTATAAAATTTATTTTTTCTAAAGTTATGAGATTTTCAAGCAATTTAAATTTAATATTTATAACAACTCTTACCAATTTAAATTAAATTTTTCTCTCTCTAAAAGTGAGGATCAAGAAATGTAAAATAAGGCCTGTGAAGTTAGTTGTAGTTGGATATTTGCTATATTGGAGGTTCTCCCTTAAAGAGGCAAGATAACTTTTTTTCTAGTAATAATGATACAACATTTTGGTGCTATTTTGGTTCTTTATTTGCTATTTTACTGGTTTAAATTTAACTCCTTTTAATAATAAATATGAATTAAATAATACAAAAATGGTATCATATTAGATTTAAACTTTTAAAAAATAATATATTTGATTATTTCTTAATGAACAACTCAAAAAATATTATTTTTTCTCGATATAACTTATCATGAGATAGTCACTAAAATTCATGTTTTCACATTTCTCCTAGTTAATATTACATCATGTGCATAATGATAAAGCCATGTCTATTTTAAATAATTTACTTATAAATACATTAAAATAGATAATTATTTTACATAATCTAAATAGGAATGAAAAATGTATCACCAAGCCTATTTGAAAGTCAAACAGATGCCTCTTAATCACCACCACAAATTCAGTGCACTTAACATGTTAGTCTCGCACTGAGGTGACAAGGATATACGTGCGCACCAATGCATATGTGTGACACACTGCTATGGAAATTTAAATTTGTGAACCAACATCGGTGCATAATGCGTATGTGCGCACCGTTGACAGTGTGGTTGTGTTTGAAAGGACTGTCTTTTTGGTGCACATTTTTTTTTTTTAATTGAAACTAATGTTTCCATACTTATAAATACATTTTTCATTTAATAAAACAAAATTGTATTTTATGTAATGAGGTTGATGTATTTTATATGTCAATCATGTAGCAGAGACGTCAGTAGAGGGAGCAACAACAAGAGTAGGAGCAAATGACAGACCCATACAATATGGTCTAACCATGGGAGGCCAGAGAGAGGGATAACACCTAATTGTTGTCCTACAATACACACTCCAGGTTTCTTACTTGGATCTCAGAAGTCCCTTCTACAAACCTCCATGGTGCCATGGATTTTAGAAATGGAACTATGAAAAGTTTATACTTTGTTAAATGTTGCTGGTTTAAATGGTAAAATAAGAGTGAAATGCGAAGGCAATGATATGAAGAAAATATATCATATTAGGGTTTCATGGGTCTTATCAGTCACACACCAAACACCGTGAAAAATTTCAAGCATGCCTTTCACGCCACTTTCGTATCATATAGTTGATGTCCTTCAAACCGACGACGTGATGTATATGCTTAGGCTCGTGATTTTCAATGACATGATGTATATGGCTTGGGCTCGTGACTTTCAATGATCATTCTGGGCAGGATAGATTTTAATAATATGTCACATGCAACACCTTATTATGTATCCTTATCACTTATTATTACCATTGAAAATATTTGTGAATCTTACCAATTATATTATAAAATGCTAACAAGACGAATAAAATAATAATACAATTAGCGAAATAAAGAAAAAAAAAACATACAACAATAGTATAAATGATGAAATAACACAAGTACATGTCACTTTCCATTGTCATCAACTTCATTATATTCCTCACTTGGCATGATAACACTATTGTTCTCAAAAATATGTTTTGATCTAGGATCATGTCTTAATACGAACCACCAATCCTATCCAACACATCTGGGTAAAAAACACCTGGTTGCAATGTTTTGGGAAAACAAAAGGCTCCCTATATTCTTGCCACATCCTTAGAATTGATAGATATCAACCCACTATTGCGATCTTCCTTTACATTATTCAGATTAAAGGTGTCCTACCACTTGCACCTTCAAATAACACATTGGAAAAGAGAAGTCTGCTTGAATTATCTCTTGTATCTTTCCAATGTAACCTAATGTCCCCCTGTTGGCTGGATAAATCGATCTTGCGGACAAGGCCGATCTCCCTAGTATCAAAAGATATCTAGAAACAAGCAGGACAAGCAAATCTACCTTTCTCTAAACATATTGTGATTCATTAATAAAAACTATAGAGGTGTTTAGACCCTACCTTAAGTTCAACACTAGTTTGTAGCAGCCATCTTTCAACCGTTTGAAAGAGTTTCCTTTTGAGAACCTGCAATCACAAACAAGCACACATCAAACAACACCTACATAGCTAATATCATAAATCATGTTCATTATGGTGACCAAGGAATCCATAAAATAAACCATCAAACACAGCTTATTGAGAAAAATAAACTTATTTGTATTAACTTTGAAATAGAAGAACTTTACAACCTTTGGTGCCTTGATGTTGTACAAGCTCTTCCTAGGGCTCGAAACAGGAACCTCCTTTACTTTGACAAGCCTCAAACTCTTCCAAATGAGATCAAAGAGGTATGTAATCTTTCCTCACAAAAGCTCAATTAGGAAGACTAAGTTCCAGCAGCATTTCACCTCAAAAATATTCAGCTTTCGACCTCCTCAGTAACCAGCCAAATGCTTCATTTTATAGTGCAAAGGAAGGAGGTTACAGGTCCACCTATGAAGGGATAGAGTCCTCTTTCAAAGGGATAAGCTCCTCACATCAAGGGGTTAGCTCCTTAAGGTATGGGATGCATGAACCTTAAAGGAGCGAACTTGCCACCTCAAGATTCCTTCCAGAAGCTTCTAGAAATGACTCAAAGTGAGTTTTTAAGAATATACTTGTGCCTTTTTTACTTTTACAGGGGTCCACACCCATAACACAGATACAGAGTGGTCAGATACATAGGGGACATGACCATTAGGCGCAGGACTGCAGGTAATGCTAAGAGAAAGTGTGGAACGAGAGTTTTAGAGACTTTTGAGGGTTTTCTCTTATTTTCAAGGCTTGACATGAAGAAATAAGGTTTAACACTTGCAAAGGAGGAAAGTATGAGTGGTGATAGACTCACACAGATTGCAGAATGTCATGGTGACAATTTTTAGTGCAACAGATTTCCCCCTAAAGTGCGAAGTCTATAATAGATGAAGATGAAGTATTTCATGTACGAAGAGTGAAGTACTTTATCATTTCAAGGATCATCCTGTGGACACCCCAGTCGAAACCTGTAAAAACATTCAATGCAAAATATATATATGTGAAAATATCATCGCTGAGGTAGGAATTCCCATACTCAGATAAAAACTGACTAGAAAACTAACTAAACTGCTTTGATACAGGAATGATCTTGTAATACATCACGAGTATAGACATATGTAGACACAGTATGGGCACAACCATCTATTTATGAATAGTCCACTATATAATGAATAACAAAATTCCTCGCAGCCTAGATGGTGGAAACTAGATCCAGGGTCTTGATTTCTATTTTCCGAACTAGTACGATTCTATCCATGTGAATGAATGTGTCGAAGTTGAACATGGTAGAAACTACTTGATTACCAGTCAATGATGTGAACTGTTAACAAGTGTGAGAGAATCCACCAGCAATGTCAATGGCTCTCAAAGTACTCAGTACAATCCATGAAATGCGAATAAATGAGTTGATGTCGAACATGTCACATAATCCTTTGATCGAAGGTCAATGATGCAACCTGTTGTTGAAGGTGAGAAACCTGCCATTGAGGCATGCATATTCAAAGGTACTGATGATTTCTAGATCATCTTTCTAGATAATGAGTTGGAGTCGATAGAAATCGATCTGTCGTAGGCAAGCCCACAACACGAAATCATAGATCAAGTTTGAAGAAATATATTTGGCAAGGACTAACTCAGGGATGGTCAAAATGGACGACAGATATTTTGCAAATGAATGGTTTATTTGAACTGATCTCTTGAACACATAACGACACTGCAGATGGTTTGGTGACAATTGACCCAAAGCTAATACCCAGAAACCGACTGAAGACTTTCAATATGGTTTGATTAACTGTTAGGCAAAGGATTTCCCAACCCAGTTGAACAAAAAGTGTCGTTTTCAAGAGTGGTTAAATGCTTTTCTAAAACACAAAGTGTAACAAACAGGTTCATTTTTCTCTCTTTTCCCCCACCATTTCTGGCAAGTACCTCTTTATTTTTGACAAGCTTGAGGAGGATAACATTTGCTTGGTTATAAGCTCATCCTTTGGATGAGTCCAACTTAGTTTAAAATTTGAACCCTAAGAAGGAGTGGTTTGTTCCTGTTTAAAATTAAATAGGTCCTTTACTTTTTGATTTTAACGAGTCCAGTATAGGGAAAACTCGGTGTTTTTCAATTTTAGGGAGTTAGAAGAAAAATTTAAGGAAACTCCATGGGTGTCATTTTTCGTAAATTTTTGTCCCTCAAGCTCGAAAAAGTATAAAATAATACTTGAGAGAACCGCTTATGTCCCTTTTCATATATTTTCTTGTCCTGCTTGTTGCTAGATATATTTTGATACTAGGGAGATCAGCCTTGTCTGCAAGATCAATTTATCTGGCCAACAAGGGGACATTAGGTTACATTGGAAAGATACAAGAGATCATTCAAGTGGACTTCTCTTTTCCACCCCCGCATTAGGTTTTGACTATGGTGGCTAGCACGAATAGATTAGTGGAACTCAACTTCCACTCCATAGTCTTGTGTCATGTATCCATCATCAATATCCTCCATGTGAAAATGATGTGCATATGCCCACATAGATGGGAACAAATGCACCTATAAAAAAGTGAAAAAATCACAGTGCCATGTGTCTAATAAACCGAACATAATAAAAAATATAAAATATATATAGATGTTACAATTCAAAGGTGCAATGTAAATTTAAAATTGTACAAAAAAAGATTATAATTACCTAGTTGCTTCACCCAATCCCTATGTTTAGTGCATCCTCTTTAGCATGCAAGTAACGACCACATGCACTTTATTTCTCTTTGAATTGATCAACAACACAACTGTTAGGGCATGTAATTAGCATATTTTCTTTTAAATGACCAGGATAATACACACTTCTACTATTCAACCATTTGAATTCTTTCCTGTCACTGTCCCATTTCCTCCTCTTCTTTTCATACAATACGACCCACACTTGTGTCACTTCTATATTGTAAAGAATGAATATGTTGATGGCTTCAATTTTTGAATTTGATGATGAAATCAAACCAACATATATATAGAACATATGAGATCAAAACATCTATTAATGTGAAGTTCAATGTGAATAGTTAATGTGTAGTAATTTGACAAATGATAAGCCCGCACTTTATCATGTGCCTCTTTCCATTCATTTCGAGAAGCTCCCCTTCTCTTTTGTCTTCATCCAAAATCATCACACCTGGTGTGTTGTTGATCTGCTTGTTGTACTCACTGGCATAATAGAAAGAATCATACGATATATACGCCTCTGCCATAAACCCCTTGGGTTTTTCCCTTTTTCGAACAAAACCTTTCAATTTCTTCATGTACCTCTCTAAGAAGAACATCCAACGACAAGAAATGACCCCAACTAATTCAACCTCATCTACTAGGTGAATTAGAAGATGAACCTGCAAGTCCATGAAACTTATCGGCAGTTCCTTCTAAAACATATAAACAATCTCAGCTATCTCTTGATGCCACCATGGAATGCTAGCCATATGAATCTCCTTTGATGTGATCCAATGTACAAATGTAGATAATTTAGATATGGCATGTCGTAGGTCTTGGGGGAATTCATGGTTCACACACCCATGCACGAGCAGAGGATAATGACACTGCACGATAAATAGTAAATTATACAAAAAATAATTATAAAATATCCAATTACTTAAAATTCAAAAAAAAAAAATCATGTTTTTGACATACGTGCTCTTAGAAGGTTCAAATGGTCATGCGATTTCAACCCTGACATATAGTTTGCTACAATGGAGCAACACCATAGTGAAAACCCATATAAAGAAGGAACCCTCACACTCATTATAAATTCCTTTAGCAAAGGATGATCATATTTTAAAATCCATGGGACATCACCTTCTTTTAAAGACCAAGAGGGACCAACCTCTCCTCTAGTTTCTTGTCTTGGCCAATGTTTCTTTTTAGTTTTTGAAGAAATAAGATCTCTCTTAACAACCAATGTGTCACTTTCTTTCGATGATATGTGTATCCATAAAGAAGATGAAACATTTTTAATATATGCATGGGATCTAGTAAGTGGGAAATCTTAAGATTCGCCTAATATGAGAGCTCATAAAAGACAGATTTCCTTTTCATCCCAATAGTAAATTTCTTAACATAGGTGTTGAAGAATTCTATATAATCTAACATAGGCTCCTCATTTGAATCGAACATTTATACAAACTCCTCCTCCTTCTCTCTCTCATATGATCTAATCCATTCAGTTGGTGTCCTTATTGTAGGCCTTTGGGTTCTCTCTAGTTTACCATTGAAAGTGGATTTTTCTCTTCTGTAAGGGTGTTCTTTTGGGAGGAATACCTTGGAGCATTCATACACTAGATTTCGTAGGTGGTCAGACCACCTAGCCTTCAAATAAGGTCCACAAAATTTACATCCATGATACCCTTTTGTTACAAGACCTGCGAAATTACTGTATATAGGCCAACACATTAGAGACCATGAAGATCTAAACAATTTCAGCGAATTAAACTAATATGCGAAACAATATTGTTACTAAGCAAATCAATAAGAATTTAATTTACGAGTGCAAACTCCTAAGCCTATATAATCATGTATGTTGTAAGCACATATGCCATACAATGTAAAACTCCTCTCTATTGTGATGGGTCTTGATACAGTGTACACATGCATCCTTTCCCATAATTACTTCATATAATCTACCAATGGTTGTAAGTAGACATCCATATTCTTCACTTTTATTCTAACAAGGACTCTAAGAGACAACATACGATGTTTATTCTTCACAGACAACCATGGGGGGGTATTTTTATTTATCACTAACACTGGCCAAACATAGTACTTGGTGTTTTGAAGGGAATATGGGTTCATGCCATCCATCGATATGTTGAGTCATAGACCATACTTCATCCTTTAATTTTTCAGGCCATGTATCCTCTATATGCTTCATGGCTATTGAATCTATTGGAATTCACATAACTCCTGACTCACTTCTGTGTGAGGCATGCCATCCATGCAAAAAAGCTAATTCTTTGCAATGAAAGAGTTTGAATCCTTGTAATTATAAGCATGTGCCTCAATATCTTATGAGGAGGATGATGTGATTTATCCATTTTTTTTGAATTACGGTACCTGTCATGCCCACATTTTGGACATATCTCTTTGTCTGCATATTCTCCTCTATATAGAATACTATCATTCATACATGCATGATATGATATGTACTCAACACCCAACATTTTCAAAAAATTATTTGCCTCTTCTCAACTAATCGACAAGACATTATCACTTGGAAAAACATTATCTTTGAATAAGCTCTAGTTGGTGGGGAATATAATTGTATAATGTCAATATTTAACATTCATAAAATCAACCATTTTTAATTTTGATTGTGTGAAAAAATATAAGGAACTTAAGCGATAATGCATGTCAATTGCCTCAATACTCTTGTGTGGTGTCATCTTCCGGAGCCATCGCTTTCATAATTTTGGAATCGACATTTCGAATCATCCTCTATGGTTCATCATCAGGACAGATCCATGAGTGAATAAGCCATAACTCAATAGGGTCAATAAACAAAGGTGTGGGCTAGTGTTGGAATGAATGACAACCGACAAGTTCTGATGGAAGGAGAGTGAATCAATAGATAATGATTTAATTTTATTTTTAATACCTACTTTTCTTTAAAGATTATTAATAAATTTTTGTTTTCTATTATTTAATGATTATAAAATAGATTTTATTATTTTATTAATTAATTTTAATTAATTTTTATTAACTATAAATTAATATTGAGTTTAATGTTATAAATTAAATTCAATGCTTCAAATCAAATAAAATTTTTTGTTAGAAATAAATTGTAATTGTAAAGTCTTTAATTTTTATTAATAATAATTATTAATAACAAATATTAAATAATTGACATGATATGAATATGAATGTGATGACTCCGGAAGATGACACAACACAAAATATAAATTGCAGAAGCCTCAAATCAATAATACCTCAATATTACCGAGAAGCATGCATTCGACATGCCAAACTTTGCTTTCAAGTTATAAACAACATCGTTGTCCCCAAGTAAGTAGACTTTGACTTACTGCCAGGTTCAAAGAGAGGGGTGGTGGAAGAAAATTTTAGGATTTCGAATAAGGTATTAGTGGTATGAGCATCATCCCCTCACTCATCATTTTGGAATGCATCTAACAACATTTCCTCCATGGCAGTCATATCCCGTAAGTAATCATCCATATCAACCTCTATTTGATTGCCTCCATTTCCAACTTGTGATGAAGAACTACTATTGTTGTAGTCATTCCTAATTGGTGAATCTGGATGTAATGGGAATTGAATAGGTGGTTGATTAATCATTCCTTGTATGCTTCCTCTCCGAGTCTTTCTCTCAATGTAGCCTTCACTCAAGTTGACATTGTAGTGGGGTGCACCAGAAGATGGTAGGTGGATCGCTTATCATCACTAAAATCCTAATTTCAAAAAATATTGAATGTCATTAGTACAATATCAATGATATTAGTAAGCACGTCAATGCAATTAGTTTGTTGAAATTACAGTACACCAAACAATTATTACCACCGTTGACCCATTATTGCGGCTGGAAGATGCCATGTTCCAATTGGCAGGGTAAAGAGGTTGTCCATTTTCATCTACCAACTGCTTACGATATGTTACTCTTAATAAGAGCTTCCGACATTTTTGACATGGAGGAATATTTTCTGCATCTGAATTCGATTATGAATTAGGACCCTGCAAATTTGGATACTTTTTTATTCAAACTGACATGGATTAAAAAAAATAAAATCAATTAGATAATCAAAATATAAATAAAATTTGAACTTACTAGAGATGAAAATGGAGAACTTTGTGAAGAAATTTGATCAAGAATATGGAATGAGCTGGAATTTGAAGAATTGGCCTTTGATATTTATGAGATTTTGTCTTTGCATTTGAGAAAAATAAGAAATAAATTTTGTGTGCATTTCTAAAATTAATGTCGAGAACCATATAACCACACTCTAAATTTCAATATAATACTATTTTTCAAGAATAAGGTGACTTTAAGCAGGAAGTGTATGCTATGAACTACTATAATTCATGTGGCTGCATCCTAAAGGATAATTAGAGAATAATATGTCATTTTATGTGAAATTAAAATTCCATATAGCTTTTAAACCCAACCGCTGCGCTTATCAGAACAAAGCACATCGATGCGTTTAAAAACATAGCAACACCAGGGCGTTACAATAATACCCGCACCAATTTCTGACATTCCGAAAAAATATGTTATCATATCGATGCTCTTCTACAAGACACACCGATGCGTTTCAAAAGACAACACCGCTATGCACCTGATTCCATATTTTAGAAAATAAAAATGAATTCGACCAAATTGATGCTCTTATAACAATTACAACATCGATGCTTTTAAATAGAAACTACACCGTCACGTTAAAAAAATTAATAACACCATTTCGGGATTTTGAAAAGAAAAAATGTATCATGTCAGTGCGTTGAAAAAATTTGGTGCCTTGAAAATGTTGGTGCGCCTGACTATCGAACGCACCGATCTCCGGAGAAATTGAAAAAAAAACGTGATATATATATAAAATTAAAAAACGAGCGGCAATTGATTTTTTGAATTTTAATTTCACAAAATCTTTTAAATAGTAAAAAGTTATTCACTAGTTCATTATTTTACCCAAAATTTCAAGGGAGTGATTTGCAAGAGAGACATACCAAGAGAACTGTGCAACAACATATTACTTTGGAGGAGTAGAACTATTCACAAGATCAGAAGCTGAAAGGTATGGTGATTCAATAAAAAACCTACGTAGTAAAATTTTAAAATTTTATTGTTTATTTTACTAATAAAGAAATTTATAATTTTTGTTAGGGTTTAACTAAAAGAGAGATCACTTGCATGATAGACATACTGGGAGCACTGTGGAGCTGTAAAATATTTTGGATCCCCAGAAAGATCATAATTTGAAAGGTAGGTGATTCACTCAAAAACTTGGATAACAAAAATTTTAAATTTTACTGTTAATTTTTCTTTTACAATTTCTATTAGATTTATTCACAATTCAGAAAACAGATTACAAACCTAGTATAATAAAAAAATTATATAGATTTTACTAGTAAAAATTCTTACATATCTCACTTTTTAAGTATAAATCTAAATTTTAGAGGAGAAATCGCGAATCTCAGAGAGCCGAACCTTGTTACTGAGCAATGGCGGTGCGGACTGATCTTGATGGGGGTGAGATCTTGCCAACGATGACCTGCATGATCGGGGCAGGAGGTTTCATTGGTTCGCATCTGTGCGAAAAGCTGATGCACGAGACGGATCACACAGTGCTCGCTATTGATGTTTACAGCGACAAGATCCAGCATCTCTTGGAGCCTGGTCACCCCTGGTCTGGCCGCATCGAGTTCCACAGGATAAATATCAAGCACGACTCCAGGCTTGAGGGGCTCATCAAGATGGCGGATCTGGACGACGGATCGGAGACTGCTGCCATGGCCGCCCCTGCAACCCTTCACCACGAACAACGAGAAGCTGGGAAAGACATCCCAAGCAGCGTGGAATCGAAACAGGGAACTCTGGAATATGCCCGGAACCTTCTGGGTTTTGGATCTGCAGGTTTTTCCACCGGATCCAGCGCTGAAAACAACAGAGGCTGGCTGCATGAAGCGGATCCGCTCCCTCCTGCTGTGAACAGATACAAACATTCCAGATCTGGACTGGATCTAGCCAATAAACAAAGGAAATGCCAAGATCCAAGTGCCCTGGAACACTGGCCAGCGAAAGGCCATCCGATCTGGGACGCACAAAATTTCAGCCACCCGTTACACTGCACATTCAAGAAACCTGTTTCGGTAGCGGTGATGGGTCCTGCACAGGCACTCTACACCGATCTGATTCCCCAGATCTCAGAGGGGGCTATATGGCACGAGGATAGCCTGAATACAAAACAGAGGAGAATAGCTCCCACAGTCTCTGGGGCGGAAACCTCACCAGATCCACGTTTCCAAATCATTATAAAACCCCCCTCTGGGAAATCAACCCTAATCTGGGTTCAAGCTTCAGACAGTGTCTCAAATCTGAAGAAAAACATTGCCAATCACATTGGCCTCCCGGAAGGATATCAACATCTGCTCTCTGAAGGCAGATCGTTACAAGATCACAGAGCAATTGACTACTACAACATCAAGCCAGGATCTAATATTATTGTCAACATGAGGCTACGGGGAGGTGCAGCAGCCAGTGGCCCACGAAAACAAACAGAAAAAACACAACCCAGATCCACACCAGCAGCACAAAAGCGAAGGAACATCTTACAAGCATATCTTACAAGGGGGAAAATCTTCTTCTACAGCCCCACAACAGGCCAGAACAGAACCCAGTGCATATATCGTGGAGCAACTGAATTATACACCTGAACTAACAATAGATACAGCAGAAGCAGAGGAGGTACGTAACATTTATGAAAGACAAGCCCTCATCTGTCGTTTTAACAGTATCTGGCCAAAACCCATGGACCTTTTTCACTGGATTTTCACAAAATGGTCTCTTAATTGTGATGTCATGCTCTGCTCCAAAGGCTTTTTTATAGTCAAAATCCCATCAGAAGAGGTCAGGGCCCTAGTTATTCAAGAGGGATCGTGGTTTTGGGGATCTTCAGGACTCTTCATTGCACCTTGGACCCCAGATTTTGATGCAAACACCTACACCATCTCCAAGGTGCCAGTGTGGGTTCGATTACATAACCTCCCCGCACATTTTTGGGACCAAAAGACAATCGCAAGCATCAGAAACTCTTTGGGCATATATATTAAAATGGACACTCAGCGAGTGGAAGATGGAATCTACACTTTCGCATGAATCTGTGTGGAATTTGATCTCAGCAAAGAATTACCGGATCGCATAGTACTGAAGCATAAAGAACAGAGCTAGATGCAAACAATAGATTATGAAAATACAACATTCCGATGCAAAATATGCCGACAGATAGGGCACCTAAAAAATGCCTGCCCAGAATTCAAAAAAGACAGCCAAAGAAGGAGGAAATCCGGAAAAAAAAGGGTGGACATTCCCCCCACCAGACCGCGAGGAAGAGGAAGAAGGTGAGGAGGAATTGCCCATCCCAAATGAGAACAGCCAAGCAGAATCGCAAGAACAATCTCCACAAGTGCCCACAGAATCGCAACCGGGAAAGGCTTCCGACACAATGGAACTCAATATGGAACCAAAAGGCAGCATAAATCGGACACCTTGGACTCTGATAAGGAAAACCCTCGACCCGGTGAGGAAAACCCATTTCAACTCGTTCCCATGCATCCGGCTCAAGGCGAATGGCGCAAGGTAGAGAAGAAAAAGGGGAGGAAAACTTGATCTTCCCCCTATCAGGCATCTCAGTGCTCCAGGCATGGTTTTTTTTTTCATCAGTTCTTTACTTCTTTGTACTTGACACTTGTGTCAACCATTTTTTGTCAGGCTTCATAGCCTTGTATTTGCAATGCTTTGGCATCTACAAAATGTAATTTTCAAAATTAATGGAAATTACGATTTTTTCCAAGTGAAAAAAAAAAATTCTTACATATCTATTCTTATTTAAATTTAATTAAAAATCAGAAAAAACAAATTCAATACTTACCTTAAACCCTTGCTTCTTCTTACAAAATTTCACCTTAGGGTTTAATTCATCTACCAATTCGTAATTATGGTTTTTCAATTTAGGCATTTTAGATTTAATAGGTTTGTGTACTTACTGTATATAGGGAAGTTAACATGTAAAGTAGGGGAATCACTTATTGAATTAGATCCAGACCCTGTCGACCCTCTCCATTTTTTTAATGACCATATGTTCTGATGTGCGTCTTGTTTAATATAACACATTGATGCTCCTTGTGTAAAACAACACACCAGTATATTATAAAACTTTTGATTTTTTCAAGTCTGTACATTGTTGCTCCCAGTGTAATATAACACACCAACGCGCCTCTTCCAAATGGCACCGTAAAATCATTGCGGTGCGTTTATCCTTAAAAATCGCATCATCGTAATATAAAATTATTTTTAAAAATTAATTTTTGATGACGGTTCTAAACAATTAAATGCCTGATGTGTTTAATTGTATAAACGCATCGGTGCGTTGATTCAGATAAATGCACCGGTTACCAGAGATTTTTTTAGCTGAAAAATTATTTGATTTATTTGTAAAATATATTTAATGGCTTCTATTTTGAATGGTAGAAGTTGTATATTGATAAAAAAAAGTCTCATAATGTATCAAGTAACAAAAATATTGATTGACACAATGATAGCACATAAAAAACAATAGAGAAGGCATGTTCTTTGTAAATTCTTTACAAAATTAATATGTTTGAATTGTATGTAAGTTTAAATAATATGTATTGGTCGGTGTGTGTCATGTAGAGCCACAAAATGAACAAGTCAATAAGATTATTTCTAATCTAAGTGCATAAGAGCATAAAAGTCTGATAGAAAAATTGCAGAAGGATGAATCAGGTGAATGAAAAATATTATTCAATATGAGTTTTTTTTTTTATTTTTCATTAATAATATGCTTAAGAATATTAATTAACATGTTTCAGACAATCTATTAATTCATATATGTTTAATTTTATACGGGGAGCAATAACAAAGGAAAATATCTGTGTTATTCTAAGAAAAGAAAAATTATAGAACATGTAAATGATGATGAATTAGTCCTTAGCTCATCTGGAGTGGTGCTGGAGGTTAATGAAAATGAGATTTTTTTTTACATAATTATGAGAGATCTAGTGGAATGAATGTATAGACATACTTTCCACTTATAATACAAAAATCAATCCAATGATTCTAAGAAACAAATTATATCTAAACTATAGGAAGCATTTCCAGAGCAATGGTTAATGAGACATGTTAGATTTGCAATGGCAAAAACATACAAAAACAAAAAGGAATCATTCAAAAGGTAATATTCCTAATTATATAAAATGATTTCTAAAATTATATGTATATATTACTACAAACCATTCATTTATTAATATCGATTGTGTTATATTTAGTTTTCATATATCATTATAAAAATAGTTTATTACTTTTTCCAGGAAGATTATGAAAATCCCAAATGATCAACACGTCGATATGCGAAACATGTAGGTTTTAACCCCGTACAGAAATTACTTGCAGACGAATTCTAAAACACATAAAATAAACAATGTAAGAGCATAACACATAAAACACATATACACAGAGATTTTCCCCTGGATCCCAAAACCGAGACTACTAGCTTGATTTTTCATTATGTTCCTTTCAATGTTATAATACATATTTGTACATGCTGAAGCATCCAATACCATGGACCGAAAACCATCGTGTCCAAAAAACATGTGAGAAATCATGCACAAAACCATAGGTGGGTCCAAAACCAAAATTTTCCGGGGCGTTGCCCTGAACCCTATAAAGTGGGGTTACAGGTACACCTCAAACCCCTATGACCCCCTCCCCCCCCCGCTACATAATCGACGCAATGAAGGGGGGGCTCCGGCCCCCCTCTAACCCCCCGGTTAACTATGTAGGCTAGTCGTGGAAAGAATATAACACAACTCAACATTCTCCCACTTGTTGTTTTCTTTCCACAGGGGGAACAAGAGAGCTTAGTCATTTTTCCAGCCCTGAAACACCCACTATATCTCTACACTAAGAGAACTTCTCAGAGCTCACAGATTTTGTCAATACATCCACAGTATTCTTCAAAGTGTCCACCTTTACCAGCAACACCCTTTTGTCTTCTATCATATCCCTCACAAAGTGATACTGAACATCAATGTGCTTTGTCTTTGAATGATATGTGGGGTTCTTTGCCAAGAAAATTGCACTTTGGCTATCACAGTCTATCCTTATAGCTCCCTGTACTAACCCCATACTTGACACAATCTCTGCAACCAAATTGCTTCCTTGCTTGCGTGAGTGGCTGCCATGTATTCTGCCTCTGTAGTTGATAGTGCCACTACAGATTGTTTCTTACTCATCCAACCGACTGCACCTCCAAATAGGTTAAACACATACCCACTTGTAGATTTTCTTTGATCCAGATCTCCAGCCCAGTCTACATCAACAAAGCCACGAATATCCAACACTCTGTCCAATCCTGGTCTTCCTTGGTAGCACAAACCATAATCACTAGTGCCACGCAAATACTTGAAAACCCGCTTCACTGATGTCCAGTGCTCCTTCCCTGGTTTTGACATAAACCTGCTCAATACTCCCACTGCATGTGCAATGTCTGTTCTAGTATAGACCATTGCATACATCAAGCTACCGACTGCACTTGCATATGGAACACGGGACATATCCTCTTCCTCTTCTTGTGTCTTAGGACACTATTCAGCAAATAATTTTACACCTACAGGAATAGTAACCTTCACCGGTTTACTATCCTACATATTAAATCTCTGCAGTATTGTCTCGACATACTTCCTCTAGTTTAACTAGAGCTTCCTCTTTGACCAATCTCTTTTAATTTCCATGCCCAAAATATAGTTTTCAGCACCGAGATCTTTCATGTCGAATTTTGGAGGACAATTGGGTCTTCAAATCCTGGATAATTTCTTTGTCATTTCCAACCAGTAACATATCATCCACATACAAGACCAGATAAATAACACGGTCACCAATTAATTTAGAATACACACAGTGATCTACTTTGCTTCTGGTGAAGCCAAGTCCCCGTATAAATGTATCAAATTTCTGATACCACATCCTTGGTGACTGTTTTAACCCATAGAGAGACTTCTTTAACTTGAATACCAGTTCTTTCTTACCCTTCACCGCAAAGCCTTCAGGTTGCTTCATGTAGATTTCCTCTTCCAAATCCCCGTGAAGAAATGTTGTCTTCACATCCGTCTGTGCTACCTCAAAATCAAAAGCAGCAGCAACAGATAAAAGTAATATAATAGAAGTCACCTTGGCAACAAGAGAAAAAATATCACCAAACTCAATTCCCGGCACCTGGGAATAACCTTTTGCTACAAACCGAGCTTTGTATTTCTCCACCTTTCCTTCTGCATTTATCTTCTTCTTGAACACCCATTTGTTGCCAATGGGTTTCTTTCCAGTTGGCAACTCCACCGAATCCCAAGCCTCATTTTTGTGCAAAGATGCCATTTCATCAACCATGGCCTCTTTCTAGAGTTTTCCATCCTATGAATCTACTGCTTCCTTCACAGTTCTGGGATCATCATAAGTAATAGATAAAGTAAAATTTGAATAGAAAGCAAATGGACTATACCTTTCTGGCTGCCTTCTTTCTCGAACTGATCTTCTCACACCTGGAGTTTGTGGCTCTTCATCTTTTGATTCCCCCTCTACTGTAGAGTATGATTCTTCCTCCTTAAGCTCAAACTCTATCTTCTCAGGTTCCTTTGGTTGGACTTCATGTTTAATAACATCTTTCACCTCTTTGAACACCACATCTCGGCTGTACACAACTTTCCTTGTTACTGGGTTCCAAATCTTATAACCCTTTAAACCATCCTTATGCCCAATAAAGATGCACTTTTCATATTTACTATCCAACTTGGTTCATTTCTCGCTTGGAACATGTACATATGCATCAAATCCAAAAACCCTCAGATGTGAAAGAGAGGGTTTCTTACCAGTCCATACCTCTTATGGAGTTTTATCCTCCAACGCTAATGAAGGTGATCTATTGACCAGGTAACATGCTGTCTCCACTGCCTCTGCCCATAATTCTTGTCCTAATCTGGCACCACTGAGCATGCTTCTTGCCCTTTCCTTCAACATCTTGTTCATTCTTTCTGCAACTCCATTTTGCTGAGGTGTATATGGAGTAGTCTTTTGTCGTGCTATACCACACTTCTTACAAAATTCTTCAAATTCCTTACTACAAAACTCTCCACCGTTATTTGTTCTCAACACCTTTATCTTCTTCTCTGTCTGGTTTTCCACCAAAGCCTTAAATTATTTAAACCTGTCAAAGACTTCAGATTTATTCTTAAGGAAATATATCCATGTATTCCTTGAGAATTCATCTATAAATGATACATAGTACATAGACTTACCCAATGATGGAACCTTCACAGGTCCAAACACATCACTGTGCACAAGTTCTAATATCTGTTTTGCCCTCTTACCACCGGAAGGGAAACTCACCCGATTTTGCTTCCCATATACACAATTTTTCACAAAAATCAAAATCCAGAGAGCTATTACTCATACCTTCTACCATACCTTTACCATGAAGTATTCAGAGGCCCTACTCTCCAATATGTCCAAGCCTTTGATGCCACAACATGGTCTTCTCTCCAGAGACCACTATTTTTTGCTCCACTTTCAGGAACCACAGAACTGTTGCACCCATCAATAACAGTTCTAAATTGCAGCTTGTATAGAGTTCCAATTCAAACTCCCTACATCAATACTAGTGCTCCCCGAACCATGTTGTAGGTATGCTTCTCGAACACTGTTTTTACACCTGCATCATCCAGCTTGCTTACAGAAATCAGATTTTTGGCCAATGCAGGAATATGCAGAACACCCAGAAGTTTTCTAACCCTTCCACCTTGCAACTTCAACTTTACTTTTCCGCGACCAATGATTCTAGCCTTCCTATCATCCCCTAAGAAGACATCACCACCATTGTATTTCTCATACTCGCAGAACCACTCTCTATAGGGAGTGAAGTGAAAGGATGCTCCTGAGTCAATCAACCATGCCTCATGATCTACATGTGTACTTGAAGAAGCTAAGTACACATCCCCACCTTCATCTGAGGTGGTTTTCACCTCTGTAGAAGGAGCATCATCAGATCCCTTTCCTTTATCAGGATCTTTAGATTTACAGTCCCTTTTGTAGTGTCCTTCCTTTCCGCATTTCCAGCACACCACCTTTACAATTTTTCCTGGATTTAGATCTCCCACTCGATGAATTATTTTTGTTTCTATTTTGGGACTGTCCTCATACAGACAAGGCATCACCATTCTGGCTCTCCATATTTTTTCATCTCATCTCCTCTGTCAGCAAGGATGAGACTATTTCATCAAACTGCAAGGCAGTTGCATTGCTACTTATTGCAATAACTAGACTATCCCACGAATCTCGTAAAGAACACAACAAGCTAATGCACTTATCTTCATCTGAAATTTTGATATCAACAAACGATAACTGAATTACCATAGTATTAAACGCATTCAGATGCTCTGTCACCGTGTCTCCATCTTTCATCCTCAGGTTATACAATTTTTTCCGCAGGAACATTTTATTCACCAAAGACTTAGATTGGTACAAAGTCCCTAACTTGTCTCACAAAGCCTTTGCCGTAGCTTCCTCTGATACATTTAGCAATACTGAATCTGAGACACAAAATCATATTGTGCTCTTTGCCTTCCGATCCAACTTCTTCCATTCTTCATTGGACACTCCCGTTGGTTTAGTACTCGAATCTACCACGATCCACTGATCTTTATCCACCAACAGATCCTCCATCTTGAGTTTCCACAACTCAAAACTCTGACCATTAAATTTATCGATCTCTATCTTTCCACTGCTCGCCATCTTCTTTCACTACCAGAATCAATCTCGCAAATCTCCCACTTAATAGGGCCTACCATAGGCCCGAGTGAAACCCCTCAGCAAAAAAGGCGTCCCCTTGAAGCCAAAACTGCTCTGATACCAAATGTAGGTTTTAACCCCGTACAAAAATTACCTGCATTCGAATTCTAAAACACATAAAATAAAAAATGCGAGAACATAACACATAAAACACATATACACATAGATTTTCCCCTGGATCCTAAAACCGGGACTACCAGCTTGATTTTTCATTATGTTCCTTTCAATGTTATAATACATATTTATACATGTCAAAGCATCTAATACCATGGACCGAAAACCATCGCGTCTAAAAGACATGTGCAAAAATCATGCACAAAACCATAGGTGGGTGCGCCCAACCTAACATAGGGTCCAAAACCAAAATTTTCCAGGGTGCTGCCTTGGACCCCATAAAGTGGGGTTACGGGTACACCTCAAACACCTTATGACCCCCCCCCCCACTACAAAATAGGTGCAACGAACCCCCCGGTTAACTACGTGGGCTAGTCGTGGAAAGAATATAACACAACTCAACAAAACATACCAGTAGGAATGTCCAACAAAAATATAGAAGGATATGGTCAAAGAAATGGACATAATTGCATCACGGGAAGAGCCATACCACCAACAATGTGCTTCAAATGTATGTAATCATGATTGACTTTGTACATATAAATTTTTTTTTATCATTAAATATTAATTTTCAAGTATTTTCTTGTAGAAAAGAAAACAAGATGAAACTCATTCAACACACAAAATAGGATGACAAGGAAGAAAAAGGTTAATTTCAAAGTTTGTGAGTAATTTTTAATATTTTTTTTATAACAACTCAAGGTTTCATTTTTTCTATATTTTAAGTTGTTTTACATCAACTATCCTTGAATTTCTTCAAATAGGTGCTAACGTACAAAGAAGAGCTATCAGAAGAATTGATTGACATTGGGTTAAATAAGGGTTGTGAGTATATGTTGGCGTATCAAAAATTAATTGTGGAATTTGTAAGTATCTGTGTTTTATTTCTCTGAGTTTACAATTAATAGAACAAAAACATCCTTTACACTAAATCTATGATTTATAATGGGGTTTAAAACATGTAGGAAACAAAGTGTGTAACTACATTAGCAGAAGACTTGTTGCAACAAGGCATGAGACTTGGTTTTGAAACAATGTGCACAGTTTACCAGTCACTTCTTGCTATTGTACATTGCTATTCGATTTACATTGATGCATATTATTTATTTCAATTTTCATTATTCTCACCAATGTAGATACACTCATTAAACTTTATTTTTATGTTTGTAGATGGAACAAGATCAATAAGACAAAAACAATCGATGTAATCAACAAAACATTCCTCTAAATAACCCAAGTCATGGAGGTAGCTCTAGCATTAAAAGAAGTTCTAGTGAAGAATGATGATCTATTTGGATATCAATGCAACATGTATTTTTGGAAATAATTGTCTGTGAAAATAAGGCATTTTGTTTAATGTAATGGACATAGTATCCCAATTGAAGGACAAGGGGTTACCAATAACAATTCCATTTTGTATGACAAATAGCCTCTTCTTGCTATATAATAAAATAAATTTTAATTTATTATATTTTGTTATCTAATGTTACAGTGAAATGTTACACCACTAATTAAATATATGGATGATTAAACATTATAATGAAGAGATGTAAAATCTGATAATATAACAATTTAATGCAAACATCATATACAAATGCACTAATCAAATTTTAATTTATATGAATACTGTTATAAGATATATGTCAATTTTTTGACGAATAATAGATTTAAAAAAATAAAATAGTTGCACTGCCATAGGTCACTTTTTCCAAGAAAGAGAAAACTACATACAAAAAATCAGTGCGTCTATAACATAAAAATGCATCAGTGCGTTATTTTATATAAAATCATTGTGACAACATATTTTTGCATGGTCAGTGCCTTTTTGAAAAACGACAACACTAGGGCATTTAATCCTTCAAACACTGATATTGTTTGAGATTAACGCCCTGGTGCATTGTAATTCTTAACACACTAGTGATTTCATAGAACTAACACCCTGATCCTACAAAATATTATTTACATCCCAGTGCATTATGAAAACTAACAGTATCGGCCCTTTTATATCACTAACGCACTGGGGCATTTATAAAAACCATACGCATCGATGCTGCAAGTTAAAAAAAAAACATTGGTTCAACAATTATTATTTGTGTGCCCCGGTGTTGTTCCTTACAAGAACGGCTTGGTGCTTTTTTATTTGTTAGTACCGATGAGGTATATATTACACACCGGTGTCCTTTGCATTCAAAGCCTCGGTGATTTTGGTTGTATATGCCGCTCGATGCTTTTATATATGTAGCAAATTGGTGCTACTTGTTCCATTAAGAGCACCACAAAAAAAAACATTCGCTAAAAACTTCAATCGCCCAGATTTTTTTAGTTGTGATGAAGTTTCGTTTAAACCTTCACTAAAACACCCACTATCACAAACATATGTTTTAGCGGATGTTTTTTTGACAAATTTTTTCAATTTTATAACACTAAAAACCTTTGTTATAACCACTTCTAGAAGGTATTTTCCTTTCAGTATTTGTAATTATATGTTTTATTTTTTATAAATAAAGAAGTATGGAAAATTAATTTTGGAGTACATGTGGCTGAAAGAGATGAGGCTGAAAAATTATTGGTGAATATTAGTTACCCATCAATAAGTCCAATATGGATGATTAAATTTATTGAGAAATTATGGAATTGGAAAATTAATTGTTTCCTAAAAAAAAGGATATTGTCTTTGGGAGTGGAAACATAAGCTCATTAATGAGCTAGTGACTACTTGTGATCCGAGTTGACTCAACTTCCTGATTTAACCAAAATATTTTGCTTTCATGATGTAGTTATAATTGCATTTTATAAGAGCATAAATGGACATATATGCATACTTAAGCAATTGGAAACATAATGATGATCAACAAATCATAAACAAGAGACATTGATAATGAAGTTCGTCCAGTGTGGACTACATCTCTGGTCCCGGTATCAAGATGGTGTTGGCCGCTTCATTTAGTGTTAGAAATGGTGAAGATGTACATGGACTATGTTTTTCTGTCATACAAGGACATGTGCCCTCTACATGAGTGGAAAAGTCTCTCCACGAGACGTTCCGCTACAGGAACTATCACTCACAATAGACCTCCTATCAGCATGACATAAACTTACACATGGTGACAATGAGTATCCCACCATCATGGCATCAAAGGGATCTCAACCAAAACACCCATGGTGACAATGAGTATCCTACCATCATGGCAACAAAGGGATCTCAATCAAAACATACATAACAATCCATGATGAATACATCTCACATGAAATAGACACAAAGATTCTGCATCATACATCAAGAAGGAATCAAAACAACATAGTACATCTCACAAAAAATGATCAAATAAGTACATGACAACAACACTTCATATACCTCAACTCTGATGTTGGTTGAAGAATAGAATACTCAGCTGTTGGATCTGAATGCACCATCGAAATCGTGGCGTCGCATGGCATAAGATCGACTGTCCACACTCTGAAATCTAACACTGTCACTCCAATATGGAAAATGGATGAAAAATAGAAGTCTCAGTTGCAAAAACTAATGACATCACTGAATTTGTGTCATCGAGAGGTGTAAAATTGACTATCCATTTGTCGAATTCTGACGCTGGAAAAATTTGGGCCTGTAGGAATGTTTTAGATTTCACCGTGATTCTCCAAAGATTCCCTTCTTGGGGCTGACTGGATATCTGATGCTCAAATCACGAATCTGATCTCACCATCATGATCCTTGCGAGATTCTAAGACTTTTGAGTATAAATTTGGATGCATTCTAACTTTGGCGAATTTCAGCCTCCAAGGAATCTAGAAGAATCACTCAAGATTCTTCAAAGATTCTGCCATACTAGGAATATGGAAATATATTGCTAAGATGGTGATAATTATTTCATCATTGTGTTCCCTGCAAAATTTTGGTTAAAATGATTGTAAATTTCATATCATTATGATAAAATGAAAATTTACCTCCCTAGAGAATCTTAAGGCATCAAGGAATATTCTCTGAGAATCTGTCTTGAAATATGTGCCATCATTCTGCCTCCTGGAACTACGTCATGGTTCTGCACTGCTCAAAGTACTAGAATCAGTGTTTTGCTACCCTTTCATTAAAATATTATTATTTTGGTTTTCACACCAGCTCCTCCCTCCACCTCTTGGATTGTCGAGCTTAAATAATGTTGGAGGGCGGATTTCTCAATGGACAGGACGGTGGTGAATTGGTAATTTTGGGCATTGGTTGAAGAGGGGTTGGGGGATCAAATCCTGTCCATCCTTAATATGGTGCGGTTACATCATTTTTGGAAACAAATGCCTCTCCTTAATATGGTGCAGTTACATCATTTTGGTAAATGATTTGTTCTTTCCACGTTTTGCGGGGCCGCCCATTGGGGTTGGCCCACATGGGCCGAGCGGGTTCAACCCCCGCTAGTCCCATCAATGTTTTTCTTTAAAATTACTTACATATGGCTATTGTGGGGGTGGCGGGGTTTGTGACCCGCCACCATATAATTTTTTGTTTGTTTTTGTTTTGTTTTGTTTCTATACTTTAACTAACCATGAGCCACTTTTGAAAATTTTCAAACCTTAGGGGTTATTGGACGAATAAATTGTCCTGCAATTTTTCTCGGAAAACTGGCCGGATTCTGGTGTCATGTTTCTGCCAAATTGCACCCTCCTTAAGCCTGCCACATGGGTAAGTCAACCCTGAACTTTGATTGCTTCTATCTTCCTCATACAAACTCAAATTGGAGTGTCGTTTACACCATTGGAATCAGGGCGATGAGCACTTCGATCTGATGTCAAGTTTATAAACTTTTTGCCACTTTGAAGTTTGACAATTTTTGAGCTGTCTTGGACTTCTGCATGTGTCTGGAGCCACCTAGATCAATCCTCCCCACCGAGGAGCTTTTGGTCCTCCAAAAGCCTGAAAAATAATTTGCTACTTCTTTGTAATAATCACATCAGAATTCATTTGTCGACACGTTTTGAATCAACCAATGTGGTTCATTGTCAGGACAAGATGAAGAATCAGATCAAGGCAACAAGTTAAATAGAGAGATCAATCATTCAATGGCTATAAAAACGACTGCTTTTGACTGTTGTGTGTGGAGCATGATTGTTCAGAGGTCTTTGTTTCAGCCGGATGTATACCCCAGGAAGTTTGTACACCCCTCCACGCGGGGGGTGCGGGGGGGACTTGTCCCCCCCGTGGGGGTCTGGGGGGGACGATCCCCCCCGGCTGGGGGGTCCGGGGGCTAGCGGTCCCCCGACGGGGGCTCGGGGGCAGCGCCCTCGAAGCTAAAAACAAATGTAAAATTGTCTTGTAAAAGTATAGTAATTTCTAGTCAATCTGGGCCGTTCATTAGGCAGATGATCTGACGGTAGAACTTGTGTTTAGTTTTGGGTTTTTTGCCCTAGAAGGAAACCCCTCTCTTTGTATGAGGGTATTGTATTGGAGGCTGAGATATAGATGTGTATTCTGTGAGCGAGAAACAGAGAGGTGAGATTGTGAGAGAAAACAGAGGATATTACAACGGATTTTCTGTAGGTTGTGTCTCTTCATTTTGCTGGATAATAGAAAGGAAGGACTGGCTGTTCAGGGTGGACGTAGCCCAAACTGGGTGAACCACGTATATCTATGTCTCTCTTGTTTTGTGCATTTTCTGTGTTTATATTTCTGCAATATTTTATGTGTTCCATTGCTCCGTAATATATAATTTTCTAACAACTGGTATCAGAGCCGAAGGTCTATTTGGCTAATAAACTCGGAGGAAAGAAGGGTTCCTGGTTCGAGTGGGAGCAATGGTGGAAGATGGTAAGTTTAGGGTCGAGAAATTTAACGGCCAAAACTTCTCACTGTGGAAGATGCAGATGGAAGATTATCTGTATGAGAAAGATCTATACGTACCATTGGGCAGAAAAAAAAAGATGCCGACGGGTATGAAAGACGAAGAATGGAACCTTCTCGATAGAAAGGCACTCGGAACAATACGGTTGTGCCTTGTTGCGTCAGTCACCTTCAACATTTCGAAGGAAACCATGACAGAGGGTTTGATGCAGACGTTGTCGAAACTATATGAAAAACCCTCGGCCTCAAACAAGGTATTTCTTATGAAACGGTTATTTAATATGAATATGTCGGAAGGTGGATCTGTTGCAAACCATTTAAATGATTTTAATACAGTTACAAGTCAGTTAAGTTCTGTAAGGGTAAACTTTGATGATGAAGTTAGAGCTCTGTTATTCTTGTGCTCATTACCAGAAATTTGGAATGGTTTGGTAATGGCCATTAGTAACTCCGTTTCTGGATCTAGTACTTTAAAGTTTGATGATGTTGTCGGTGCTATCCTTAGCGAGGAAATGTGACGGAAAATCTCCGGTGAGACATCGGGAAATGCTTTGAGTGCAGAGTCTAGAGGAAGAAAAATGGAAAGAGGAAAGAGCTCAGGATATCGCAGTAAATCAAGGAAAGGCAGATCCAAGTCCAGATCGGGGATAGTGTGCTGGAAATGTGGAAAGAAAGGACACCTAAAGAAAGACTGTATATCTCGGAAGGGAAAAGAAGGAGATGCACAGCAAGAAAAAAATCATGAAGCAAATGTGACAGGTGAGGTGTTACAAGATGCTTTGATTCTTTCTTTCGAAAATATTACTGATTCCTAGGTGGTAGATTCAGGGGCTTCATTCCATGCCACACCTGATAAGAAATACTTTCATGACTATGTTCAAGGAGATTTTGGACAAGTTCGTCTGGGTGATGATAAACCCTGTAAAATCGTTGGAATGGGTAAGGTTATTGTAAAACAGCAGAATGGAAACCAATGGCTATTAAAGGAGGTAAGGCATGTTCCAGATCTAAAGAAAAATCTGATTTCAACAGGGCAGTTAGGCGGTGAAGGTTGTGTGACAACTTTCACAGATAAAGCTTGGAAGGTCACCAAAGGAGCCCTGGTAATAGCAAATGGCGAAAAGGTTGGTACATTGTATTTATGCAATGGTATTTCTAACTCTGTTAATGCTTTAACTTCTAAAGGAGTAGATGCAGCATTATGGCATCATAGGCTTGGACACATGAGTGAAAAGGGGATGAAGATTCTTCACTCAAGGAATTTGTTGCTGGGCTTGAAGAATGTTGATTTGGACTTCTGTGAGAATTGCATTTATGGAAAACAGAAGAGAGTCAGATTTCTCAGAGTTGGGAAAGAAAAGAAGAATGAAAAATTAGAGCTTGTGCATACAGATGTATGGGGACCTGCTCAGATATCATCTCTCGGTGGCTCTCGTTATTATGTTACTTTTATTGATGATGCAACTAGAAAAACTTGGATTTATTGTATTAAGAATAAATCTGATGTATTTGATACTTTTAAGAAATGGAAAGCTTTGGTTGAGATTGAGACAGGAAAGAAATTGAAGTGTCTTAGATCAGACAATGGAGGTGAATATTGCAGCAAAGAGTTTGATAGGTACTGTTCAGAACATGGAATTCATAGAGAGAAGACAGTTCCAAGAACAACACAAGAAAATGGTGTGTCAGAAAGGATGAACAGAACAATCATGGAGCGTGCAAGGTGCATGAGATTGCATGCAGGATTGCCTTTACAGTTTTGGGCAGATGCTGTAGATACTGTTGTTTATCTAATAAACAGAGGGCCTTCAAGTTCCTTGGATGGTGGTGTTCCGGAGGAAGCATGGACAGGTAAAAAGGTAAACTACTCTGTTTTAAAGCCTTTTGGTTGTGAGGCCTTTGTCCATATTGATAAAGAAAATAGAACAAAGCTTGAGGCAAAGTCAAAGAAATGTACCTTTATTGGATATGGTGTTAATGATTTTGGTTATCGCTTATATGATTGCGAAAATCACAAAATCATTAGGAGCATAGATGTAATATTCAATGAAAAGGTCTTGTATAAGAATCAGTTGCAGGAAAAGAAACAGGAAAAAGAAAACAAGGAATACACAGTTCTTGATGAAATCACTGAAAAGGTAAAGGTGCCTGAAAATAATAATGATCAACAACAGAAACCACCACAATAGCAACAAGCACCCCAAACACCTGAAAGTGGTGTTAGAAGATCTACCAAGATAAGTAGACCCCCTTAACAATACTCTCCTTCATTATATTATTTATTGTTGACTGATTCTGGTGAACTCGAATGTTATGAAGAAGCAATGCAGGAAGAAGTGGGAGGTAGCCATGGAAGAAGAGATGGACTCCTTAATGCATAACCAGACTTGGTATTTAGTCAGGTTACCTGCAGGAAAAACTACATTGAAGAATACATGGGTTTACAGGCTGAAGGAAGAACATGGAGGAAAACAGAGGTACAAAGCTAGACTTGTGGTGAAGGGGTTTGCACAGAAGAAAGGTATTGATTTTGATGAAATATTTTCTCCTGTTGTTAAAATGACTTCAATAAGAACTATTTTAAGTCTTGTAGCAGCTGAAGATTTGCATCTTGAGCAGTTAGATGTAAAGACAACCTTTCTCCATGGGGATTTGGAGGAAGAGATATATATGCAACAGCCACAAGGATATGAGGTGAAAGGGAAGGAGAAACTAGTGTGCAGGTTGAAGAAGAGCTTGTATGGCTTAAAACAGGCTCCAAGGCAGTGGTATCTAAAATTTGACAAGTTTATGTCTGAACAAGGTTATACTAGATGTCACTCTGATCATTGTGTTTATCTGAAAAAGCAAAATGATGGCAGCTATATTATATTGTTATTGTATGTGGATGACATGCTTGTTGCAGGATCTAACATGCAGGAAATAAATGTACTCAAAAGAAAATTGGCAAATTCATTTGCAATGAAGGATTTGGGAGCTGCAAAACAAATCCTTGGTATGAGAATAACTAGAGACATGAAAAATCGTAAATTAACATTGTCTCAGAATGAGTACATACAAAAGGTGTTGAAAATATTTAATATGCACAATGCAAAACCAGTTAGTACACCTTTTGCTAGCCATTTCAAAGTTAGTAAGGAAATGTGCCCAAAGACCCAAGAAGACATGGATTATATGTCTAAAGTTCCATATGCATCAACAGTTGGAAGCTTAATGTATGCAATGGTCTGCACAAGGCCTAATATTGCACATGCAGTGGGAGTTGTAAGCAGGTACATGAATAATCCAGGAAAGGAACATTGGATGGCAGTGAAATGGATTCTCAGATATTTGAAAGGTACCACAAATCAAGCATTATGCTTTGGTGGTGCAAACATTTCTCTACAGGGATATGTTGATTCAGATATGGCAGGTGACAGGGATAACAGGAGGAGCACTACAGGATATGTATTTACTGTTGGTGGAACAACTGTCAGTTGGATTTCAAAAATCCAAAGTGTTGTTGCACTTTTAAACAACAGAAGCAGAGTATGTTGCTGCTACAGAGGCTAGTAAAGAAATGATTTGGTTACAAAGGTTTATGGGTGAATTGGGTAAGGAGCATGATATGGGCATGTTATAAAGTGATAGCCAAAGTGCCATTCATCTTGCAAAGAACTCAACATTTCATTCTAGGACTAAACACATACAGCTCAAGTACCATTTCATATGATCAATGTTGGAAGATGGAGAGTTGAAGCTGGAAAAGATACACACTAGCTAGAATCCTGCAGATATGCTAACAAAAGTTGTAACCAGGGAGAAACTGAGAATATGCTCAGTTTCAATTGGTCTTCAAGGATGACGATGAAGATGAGAAACAACCAAGTCCAAAGAGGAGTCATTGTCCAACAAATGAAGCAGCGGTGGAGTTTCTACAATCATTCTCCAAGTGGGAGATTGTTGTGTGTGGAGCATGATTGTTCAGAGGTCTTTGTTTCACCCGGATGTATACCCCAGGAAGTTTGCACACCCCTCCACGCAGGGGGTGCGGGGGGGACTTGTCCCCCCCGTGGGGGTCCGGGGGGGCCGATCCCCCCGGCTGGGGGGTCCGGGGGCCAGCGGTCCCCCGGCAGGGGCTCGGGGGCAACGCCCCCGAAGCTAAAAACAAATGTAAAATTGTCTTGTAAAAGTATAGTAATTTCTAGTCAATCTGGGCCGTTCATTAGGCAGATGATCTGACGGTATAACTTATGTTTAGTTTAGGGTTTTTTTTCCCTAGAAGGCAACCCCTCTCTTTGTATGAGGGTATTGTATTGGAGGCTGAGATATAGATGTGTATTCTGTGAGCGAGAAACAGAGAGGTGAGACTGTGAGAGAAAACATAGGATATTACAACGGATTTGTTGTAGGTTGTGTCTCTTCATTTTGCTGGATAAGAGAAAGGAAGGACTGGCTGTTCGGGGTGGACGTAGCCCAAACTGGGTGAACCACGTATATATGTGTCTCTCTTGTTTTGTGCGTTTTCTGTGTTTATATTTCTGCAATATTTTATGTGTTCCATTGCTCCGTAATATATAATTTTCTAACATTGACCAAGGAAATAGCTATAAGGGACTAGGTAGCAACTACAGTTGACTGGACCGAGAGACAAGAAAATGAATATAATTAATTAATTAAATAGTTAGTTTGTTAAATAAATTCATTATTTTTATTTTAACGTACTTAAACTAAATTTTTTATTTAATATCTTCTTTAATACTTTAAAACTAATTAACTTGTCCAAAGATATGTATTATTATAAGACTATTATAAAACTAGTTAGTTAATTAGTTCACATAATTCTAAGATTATTTATTTAATATTCAGTTATATATAAATAATTTGTTTTAATGAACTAAAACTTAGAACCTAAAACATGAAATACTTTAAATTACATGTATCACTATAGGACTATTAATAATTAGTTAGTTAATTAGTTAATATGATACTAAGTTTATTTATTTATTTATTTACACGGTATATGTAACTAAATAAGTAATAAATTAAGGGTTGGTTCTATGAATATGTTTGAGATAAATTGTTTATAATTATTTAAATTACATATTAAATTTATTTAAGTTCATTTACCAAAGGTATCATGGATAAATACTTCTTTTTCTTTAACTAACCATGGGCAACTTTTGAAAATTCTTGAACCTTAGGGGTTATTAGACGAATTAAACGTCCTACAAATATTCCTAGAAAATTGGCCAGATTCCGGTGCCGGGTTTTTGCCAAATTGTGCCCTCCTTAATCCCGCCACAAGGGTAAGTCAACCCTAAACTTCGACTGCTTCTATCTTCCTCATACGAACTTGGATTGGAGTGTCGTTCACACTGTTGGAATCAGGGCGATGATCACTTTGATCTGGTGTGAAGTTCATCAAATTTTTGCCACTTTTAGTTTTAACCATTTATGAGCCCTCTTGGACCTCTGCATGTGTCTGGAGCCACCTGGATCAACCTGTCACATGTTGGTGAGGTGGAGGTAGTTACCAACCACCAAAAGAGTGGTAGATGGGTAATGGATAACAATATTTGTGTTTTCTTGCTTTTATCTGATATTGAAAAAGAGAGGAGAGACTAAAGAGAAGCAAGGGGGAAGAAGACAAAAAGTCACAGGGTTGTGCTTGTGGGGGGGGGGGGGGGGATATTTTCAGGAGGAAATATCAAGGTTAAGAGAACCAAGTACTCAATTATTAATATTCTAGACATATTTTACAAGTCAGTATACTAGACTTTTCTCCATGTATGATTTTAATGAGAACTGAAAGAAAAAGGAAATTAAGGTTATATTAATTTTTGTAGCATTATTTGTTTTTGCATTGAGGATATATACAAGATTTTGTAGTGGTTATAGAAGAAAATGAGTACTTTTTATTCTCTTACTAATAAAGTCATGTTTGTACAAAGATTAGTAATCGAGATTGTATATGTATTCATATATATATTGGAATGAATAAAAGTGTTTATTTGGAATGAAGGAGTTTTGATTTGGGAATTTTTCGTGAATGCTTTCAAACAAAAATCGCCATTAAAAAAAACCTTTTACTGATGCATATTTTCATGGGAAATCATGAGCAATGTGAATTCTTAAAAAACACTTCAACAAACCATCAACATGAAATAACGAACAAATAATCATGAAACACACATAAACACACGATATGATAACAACATTCATCCAGTATGGACTACATCTCTAGGCCCAATGTCAAGAGTGGGGAGGATACTTCATTAGTCACTAGAACAAGATGATCAGTACATGATGCAATCTTTGTCAATACAAGGATGAACCACCTTTAACTAGAGTGTTATGTCTCTCCTAGGAGACGTTCTTCTGTAATAACTCTCACTCATAAAATCTCTCCTTTGACATGACAAAATAACAATCTCTCACATAAAGTGGCATATAATGATCCTCTCATAAAATGGCATACATGGATCTCATAATC
This sequence comes from Pinus tabuliformis, assembly GCA_031772625.1. Taxonomy (NCBI): domain Eukaryota; kingdom Viridiplantae; phylum Streptophyta; class Pinopsida; order Pinales; family Pinaceae; genus Pinus; species Pinus tabuliformis. The sequence continues at coordinate 931,191,042 of CM062804.1, forward strand.
AAATCATAATTTAACCAAAATCAAATGAGCACATGGCAACAATTCAACTTATACCTCTAAGTTTGGGGATGACATGAAAATCGACTAGTTGGATGAAGAAACAACAAGCACCATTACGTTCCTTGCGAAAAACTATGGAATTTGAGTATAAACAGGACCCCTTTCTGCCTTGCTCAAATATGGTCTCCCAAAATTCTTAAAGATTCCTCAAAGATTCTCTTTTTGAGGATTGACTGAAAATTGGTGGCTCAAATGGGGTAACTGATTGTACCATCATATTCCTCATGAAAAGTTGAGTAAGATGAGTATAAAGTTGGCTTGGTTTTGGAACTATCAATTTGGGCCTCATGGAATCTCAAATATTCCTTGCATATTCCTGCGTCAAGGTTCCATCTTCAAGGTTTTGTCCTTAACATTCTACCTCTAGAAAATCCACTGCTCAGATCAAAAAAATAACCGTTCCATTCACCTTGTTTGGTAATTTAATTGATGTTAAATTACTTACATGAATTATCAACCAAGGTTAGTAAACTAATGGAGTGTATGTGCAGTGTATGTGCTAAGAGTCTTTATCACTCGTTTAATTCCTAAGTTAATCTGAGTTATCGAAATGCACATGTTGTTATGTAGTTATGTAACCTATACAAAATGAAATCAATTCTACTTTACTTGAATAATGATCACACTCACACTTACCTTAAAATAAAATCACTCTTGCTCTTAAAATAACACTTGCTTAACTATGAAAAATCACTCTTGAAAACCATATCTGCTTAGATGTAAATCACACTCAAAACCACACTTTCTTAAATATGAATCACACTTTCTTGAATGAAAATTAGAAAACCATACTTGCTTAAATGTAAATCACACTTGCACTTAAATCAAATCACTCTCTGTAGTCACATTTAAACAAATATGTTCTAACTTAAAGTAGGATTAGTTATGTAATTGAAAATCACTACAATGTAAAGCTTATTATCTTGTTGATATGTTAGATTTTACTCTATCCATGTGCATCTGAAATCTCTCTTTTCCTGAAGAATAAAATGATTAGCAGAAGCAATCTCAAACTTGTATCTAAGAATCAAAATTTAATTACTCAAATAAATTGATAGAAATCTACAGGAAATATAAACTAAAATACTAATTTTTAATGAAAGAAGACCTTACTATCTTGAGGGGCCCCTCCTTTAAGAAGAAGGTAGCACTATCAAGCTTTCACAAGTTAACTATCTATGCATTGAGATCACACAGTAAAATGGAACCAAAACAAAGTTTTTATATACAAAAGGCAGAGCGCTTACAAATAAAATTCAAGTCTATTTTAACCATGCCGAGAGGCATATTTATAAAACTCTTACACAATAAATGTTTTTAGATCTTCACGCCTATGCAAAGAGACATTAGCAATAATTAACTGAAGAGATAAGATATCATAATCTTGCTCATGATTTTCTATCAACGCAACAAATCACGAGGCAGAAAATATGCATCTTGCTTGCTTGATTCACCTTTCACGATGATTGACTTATCCTTTGATCGAACTGATAGAGTGCCTTCTTCACCAATCCAACTTCTACAAATAGGAGAAAATTGTTTTTGTAGTTAATTGTCAACTACCCATGTGCCCTGTTTCCTGGCTGAGGCTCCACAACCTATTGAACCTTGGACTTAGCTGTAGAAACATTCATCAAATGTAGAATCATTGTAATTCGGTAGCTCAAGTAGATATTAAGTTAAATAATAAAGATAATTGAAATTTATGAAATATAATATGATTATGTACTTGTTATTCTTTAAACCTTGTAAATTGATACCCAATTTGTAGTTACGAAGGTCAAAAAGGAAGGATTAGAGTGAAAAAGGGTTGTAAACAAGAAGTAATTATGGGGTTCATGGAAGATATGCATGTCCTCATGCAAAATTTTCAAAATTTGTGAGTCCTTGTTACCGAACCTCCTCAGATGCCTGAGCAAGGAAACCCAGGTTACTTCCCCTTGACTTCTTAGCAGTGATTGTCATCCTCGGCTTTTTCATTAGAATTATGTGTTGCATGCCCATAATCTTCCTCTTAAGAAATTTGTTATGAGCTGTCAATTTCTTATTTTTCTTTTACCACATACCAAGGTGTAGTAGGATGTTGTCATTCTAAGTTCAATGGATTTCATTCTACGCTTTTACTGCTTCATTCTCCCGCTTTAGATGTATATTCAATATTTCTAATTCATAAATTTCTTGTTTGAGGGTTTCTTCAACTTGATGTTCTTCTGAGATATTAGAACGGATTGCTTCATTTTCACCTTGATTTAAGGATGATGCAATGTTTTTACCTGTAGTTTTTCTTTCCAAATACTCTATGTAGTTGTAAATTGCCTGCTGCACAGGATCAATCTCTGGGGTTCTTCTAACTGGACTAGTAGTTGTGGGTGATGGCATTGGTGATGTTGGAACTATATGTTCCATTTACTCATTCTCTAAATCAACAAATTATGGGGACTATCGAGGCTGTTCATGCAACTTCTTATTGAGACTTGCACTTATTCTTATGAAAGATGATGGTTTGGATGATGATTTAATAATAAGGGGTTTCTTCTTAACATTTCCTTGCTATGTTTTCTCCCGCTCTATTATCTCTTTGGATGAATTTCTTTCCTTAGTGCTAGTTATCTTTATCTTAAGAATTGTCTTTTTAAGATTTACTAACATATTTGCTATAGGAGTCTCATATTCTAAATGTTTCCCTTATTCTGGAGATGAATTATCTTTTATGGGCAGCTTCCTTCTACTTCTCTTTGTTTTACCTCCGAGTTCTTCCAGACGGAAATACCCACATTAATAGCAGGTCGGATCCCGACATTGAATAGATCGGCCGATGAAAATATTTGTCCATCAGTAATGGAAATTGCATTAGTGGGAATATAAGCTGAAACATCTCCAGCTTGAGTTTGCTCGTAATGTATAAATTAGCTAGAACAATTGATTCATGGGGAAACAGAATCAATTCACCGGGAAGTGGGGAGCCTGCTTACGCATCCTCTCCCTCTCCCTTATGGTCAAGTACCTAAAGGTCCTCTCCTTAACAGTCGAGCCTGCTTACGCATCCTTTTGGTCGAGCCATTTCTTCTTCCTTGAAATGATTTCTAACTAAGAAATATTCCCAATTGTCTCTAATGTTTGTAATATGTGCTTGAATCAAGATTTTTACCAGAACTTGATGATATAGAGCACTATCAATAGATTTAATTTTTCTTTGAATGCTACTAGCCATTTTTCTTAAGATTTGAAGTAGAAAATATGTTAGGTTAATTTCATTTCCATCTAGAAAATTCATCATTAATATTGCATGATAAAAGAACATATTACCAAATATTCCTTCACAAGTTATAAACTTTTGAATTATTAGAAACAGGTTTCTCCATTTATTCTTCAAATCCTTGACTGGAATTTCCTTTTTAAACTCAGAAATATTCATACTTGGATTCTTGAGAAAATCCTCCATTCTCTTTCTTCAGTTCTTCTATTCTTAAACCAACTTTCTCCAATTCTTGGCAATGCTGTCTCTTCTGCTATGAAGGATTATCTCAACACCAACTTCATGTCCCCAATTCTACTTCGATGTCGTCATACACCCTAGCAAAATATTTTGTTACCTCCTAATGGCCATCGAATTTCTCCACAAATCCAAGCCACTGAGCTTGTTGTAACATTTGTTTGACCTGCGGATATCCCTCCAGAAACCTAATTCCATTCGGCTTTGACCTTACAATGACCCTCAAGGTAGAGGAAATCTAACCCACAATCACTCTTTTGATAGGTTTAAGGAATGCTAAGGAATTAGAGTATGAAACGAGTTAGGCAAACATAGTTTTAGGTGAGAGTGATCTTGGTGCTAAAACATGGTTGACTGAAACAGAGGTGTTCGACATGTAGAGAAATGATGAATGGAGAGGTGAGGGTGATTATATCATAGTGAAACCTCGACTTGGTTGACAAGACATTGATATTTTCATTAAACCAAAGTAGCGTGAAAATAATTAAGGGTAATCATTATTCAATATGGCAGTAGCAATGGTTACTCATCTTTTTATTTCATAATTCAAATGTTTTACCTTTATTATATAACTCAATATTTACATATTGTTGCTCCTTTATATTACTTCTTTTGATTTTTCTTTTGTAAGTTGTCTAGTAGCTTCAACTGCAATCTTCATTGGATTTTTCTTTTATCATCATTTCCATTTGCTCTGGTCACAATCTGCCAATTCAGCTACAAAATTCTGTTAGAGCTACAAATTGTTGACAATTCTGTAGCTGCATTATTTCAAAGGAGAAAAAAGAGGAATAAAAGGAAAATGGGACTAGAATAGGGAAAAATAAAATCTAAGTTGCCAAGAACTCTTGGTTCAACTTGGATTTTCTGTATAAACATGCCAACAATGGTGGTTTTCATGTTTATACAATTTTTTATTATTATAATCTCTCTCTCTCTCTCTCTCTCTCTATATATATATATATATATATATATTTGAAAAGAAAGTAAAAGAATACGTTGGAGGGGAAGAAGAGTCTTCCTTAACCAACTTCAAATCAAGATTATCTTGCGGATTTCTTATGAATTCCTCCCTTGTTAATGGTTTATGATATATTTGTAATCTATGACCATTTACAAGGAAGGTCACCTTCTCTTCATCAATAGTTCTGATTTTGACTGCTCCATTATCAAATATAGTTTCAATCTCATATGGACCAAGCCAATGAGTTTGAAATTTCCCTTGAAAATATTTAAATTTTGAATAAAAAAGAAATGCCCAATCACCAAGCTGAAATTTTCTTTCTTTGATAAACTTATCATGCCACCTAGATCTTTGTTGTTGGACTATATTGGTTCTTTGAATAGCATCTTGTCACATCTCATCAAGTTCATTCAATTGCTCCATTCTTTGTCTTTGGGATTCTGATAAATCAAGACCCAATTTGGCTATTGTTTTAAAAGTCTTTATCTAGAACTCAATAGGAAACAAGACTTGTTTTCCATAAAAAAGTTCATAAGGAGTGTGTCAAGTTGTATTTATCCATGTGGTACAATATGCCCACAAAGATTCTGGAAGATTTTCTACCCAATCCCTTTTATGCAAATGCACTGTTTTGGTAAGAATTGCTTCAATTACTTTGTTGGTAGATTCAACTTATCCGTTGGCTTGTGGATGATATGGAGTTGACCTTTTATGTTTGATTTTGTATTCCTCCATTATCTTCTGTACCATTTTGGATGTGAATTGAGTGCCTTGATTTGTCAAAATTTCCCTTGGAACACCAAAACGAGTGAAAATATTCTAAAAAATAAATGAAACTATAGCATCTTCAATAGAAGAATAAAGTGCTTTAGCTTCTACCCTTTTTGTGACATAATCTATACAAACAAGAATATACGTTTTTTTGTCTTAATGGTAGATTGATTGGACCAACAAAATCCAGAGCCCATTTTTCAAAAGGTTCAATAAGTATCTATGGTTGTAAAGGCATTTCATTTGAAGGAACATGTTTTCCCGTTCTTTGAAAACTATCACATCTCTTAACATATTCCTTGGCATCCTTAAAAAAAGAAGGCCAGTAATATCCTAAGAGAAGGATTTTATAAGAAGTTCTTTTATCAGTGAAGTGTCCTCCACATGGTTCATCATGACAAGCCTTCAATATTTCTGGTACTTCATCTTCTCTAACACATCTTTTAATGATTAGGTCAGGTCTTGTTTTGTACAATTTTTCATTTATCCAGGAATAGGTTGCACTAGTTTGAATAACCTTCTTTTTTCTATCGAGGAGACAAACATGATGGTAACTTCCATGTAGCCAAATAATTAGAAATATCTACAAACCAAGGAGATTTAATAGATACTTCAAAAAGATATTCATCAAGAAAATTATCTTCTATCGGAACATCATTATTATCATTTTTTATTCTAGATAGAAGTCAACAATTGTGTTTTATTTTCCAAGTCTATCCAAAATAATAATATTGAATTCTTGTAATAACAATAGCCATCTTATAATTCTTCCATTAGTAATTGGTTTATTAATTAGATATCTAATTGCAGAATGGTCTGTGTGTATGAAGGTTTCATAACCAGTGATGTAATGTCTGAATTTATAGATGACATGTACAATAACTAAAATCTTATTTTCTATTATAGTGTAATTTAACTCTACAGGAGTAAAAGTTTTACTAGTATAGTAAATGGCATAAGGAGTTATATCATTTTGTCCTAATACAACTCCTAAAGTTGTATCTGAGGCATCAGTTGAAATGTGAAAAGGTAATTTCCAATTTGGTCCTCTTAAAATGGGTGCTTTATAGATATTTTCTTTCAATGTTTCAAAAGCTTTTTGGCAGTCAGATTTCCATATGAATTCATAATATTTTGTGCACAACTTGAAAAGTGGAGAGGTTATTTTTCTAAAGTTTTATATGAATCTTCTATAATAACTAGTAAAACGAAGGAAAACTTCTAACATCCCTTTGACAAGCTGGAACTGATAATTTATAAATAACTTCCACTTTAGAGGTATTCACTCTAATTCCATTCCCTGAAATGTGGTGTCCTAAAGCAATTCCCTCAGTAAACGTCATAAAACATTTTTCATGACTTAATGAGAGATTTTCTTCTTTACATCTAATGAGAACCTTTTCCAAATTTTTAAGAGCTTCTTCAAAATAATTTCCATAAACAATAAAATCATCCTTGTAAACTTCTACACAATCATGAATTAGATCAGAGAACGTGCCTAAAATTTCCCTTTGGAATGTTGCAGGTGCATTACATAACCAAAAAGGAAGTACTCGATAAGCATAGGTTCCCCATGGATATGTAAAAGTGGATTTATCTTGATCTTTTAGAGCTACTTGGATCTGGTTATATCCACTAAAGCCATCCAAGAATGAAAAATATTTTTTTCCTGCCAATGTATCTAAAACTTGATCTATAAAAGGAAGTGGAAAATGATCTTTTAAAGTAGTTTTATTCAATTCCCTGTCATCAATGCATACTCTCCATTTTCCATTCTTTTTCGAAACAATTACCAATCGTAAAACCCACTGACTATCTAATATTGGATAAATGAAATTCACATTCAACAATTTTTGTAATTCCTTTTTAACAATTTCCCTTAAATTTGGATTCATTCTTCTCTGGGGTTGTCAGATTGGTTTGGAATTTTATTCAGTATAGATATATGATGTATACAAGTGTTAGGATCAATTCCTTTCATATTAGTGTATTCCCATGCATAAACAGAGGAATGTTCTTGTAACATTTTTATCAATTCTTCCTTTCGAGATTCTTCCAGATTATCATTAATATTTAAATTTTTTCTTGGAAATATTTCTATCAAATAATTGCCAAATTTCTCCATAGAATGTAAAGAAATTTGACAAGACGATAGATATTCAATATTGCATTGTTCTAGAAAAATTTGACTAGATTCACAATATGAAGAAGATTAATTACTTTCCATTAGATTTAAAATATGATCTTCTTCATCTATATGTGAAGTAGTAAAGATTTGTCGTATGTCAATAGCATCATCTATCCATTCTTCACTTTCAACCTCTATTGATGTTTTTGTAGGAGCATATAATGTGAATTTCTTTGTTGAACTTTCATCAGAAATAAACATATCACCAGCTCTACAACTTATAAAAGCATTAGCTGTAGCTAACCATGGTATTCCTAGAATCAATGGGTGTCCTCCTAAATTATTCTTGGGTTTCGAGATCATAAATTCAACATGATATTCCCAAGAATCTAAGGATACAAATATATCTTCTAACACACCATCAAGTTTGATAACAGATCTATCTGCTAATTGTAATAATGTAGGTGTATATTGAAGATTAGGGAGTTTCAATTGCTTCATAGTTTGTTTAATCATGATGTTTATGGTTGCTTCTAAATCAATCAATGTGTTTGGAATTTGAATACCATTGATGTGTGTTTTCAAAATGGGATTTCGTGGAGCAAGATATTTCTGAATTATTGTTTTTCCCATCATGATATTTGCAATGTTCCTGACTAGCTGAATTATTTACTTCTTTTATTTTTCTTCCAGGTTTTTTAATACTTAACTCCCTAATTGTCTTTGCAAATATTGGTATTTCTTTGATATCTTGTAACAAAGTAATTTTTATGAAAACATTCTTCAGTTCATCTATCATATCATAATCAGGAAACACAATCTGTTTTTCTACACCTTTATCAAATTTCAAGCTTTCAGGAAAAGGTGGTGTTTGAACAGAAAATGAAGGTTGTTTTATGATGGGAGTTAATTTTATTGGAACATTATCAGGATGTGCAAGGGTGGTTTGATTTTGATAATTTTCCTCTTGATGAGGAGATGTCTCTTCCTTAGAGAGGTTTTCTTTTTCAAATTCCTGAATAACAATAGATGGTGACTTCTTTTCCAATACTCTACCAGATCTAAGTTGAACATTGTTTAGATCTAATGGAGTTATCATGTAAGTTTGGAAATTATGTCCTTCCATATTGTAAATAGGATGTGAAATTTTATTATTATTTGGATTTGGAAGTGGATGGGCAGGCTATTGATTTGGTCTTTGTGGAAATGGTAATGAAAGTTGTGGATTTTAATTTTGAGTTTGAGATGGTTGAACATGTTTGTTACATAACATTTTGTCACTGTCTCTGTACTCCCCATTCCTTGATCCTGGAGGACCTCTACAGTGAACCCTACATGCTTTCCCTTCATGAAGAAACTCCCATTGTGTCCCTCTTCATGAGCAAAACAATTTCCTTTTGCACCGTTTCCCCAAAATATTTTGTTTTTCCAAGTTTACAAGATCGACGCTAATGACCTTTGTCCTCCTTGCATCGATATGTAGGGATTAACACTGTCCCTAGAACCGACCAGAGCGACTGAGCTTTGTTCCAGTCACGAGGATCGTCTTATGGAAAGTTTTTTATATAAGGAGCCAAAGCTTCCAGCTCTAGAAGCTTCATAACAGAGGTCTCGTAAATGGTTTGGCCGGATGGGGTCGAGGATGTCAGTTTGGGCTCCTTTCCCCTATAAGGATGGAACTACCTCAAGAGATAAGACCTTCTCCCATGAGAAGAGGATCCATCTCCCATACATTCATGCTATATAAACCTCCATTTTTCCCAAGCACAAGCTAGTGTTAATGTTGGGGTGCTAGTGCTGATTAAGTTTGGAGTAAACAACAAGCTATTCATAGTTGTAGCTCTCTAGTTGTGTGAGGGGGAAGTGTGAATTTGGTTGTGTGAAACCTAAAGGGAAGAGCCTTAAAACTATCATTGTTGAGGTCATCATTGAATTCTAACGGAAGTGTGTGGGAACCTAGTTTTGTCGGAGGAGAACAACAACGTCAAAACAATGGTTGTAATCTCTTCTTGATTCAATATATATGCAACTATCAATTGATTTTGTACATAATGTGTCATCTTACATGTTTATGGCTTATTTTTTCTTGACTTGTTAAGTAGGTTGAATTACAATTTATCTATTATCATGGTTGTGTTTGCTATTTTTTACTTGTTTCAGGTGTTTGAAGAAGGAAACGAGAGATAGCTGGAGTAAGCAAGCAAGGTCATCATCAACCGAGATAAGCGTACTAAGAGGTAGGCCCTCTTAATTGGTTCCAACCTAAGGAAATATTCCATAGAATTTATTGGTTGTGGCTAGACCCATTATCAGGCTAGAGGAATTGTTTGTGTTTGCACTCATAATTTTAATTCACCACAAGGTTGAGGAAAATATTGTGGTGGAAAAACAAGATAATGTTGTTGAAATTGAGGATATTATGGATAATTTCCATAAGGAGTTTTCCATCCTTGTGCCTAAGTTTGAGGCCAAGGTTACCCAGGCATGGGTTTAGTTCAATTACTTTGTGATGGTTGTGCATACGCTTTGAGTGTTGAAACCCTGAGTCATATTTAGTTGTGGATTTTTCCATGCTCCCTTAGCAATAAAACATAGGGTTTCTAATTGATTTTGTATTACTTCCTCTTGATAGACAACTTTAAGATTTGGTATTGAAGGGCATTCCTTTGTATCATGATTTTATGCACATATAACACATGTTCCTACACTTTTTAAGTCAATAGGGCATTCTCCTAAGGTATGTTTCTTTCTACATTTTGGGAAAAAGATAGATAATGCAACATTTTTAGCATTTTGCTTGTTTTGTATTTTAAGTGTATATATTTGCTCGTTAAGATTGCCAAAAATATTTGTTTTAAAATTGTCAAGAAAATTTCCTATTTCAGCCCTACTTATTGTCTCAGCTGTAGATTTATTAATCCTAGACATAACATGATCTCTGTTGGCATTATGATGCATGTGTTGTACTCGATGGCAACCCTCTCATAAAAGAACATCTCACTTACATATAACTAGATGAATCTACATATGTGACTAAATGCATGGGATGCAAGACAACTCAAAGGAATAAGAAGATCAAGTTCTAAGTGTGACAAGTTAGCTTTGCCATCAAGTCCAAAGGGGGAGATTTTTGGCATTATGAGACAAGTGTTGTCATTGATGGCAAATCACACAGATGACAAATCATAGTGCAGAAGGTCAGCAGCAAGGAATTGATGAGCAGAAGGTTAGCAACAAGGAATTGATGATTAGACTACAAGTATGAAGAGAAAATACATATACGCAGGTTCATTGTGACCAAGCCGCGTATACACGCAGGTTATACGTTACAAAGGCGCGTATGCGTATACACACACTTTCATGCAAGGAAAAGCACGTATATGTTGGAGAACTTACTTTTGGTCCGTGGTAGTTAGTCCTCAGTATTTAAACCTATGGTTTTGGACCATGGTGTCTCGTCAGAAGTGTTGATCCCAAGTATTGGGCCCATGGTATTGATTAATTATGGTTTTGGACCGTGGTATTGAGCAAGGCCTAAGACTATAGAAGGAGAAGAAGATCATTAGGCAAATGGATCGAAAAAGTCTTGAATATCTGAAGAAGTATGAGATCCAGTATGCAGGTTATGGGTTGATGATGCATTGCTTGATTTGAGCTAAGGAGGGATCTCACCGGTTGATGGAGAACAAGAACTAAGGAGAGATCGAGATCAAATGGTTTGAAATGAACTATCTTTATATGGTTGATTATGCTTATTCTAGATCTACATACTGACGCATGTGATGTCTATAAATGTTATGAGTATGATTGATGTCTGGTATAGCTGTAAAGTTATAAGAAAATATGTTTAGATCTGTACGCGGGTTGGCCTTGGAAAAAGCGTGTATGTACACGGGTTTGATTCATCGTAGTAGCGTATACATTTTGAAGTTTGATGTTTGAAGTTGTAGTTGGTTCTGATTGATTTTGCAGAGTTCTGTGTCTGCTCTGTGTTCTGGTGACTGTGTTGTTGACAGAGTTTCAGTGTTTCAGTGATTCAGAAATTGATGATTCTAGTAGTGATTGTTTTGAGCTCCAATGGTAGTTATGGGTCCAGTATGAAAATTGGATATGAAACGTGGCCTTTCAGATTATGTGTTGTGCTTCAGGAGTATCCAGTCTAAAAATGTATGAAACGTGGTACTCGGAGGAGAGAAGATTGTAAGCCGGCACCTACGTACTAGTATCTTAGCTAGTACAAGAGCAAAGGGGGTTGGAGCTCCCTTCCAGGAGAGTCTAGAGAACGAGAGAAGGTTGTAGCCTTCTGCAGGTTGTAGCCTGCGTGCTGGTAAAGGACTGCACCAGTACATTGTAAAAGAAGTTTCTTAATAAAGGAAGATAGAAACGAATTGCAGCAGGTGGTTTTCACCCACATTAGGTTTCCACCTTATATCATGGTGTTCATGCGTGTTGCTTATGTGCGTTGATCTATCTGTTTTACTGCTATTGTTGACTGTTAATATGGCTAATAATGTTCTGATACATCCATTGAAGATCACATAACTGAATCATGATTTTAATGGTTATACGCTAGTTTCAATAGACACAGTCGCGTATATACGCGGGTATACTTAACTGAAGTAGCGTATATAAATTTGAGTATGAAAATGAAAAAGTATTATTGATTAGATAATACTGATTCACCACCCACCCTCTTAGTATTATTTCCAACAATTGGGATCAGAGCAGGTCCTTTGGTAGAGGCTTGATCGCTTAAAGGATATCCGTGGAACAATGGGAAAGAAGCTTAAGAAGAAAGCACATAAGCATAAGAAGACATCTCAGAAGAACTATGACAGTGGGAGAATCGATTGGGGATTAGGTATAAGAAGCTCTTCAGATTCAGAATCAGATTCAGAATCATTTCAGAATGAAGATGAACTATCAGGTATGAATTTGATATCCTCTGATGCTCCAGCTATCCATCCATTTGGAAAAGATGAAAGTGATAGCAAAACAACTGAATTTGATCTTATGGGTGAACAAGAAAGATATCAAATAGAGGCAGAATTTAAAAGTCTGACAAACAAAATTAGAACTCAAGAAAAACTTTTGAACATAAAGGATGGTGCCTTCAAAGAAGTTGCTACTAGACTAAAGACTCAACGAGAGTTATTCAAGGACAAATATCAAAAGTTGCAGGATGAAGTAACATCTCTAAGAAATGAAGTCATTGAAAAGAACACAACAATCAAGGAGCTCAGAGATCGATACAGTTATTATGAAAGTCTTGAATCTACGACCCTCTCGCTAAAGGAAGAACTTGAAGAAATAAAGAAGCAGAATAAATATCTACTCCAAGCTATTGAAAAACAGGAAAATGAAGTTATCAACTTAAAATCTCAGCTGGAATGTGCCTTCAGAATTCGTCAAATGCAGAAGGATGTGAATGAAGAACAAGAAAAGGAGATTCTCAAACTGAGGCATCAGTTGGAAGAAGGAAGGAAAGCTGAAGAAGGCATGAAGAAGCAATGTCTAGAAAAGGAAGAACAACTTCAAGTTGAGGTAAATATCTTGAAAGGTAAATTAGAAGAAAAGGATAAACTGTTACGATTTCAAGATAGTACTACAACCTTGGATGATATTCTTAGTAGTCAAAGGTCTCCTACTATCAAGACTAGTCTTGGTTTTCATGAACCTGTTGAAGGTGAATCTAGTTCACAAGGTGAGGCAAGGAACTCTAAAGAGAAATCCAAAATGATCAACAAGGAGATGAGAGGTCAACCTCATCAACAATCAAGGAAAGAGATTCTTCAAAGAAAATATCTTACTCCTAACTATGGTCGGCCATTTACTCAAATGAATAATATTGAATGTTATGAATGTCATAATCTTGGACATGTTGCAGCTAGATTCATAAGAAGGATGGTTCAAGATCATCACATTCCAGGTACTTCAATGGATATTGTTTTTCTTGCAATATGTTTGGTCACAAAGCTGCTGATTGTTACAAGAGGAATATGAAACATATGAGATGTTATGCATGTAACAAGCTTGGACATATAGCAAAGGAATGCAGGAACAAAGTACGGACATCACACCAAAAGGAGAAAACATCATCACACTTGAAGATATGGAAGAAGAAGGAAGTACAGTCAGAAAGATGTGGCACAGCACAATGTACTCAGATACAACACAACACAAACATAACAAACTCAGAGGGAGCTGAAAGTATAAAAATTCAGTGTCCTGAATCTCATATGCAAGTTTCATAAAGGGAAGTCGCGTATATACGCGAGTTAGACACTGCAAAGTCGCGTATATGTCAGCCTGAGGAAAAGTAGTGGGGACAGGCTCAGAAAAAGGATCTGATATGATTCAGTCCATTATTTGCTCTATTGGTTAATAGTCACAGTCTGCTGAGGATGTGTGAAAATGTCTTTAGAATCTGAGCAAAACCTGTCAAATATTGAAGAAACAATTTCTATTAATATTTCGACCAAACCTAATGTTGTAGAGAACATTCATGTCAGCAAATCTTGTTCTCCATTAGAACTCGATAGTTACCAGACTCTTTTTCGTGAATTTTGAGATATATTTGCATGGTCTTATGAGGAGATGCCAGGCATTGACTCTAGTATTGTTGAACACGGAATCAAAATGTACCCTGATGTCAAGCCAGTACGACAACAGCTTCGACCTGTTCATCCAAAGAAAGCCACTGCAACTAAAGTAGAAGTTGAAAAACTTTTGCGTGCTGGTTTCATTTACCCTGTATCTAGAACAACAGTTTAAAGTATTTAAGTCTTTCCCTATAAGCAATAGATAATATAAGAAGATGAGAAGACCTACTTGTAGTTCTACTTCCTCTCGTCTCCTTTGTATCGATCTTGTCGCTCCTTCCTGTACTTAATACGCTTGAGAAGTACCTGTAAACACAACAGAAAACAAAGAATCGATAAAAGCAAAAGATCTATTGAATATAAGTGAATGGAATCAGATGCATTTCACACATATAAGCATTATAAGACAATACAAACATATGGGAGAAAGTTTCAAACACTTTATTGAATAGAAGAAGGAACTACAACCATTGTGTCTGATTCAAAGTCATTCCTCTAGCTTGGATCCCATCCACATCACATCAAAAGCATGACAAACTTGTAGCATTACAATACTTGCTTCAAAGCCAAATCTCATAGCAACATTATCTCCTTACAATTCAACATAATCCAGCCCCTGATCACTTATATGAGTGGTCAATTTATAGGGAGATGAAGGAGGTTTTGTCATAAATGGTGGCATTAAATGGCCTTCCATACTTAGAATTAGTTCCATGGAGGAAGGGATGAGAGGATAGGATGCATCTTAACTCATTCCTCATCCATTTTCGAGCTCATAGGAGTTGATAAGTGAGGGAACCTTCTAGATGACTCCAAAAGATAAGAATATTCCCCAAACCCTATGTGAATTTCGCTCAAACTCACCCAGCGCAGGTGAAAGGAAGCCTAAGTGCTCTGTAGAGCACCCTGACATGGACTTAACTACTCTGCAGCACACCCTTACATGGGCCTACCTGCGCTGGTCCCTCTAGAGGTCATTTCTGGATGTCTTCAAGTCATGAAACTGTCTAGGAAGGAGGCATTCAAAGGGGTGACTTTTTTAGGGCATGTAGCAACTAAAATTAGGGTTTGATGAGCCCTAAAACACTGATCTGGATGATGGGATTGATGTGCCCAAATGGATCTGTAACAAGTTGGTAAGGTGTTGCATCCATGTACACGAGGTCCTATGTTCAAACCTCCCGAGCCTCAGTTGGACTGTAACCAAAAATTTTCATCGTTCCAGGGTGCCATGTGGCAGCCCATGACTAGGCCATGTGGCACCATTTTCATTGGTCAATGCAGAAAAACCATCACCCAATAAAAATTGACTAGCTACCAACGAACCAAAAGATGAAACTTAGCAACCTTTGATTGGCTCGTACCCTACACAGTCATCATGCTGACTCACTGTATGGTCAACCCAGTCAACAAACCTGCTAAAAATTTAGTTGTTGGTACAAACGGTCAACACGCAATAACTTGAGCATACGATGTCAGATTGAGGTGAAATGAATGCTATTGGATTCATAACAACGAGCACTTCAACTTGATGTCATTTTCAAGACTTTCTGGGCACTTTCATTTTTGAGCTAAAAATTGATCACTTCATCATTAAGACTGTGTTTTGAATATGGCCTTGTACAAATATGAGATATGGCCACGATCATTGACATTTTATTCTGACTACAATTCTTACTGAATTTGATTTTGTATCAATGTTATGGTATTGTTTTCTTTAAATTTCGAAAAAAAAATGCTTTCAACTTCTCTATTACATTCAATGGTGTGTTGTTGCTTTAAACAAAATTGAACATTTCGCAATGGTTTGAAACTTTAGACATATCTCTCTTAATAATAGAATACTAGCACAAAGTCTTCAAACCTGCACAAATTTCATTCTACGAAGTAATTAATTAATTATGTTTTTGACACACCCTTTTTGCCTATAGTGAAATAACTCTCGTTATTACAGTTTTGAATCTTTTGAGCTTCGTTTGCTAATGTTGTGTTATTTAGTTCTTTGTAAAGAGCTCCCATTGTGTAGAGGTTACAACAAAAACTTTCATTGTGCAGAGCAAGTTTCTTCTGCACAATGAAAGCTCTACACAAAGCAAAATCATATGGCCACAATCATTAATTTTTTTTTTTTTATGTTTTTGACACACCCTTTTTTCCTATAGCGAAATAACTCTTGGTATTAAAGTTATGATCTTGTTGAGCTTCATTTGCTAATTATGTGTTATTTAGTTCCTTGTACAAAGCTCTCATTGTGTAGAGGTTACAACAAAAAGTTTTGTTCTGCACAACAAGTTTCTTCCGCACAGTGAAAGCTCTACACAAGGAATACCGTACTTAAAAAACTATAAACCCAAAAATCATAGATATAAATTAAATTAAATTAGTTCTAATGTTGTTGAGCAAATTTGTTTTTAATGCCTATGTCTTGAATCTAAACAAGCTTGAACTAGTCGCTATTTACAAATTGAACTACAAGAACTATTTTCCATTCAAAACTACTTGACTGTATCGATTTTATGATAACATTTTTTATTTGTATTCAAACACATGCTTTGAAACTTTGTTTTATATCTCATACTGCATTATTGATTAAAATAAAAATTAACATTTAACAATAGTTTTGGATCTAAGACATAGATCTCTTAAGAATATAATTACTAATTGCAATTCATCTGAGTTAAGATTTGATTATGTCATTACAACTTTTAATCAATTAATGAGTTTCATTTGCTAATTCTGTGTTATTTGATATTACTTGGTTCCTTGTACATAGTTGTCATTGTCCAAAGGTTACAATGAAAAACTTCATTGTGCAAATGAAACTTTTCTGGGCAGTTAAACCTCTGCACAAGGACTACCCTACTTAAAAAACTATAAATCTAAAAATCATAAATATAAATTAAATTAAATCAACTTTATAACAAATTCAAATTTATTTAATGATGAATTCTATTCACAACTCTATGCAAATTGACCACCAAACTATACACTATTTATTATTAATTGGTACTTGTGTTTACATTTTGACATTCTAGAGATATGATATATTTTATATAATATGAACAAAACTTCATAGTGAAGAACTTTTTGTGGTATGGTATATTAACATTTAATTTTTCCATGCTCAACCTCCACACTCAAATAAAGCTATGCACTTGAACAAGAAATTGAACTTGCCAACAACAATTATGGATAATTTAATACTAAAATATTAGCAATAGAAGCCTTTAGTGCGAAGTTACAGAAATGTGCACAATGAACACTTTATTTATAACTAAAATAAAACAAAAAGATAACATGAAGATATGCATTATTTATATCTAAAATATTACCAATAATATTAGCGTTAAAAGTTTTTAGTGCAAAGAGCAGAGTTTCACACACAAAAAAAACTTCTTCGTACAATGGTCTTCCTTTGCACTTCCACATAAGAGCATAAACAAAGATATGTCAACTGAATCTACTTATCATTTTATCCCAACATGATTGCAGAAGTGCCTATGGTTTTCCACTAAGTGAAAGGTTCACATAAAGAGAATCAATTAAATAAAGGTCGAATGCATTATTTACAATTAAAATATTATCAATAATATACGCATAAAGAATGTTATTTCGAATAACAAATATGTATTATGTTCTAATACTAAAATATTAGCTATAAAATCCTTTAGTACACGCTACAGAAAAATGAACATTACTTGTATTTCATCTATTTGAGAGAGCGTAATCAAACCTGCATGCAGTAATACACTTCTTTGGCAACCACTATCTCCCATGGCCAACATACCAATGTATTCATTCAAGAATGACCATTAGTGCAAGATATGTGTGCAGAATGTGTGAAGAAAAAAGTGTTATGTGGTTAAACAAATGTGCGGAAGGCTTTTTGCAAGGTTTATTAAAATAGTAAACATACAAATCTCTTTTTTAATTATTTTTTAGGAACATTTTTCGCAACCATGGAAGTAGTTCTACGATTAATTGAAGGACGTTATTGAGTGCAGAAGTAGTTGTACAAACGAAGTTGTACGGAGGTGATTGTGTATGTACGTATCTTATGCGAATGTTTTGTGCAATGTTTATCAAAATAATAAATATACAAATCCCTTATTTAATTCTTAATTAGGGATGTATTTCACAATGTATAATCATTAATTAATGTCAGTTTCGAATGTCAATGACTAAGGGCGTTATTAAGTGAGGAAGTAGTTGTGCGAATGTGGTTGTGCATGTTTATTTTATTATTAATAGATTTTGCAGAGTGTGGAAGTGCATACAATGAAAACGAATAAACAACGAAATGACTAGTTGTGCGGACGAAGCTTTGCGAAACCGAAATAAGATGTTAGAAGGTGGCTTTCATTGTGCATTTATGGAGTCGGTAATAACGACAAATTACAAATGCAGAATAATAAGAATGAAATGCGAACCCCACATTAACGATTCAACTTACCGATTTCCGATCCGCATTGGAAGTTTCTTAGTTGTTTATCATGATTACAGTTAGTTTGAACTTGTTTTGTAGGGTAAATATAGATGATGGCTCATTGTGCGAAGAAGTGCAAAACATTGTATTATGAATTATTGTTATTAGTTTAGTAATGCAAAACTTTAATTTTATCTGTTTTTAACGAGGTGTTATCTTTTAGCAATAAATAGTTTCATTTTATTTTATTTTAACTAAAACAAATAATAATTATGAACAAGAGGCAAAACAGTTACTAATTGTGTGGAAGAAGTTGTGCAAAAGCAGAAGAAAATATGTGGAGGGTTCCATTGTGCGTGTGTGGAGGTAGCAATAATGACAAATTGCAAATGCGAAATGCATTCTTGAATAAGAATGAAAGCATATTTAATAACGAGTAAATGACAAAACGACTAGTTGTGCGAAGAAAGCTATGCTGAAGCGAAAGAAGATTCTCGAATAAGGATGAAATGAAAACCTCACACTAACAATCAAATGCACAAAAAACACTACCTTGATCAATTAATTAGCAGTAGAGACAGGGACTACGCTGCATCACTACTATTCTCCTTCTTGTAATATCTTATCTCATTGAATATCCACAACAATGCACAAATCACATTATATCCAATTGGGACAACATAATTATTTTTTTCGTGTAAGCTTGGTGGTACTCCCTTTTCTATTAATTTTTCATAAACAAATAGTCAAATATGGTTTTCAAAATATTGTTGGTGGCCTCAACCTACCCACAGGAAACTAGGTTTGTTGGCCACATATCCGCATCAAAAGTTGTCCAAAATTTAAACAGTTTAATTCTTATCATTCAGGCTGCATTTGTTACTTTATCTACTATATGCTTCATACTTAAGAAGTAAATGCTAATCGACATAATAGCAAAACTTTACTAGCTGGACTTCTGCTTCATTCATATGAGGAATCTACTAGAACTAGGCCTTTCGCACTTGACCTAGGTGCTTCACTTTGTAGCAGTGTCTGGAGCTATTGTTCCATTCTCTTCAGGTAGAGATTGTTATGATATTGCTACATTTGAACTAACTGGATCTCCTTTTGGAGATCTTTTAGGCTTGGTTCTGCTTGTCTGTCCACTTCTGGCTCTTCTCTATCCTTGTAAGTTGTCATTGCTTTAGCCAAAAGGTTTTTCATTACCCAATATTGTTGGATGGTCTGCCTAAACAATGTTTGGCAACCTCGGGTATGGCCTGGATCCTGAATTATAGGCTCCCATTCTGCTGCATGAATTTCTTCGTTTTCTATATTGGCATTTAACTCCCCTTCCCATTCGGCTATGACTACTTTTACTTCAGCCGGGGTTCCTACATAGTAGGCATTGATTAGATTCTGCATACTTTCTTGTCCTGTTTTTCTACCCCTTTTCCTCGGTGGTTTGCTTGTTGATGTCTCCGGGCCTTTCATTTTCTGATCAGTGTTTTTTCCTGTTCTTCTGCTCCCTTTTTGTCCCTGTTGTTTGCCTTCCTTTACCATCTTTTTATGCTCTCTATTCTTACAGTCCTTGCACTCCTATGCCCTTGCTTGATTCAAGTTCCGGTGCATCGGGGCCTAATGAACGCTGGATTTCATACTACTTGTAATGTGAACCAACATTAAAACATTAAAATCAAGAATAATTTTGTCCTTAGTATTCTTACTTTGTTTTATGGTTTGTGTTTTGGCCTATTCTGTTCCAATTTTTTCCGCATTCTTCCCATCACTGTCAATTTGAAACCACTCTATTACATTCTCAATCCTCGGCTATATGCCCCCTCTATTTCTCATTCCCCATAAGGATCCCAGGTAACCCCCTCCACGCTCATGATCTAGCAGGCTAGAGATTTTACTGTCTTCAGGGTAGCTGAACTTTGTTGATCATTCTGCCACTAGGACAGACCTCCCTTAGTTGTTTTGTCAGTTCTAGCATCTATCATTCTCCCCTTACCAATCCAAGGGGCAACAGCTCCCTCGACATCTCGCAGAGGCCTCCAGGGCTTTCGTCTTCTCAATTCTGTGGCGGTTCCTACAGGCAGGCAGTCTAGAGTTTTCTCCAGGTTCTGTTTTCCCCCTAGGCCTCTTACAATGCCCTTTTTTCCCCACCCACCCAACAAGATAACCATCCCTTTATACCATGAGATTATCCTCAGGAAATTACGGAGGGAGATGCTTAAAATATCTCTACTTTCAGCATCTATATGGCTCAACAGTCTTGTTCTTCCCCAGGACCAGTCGGTCGTCTTACGGGTTCGATATTTTCCTCCCCCCTTCCTGGAAAGTTATCAAGTCGAACCCATTCCGGGTTAACAGACAATTATCCTTGAATACTCAAGATTTTCCATTCCTTCTCTCAACTGGGAGACCAGTAACATAGAACCAACATTTTTCTAGAGTATTCATTACTTTTCTCCTTAAATTCCAAATTCTTCTCAAATTCCATGGCATTGTTACCCTATCGACATAGGGGGGTTGTAAGTACATACCAGGTGTTTCTTACGAAGGCCATTTGTTGGTCGTCACGCCCCAGCTCTCGACGTTCACCAGCTCCATCTGATCATTCTTCCTCCGCTGCCTGCATGCAATTACCCTTCACCCTTGCCACCTTTTTCCTTAACTTGCTCTCCCACCTACCTATCCTCATTACCGAGGTACCCTCCACTTGCCTTGCTTCGTTGTCTGCCTCCCTTTCCTTCATGTGTAAGTCTCAGTCTAGGTTCCCACTTACCTTCCATTTATTGTCCTCCATCATCGCCTTTCCATTTCCAGTTGCTCTTGTCATCTTATATTTTCTGTTTCCCTTCAATAGCTTTCCTGCCCTCTTGCCATCTGTCTTATCCTTCTTACCTCTACCCTCCATTTCCCTCCACACCCTGATCGGGGATTCTGTCCTTCTTCCCTATCTTTTCTCAGAATTTCCATGAGGCTATTCATTCCTTCTGTTCGACTTATATCTTCGCCCGATATATCTAGGTTGCTTTTGGGTTTGCCACATCCCCAGTTTGTTAGGCAATCTGCTGCCACATTCCCCGATCTTCAGACATGTGTCGGTATGATGTAGTCTATCCCTTGGATTAGGTGTCCTATTTCTTGTACTAATCGTGTTGTTCTCCAAATTTGGCTTATCTTCTCCCATTGGGTTCCTTGTTGAAGTTTTTTCACTATGTCTATAACCAATGTCGAGTCTCCTTCCACCTCTATTTTCTGGAAATTTTCTCTTCGAGCTATTTCTAGCCCCTGCTTTAGTGCATAGAGTTTTGCTTCATTGTTGCTCATTGTTCCGCAGTCCATAGCAAACATTCGGATGGTGTTGCCCTGGTGGTCTCTGAACACACCTCCTAAGCTAGTTGCACCCATATTTCCTTTGGCTGCACCATCGAAATTTAGTTTTATGAAATCCTCTAGGGGGTATTAACGCTTGAAATTTCACCTCAGGCTGAGAAAGGTAAACTTCAAGGCAACATCAAACCACTTAGCCTCGTAGCTAGCCCTACGGGGCAGGAGAGGGCTCTCTCCGGTCTATCTCAGTAAAGATCTTCAATGGGCGAGATGACCAATAGGAAAACACTGATTTTAGGCTAGTAAACTGATCAAGAGGTTTAAATTTGGGATTTTTAAAGTTTTGGTGGAAAATTGGGGAATGGCAATTTCGGGTGCGGGGATTGGACACAGTTTTCGCAGGGAGTTCTTTGGGGCGAGGTAGGAAACAGTATTGATGCCTTTGATAGAGATGGATGGATGAGAATGACTGGTGAGGAGTTAAGGAGAGCAAGCAATAACCTTGAATTCCCCTTAAACAGTTGAAAACATTGATATTAAGCAAACTTAAAAGCAGAGCATGACAGTCCTGAATTCTACTTTAACACTTCATTTGCCTAATTTGCAGAAGGAAAAGTAAGGAAATGATTCACATAACGCACTTACAAGTACAAAGAGAAACACACCATCAATACATGTGACCACAAGAATCCCAAAAAGGACTGCAAAACCCTGGTCTTCCTTTGCCAAAAATTGCAAAGATACAGTGAATAATACAATAAGAGCTTCTCCCTTAACAGTCCAACCATGAAAATGAGCAAGAGAGTACATAATATAGATCATCTAACATATTTCCCTGCCTCTAGGGGTCGAGCTCACTATCCTAGGAGCTGTTTCAACCAATTCTAAACTAAGCACTGAAAACTAGGCAGTCAAAACAACTTGCCTCTATAAACTAGGAAACCAATTCATTCATTTAATTTTCACCTATCTCATGAATGAATCTTCCAGAAGAGATACATAAGTGTAAAAGTGTCATAAATTTACATCATTTACAACAAGAAGGATAAAAGTCAAACACAGTCAAAACTGCGTTTTGCTGAGCTGTAGGCTGAAATCCTGAGCAATTTGCCTGACGGGTCGCGCACCTTTGAGAGCACTTTTGGGGCACTTTCAGGTGTCCAAATGAGGAAAGAGTAGGCTTGTTGGAAAGGTCTGTGCATCTACTTTCCAACCCAACTGGAATTTCTAAATTTGGTTGTCATTTGCCCCTCCAAAATTGCAATCTCCCAAGACTGCTTTCTGTGTGTCAAAAATGTGGCAGAAAGTCATTTTTTGCTTGTTTTTTGACTTTCAGGAGGCCCAAAACTTCATAAAATCTCTTGGCAATGGGTGAGCATGTGTAACTTTTCATGCCAAATCCAGAAATGCTGAGTTTTTTGAAAATAGAGTTGCCAAGTGAAAGGGTCGCGCGGGGGGTGAGACCCGTCAAGCGGAAAAACCTATTTTTTGCCTTAAAAACCAAAAATCACCCAAAATGCTCAAAATTTCTTGGAATTTATGTTGGGGCTGAGCTATTTAGTGCCATGCTCCTTCAAGGAAGCCTCGGCCAAGATGTGGAGGGGATCGGGCCTTTTTCTCCGTTTTTGTGCTTTGACCAACCGCCTTTGGAGCACCTTCATCTTTGCCTTGCACACGTGCATCTGTGCCCAATAATGATTCTTCATGTTTCTCAGTAATTTCTTATCTTGGTTGGCCTTAGACAACAGCCTCTCTAAATGAGCATTGAGCCGGATAAGCATAGCCTCTCGCTCAACTGGCACTAAATCACCGGGTCTTCTTCGATTCAAGTTGCGGTCACTACGAATCCTCCACAACTCATCAAGAGTTTGCTCATCCTCCAACTGCTCTAGATATGAGATTGTCCATTGTGCCCCTTCTAATCTCTTCTGCAATGCATCATTTTCAGCTCTAAGGTGCTGAATGATCTCCTTTGACTCTAGGCTAGGAGAACTGACATCAAGATCAACAAGCTCTATATCTGGAACACCTGATGGCCCCTCATCAATCTTGGGTTGTTTGCCCCTCTCTGATACCTGTGTTGCTGTCGGAGACGAGGTCCCTTCCACCTGGTGTTGAGATAACACTCGTGGTGCTGATGAAGAAGGCGAGACCCCTTCCACCTGGTGTGGAGAAAATACTCGCCTAGCTACTGCAAATAAGGCCCTGTGGCCTCTCTGATAAGTGACCAATGGAGAAGAGGTGACATGGCTAGTCCTGGGGATATCATGCTGCTGTGATGGTCCTCCCTCCTCATGAACAATCTCCGGATGTGGTGGTGGTGCTGTAAAGAACTCACGGGAGATGAACTCCTCCCATGTGATGCCCTGCTGAGCCAACTGATGTCTGACCACGAGCTGAATCAAACCGTAATTATAGAGGCTCCTATACTGCTGTGTTGGGCTCTTCCTCTGCATCAAGGGCACCATCCTCTCAATGTTCTGGCACATGAAAACAGGGATGTTCATCATCCGTACCCGTGTGAAATGCATCATCAGGCGAATATGGTACGAATATATCTGTGAAAATCTGCCCTCACAGGTGAAAAAGAGCATGATAAGCCTCATCATGGGAGCATACTCACTCCTCAAAAATCTGAAGGGAAATACACCTGTCAAATGTCTCATGAATGCAGGTCTAATGAAAGGCTCAAACTGAACACTGTCCAACATCCTGCGCTTGTTCCACACCTCTCCGACATTCGGTATCCCTGTGGCTTGAGCAATCATCTCGGGTGTCAATGTAAAATCCACCCCAGCAAGGTTCACATGTCTATCATGCAAATGCAAAACAAATAAGCGATCCAACTCCCTGTGATGCTGAATCCGAGAGATCCTCTCGCAAAACTCATAACAAGACATATAACGGAAACATGATACTGCCATTGGACAAGCCTGCAAATCGGTCAAAGAGGTGGGCTCCTCTCTCCTATGATGACCGCCCTTTCCACCCTTGTGAGGCCTCCTCTGTTCCTCAAACTCTGAAGCTGATGCATGGTCATCACTTTGCTCATAATTGGTTTCGGTTTCTGACATTGTTTTAGGAGCAAAGTGGCTGAAATGTACTGTTGTTTCTGCTTTGCAAACTGCTGATTAAAATGCTTGCACAATTTAGCAATTTGTGGCTCCTTGGCAAATTTGTTGGCGGTTTTGCAGAGAGAGCGTTGATGGGTCGCGCGCCTCACCCAACGGGTCGCGCGCCTCTGACGGGTCGCGCGCGTTGTAAATTAACACTGGCGGAGGGTGCCTGACGGGTCGCGCGCCTCTGACGGGTCGCGCGCCTGGTTCGACGGGTCGCGCGCCTTCCCAACTCACAAACTTCACTCAAACTCTCTTGCAATCAGTTGCTCTATCACTTGGATGCATAATGAGGCTTGATAGAGGGAGATTAGGGCTTTTATAGCCTTGTTTGAATTAATTTCATATCATAACCCACTTTATAATGTTTTTCCATGACACTTTATAAACTTGACTTTTTGGTTTCCTTTTGTCCTGAAACTGATTGATTTGATGCTTTTCTTTGATAATTTTTGCAGGGATAGGCTCTGAGGGATCTTGGCAAGGGAGCCAGGGTTATATGCTGTCCTTTGAATCATTTTGAATTTTTTACAATTTTCACAAAAAAATTTAGAAATGACTTTGGCTTTAAAAACAGGGTTTTTAAATCCAAGGTGAAAATTAACTGTACAATATAGAATCTTTTGAAAAAACACTTTAAAAATCATCCCTCTGCCTTGCTGGGTACTTATTGACCTTCAAAGACATGAGCTTGAAGACAAACTTGACCAAAAACCCTAGACCTAAAAATTTGATCTCAAGACAATAGACAAGTAACCTTGACAAAGTTTAATGACTAAAACAAGCTGATCCAGCAGTGCCCAGAGGGGGACAAAGACACCAGCTCCTCCATCAGGGTTATGGCATGCCTAACGGAATGCAAAGAATGACACTGATGAGACACCTACCTATGCAAATGCAAAGAGCTTTGATCGCCGATGGAGGGGTACTAGACCGACTCTAACAGGGGGAACACAAATTGGATTGAGGAATCACGAGGAGTAGGTTTCTATTTCCAGGAATTGGGCATCAACATATGAGGACTCAGGTTTAACCTTTCCATTATTCAGTGTTCATGTGGCATGGTTTCCCAATCATCTGGGTACCATTTCTCTGCGAGAATCGTCTCTATAATGTTCTGAACTATCACTTCCCATAGCTACATTGTTGTTCTTTTTTCCATTTTAAAAATTTATCGGTTCCTTTCCTTCCACACCACCCATAACAGGAATCCTAGGGAGATATTCCATGCTAGGTTCAAGGTGGGATTCTGGTATAGCTTCTTTTGCCATTTTTCCATTGTTGTTTTCGTACTTGATTGATCCCTATCTGTGTGGCCGAATAGTTGTTCGTGATTCTGCCATAGGAATTTGTTGTAATTGCAAGCATTTAGTAGGTGTTCCATCGTTTCTGTTTGTCCTTCACATGTGCAGCAAACTGATGGACCCTGCATCCCCCTTACCTGTAGTTGATCCCATGTTAGGGCTCAACCATGGAGGACCACCCATAGGAAGAAGGCTATTTTCGGCCACAATTTGTCCTTCCATATACGTTCCCATATGGGTAACCCTTGTTGTTGTTGGTGTTCTGCTTGCAGATAATATCCTTCTTGGATAGTGAACATCCCTTTTATTCTGTATCCCCACCTTATAATGTTTGGTCCTTCCGTAGTCACTATTCTTCTGGAGTCCATCTCCTTATCGTAGGTTGCCCACTAAATAGAGTCTGGTGCTTCTGGCCAATGTTGTCTTCTCTTCCATTTTCTCCATTGTTCTCCTGTATCTGTTTCCCAATAGTTTTTCACCGTCTGATTTGCTGGGTTGTTTGTATTTAGGAATATTTCCACTAGATATGGCCTACTAAATAATTTTTCTCTCTGTTGCCAAGCCTCTTTCCAGAACCTAGCTTTGTCTCCTCCCCTAATTTCCCAGAAGCTATGGTTTCTTATCAGTTCTTTGTTTTCTGTTGCAAGGTTCCATATAGTCGATCCCTTTATATTTTCCTAGATTCTTAATCTTCCTTCTGGCGATCTAGGCATCCCATATTTTCTCCCCCATATTTCTTTCCATAGATTTGTTCCTCCTTGTATCCATCTCCACCATAACTTAGCCCCCATTACCTAGTTTAGGGTATATGGATCTCGGAGTCCCAACCCCCCCACTTTGTTTGGTTTAATTAGCCAGTTCCAAGATAGTAATGCCCATTTTTTAACATTTTGTGGATATCATTCCATTACATACTGTTTTAGGAACTACTAGGCTTGAGAGCTGGTAGATCGGGATTGATTGTAACACTGCTTTTAGCAGTATGACTCTACTTGCCATGTTTAAAGTCCTGAATGTCCAGTTCTGAAGCTGACCTTGAATCTTTGCCAGAAGTGCTTTCCAATTTGCCACTCTAATCAGGTGTAGACTTAGCGGAATCCCCAGGTATTTCGATGGGAAGGTTCCTATATGAAATCCCATTGTTCTTGCCAGGAATGCTTGGGATTGGGCTGTTGTATTGAAGAAAAAGATATCCAACTTCTCTTTGTTGATCTGCGTTCTTGAGGCATTCGTGAAGTCTTGCAAGATGTCTAACAGGGCCCTGGCTTCCTTGAGTGTTTCTTGCCCAAACATCATGATGTCGTCAACAAACTGTTGATGAGTTAATGGCAAGTCATTTCCCCACATTCGTAGACCTTTGAATTGTCCTGCTTGCACCTTTTCTTTTACATATCTTCCTAGCCCTTCAGCTGCTAATATGAATAAGAAGGGGGACATCAGGTCTCCTTGTCTTAGTCCCCTTGTTGCATTGAAAGCCTCTGTCAGAGCTCCATTCAGGAGAATTGAGAACACAGGGGTCGATATTATAGATTAGATCCAATTTATCCATCGAGGATCAAGGCCAAAGGCTTTCAGGATTCCTTGGAGATAAGTCTAGCTTAATCGGTCGTATGCTTTCGATATATCCAGTTTTATCATCATTCCTTTAGCTTTGATATTCTTAAGGGAATGGATTTCCTCTTGAGCCGTTACTATCCCATCCACAATTTGCCTTCCTTTAACAAAACCAATATGCTCCTGTGAGATTAGACCTGGGAGGATCAGTTTGAGGCGATTGACTCTTATTGTTGACAAAATTTTGTATATTACATTGCATAAAGCTATAGGTATAAACCCCTGAGGCTCTTCCGAGTGATCAGATTTTGGTATAAGAGCTAGGAAGGTTGAGTTCAGGGTCGGGTGCATCCTTTTAGTTTGTCTGGACTCCTCCACAACTTCTAGGATATCTTCTCCTAAAATTGGCCATGTCGCTTGGAAAAATTCTACTGTGAAGTCATCTGGTCCCGGTGCTTTATTCTTTGCTAATCCTTTGATCACCTCTTCCACCTCTCCCATGGTTATTTCCCTCATTAGTGCTAGGTTCTGGTCCCTACTGACCAACTGAGGGATATGCCTAGTAATCTTGTTTATATCCTCTGTCCTTTCTAGATTTGGTTCTGTCATTATATTTTGGAAATGTTGAACCAATAATTTCTCCATCTCTTCCTTTTGTATTAGGTGATTTCCTTCCTGGTCTACTATTGAAAATATATCGTTATGTTGGCGATGTGTAATCATCACTTTATGGAAGAATCTAGTATTCCTTTCTCCCTCCCTCAACCACTGAACTCTCGATTTTTGTTTCCATAGGATCTCTTCCTGCTGCCTCCTTTTCTCCAAACTATTCAGCAATTGTCCTTCTTCCTCCACAAGGGATTTTGTGCGTCCATTTGTTATTATCTATTGTTTCACCCTTTTCATCCTTGCCTGTAACAATTCCCAGTTGTTATAGACATTTTTGTGCCTTACAGCATGAAGCATGAAATGTCAATAATCTGAGGGATCCAAAGTCCCTAAACATGTTGTTCCTACCCCTAGAGGAACAAGGTCAGCAAACCACAGCACTAAATATCAGTTCTCCACCTGAAAACACTCAAAAACAAGCTAATTCTGGATCATGTCAACTGCTCCACTGAGCATCTGCGCTGAATGTCAACTGCTCCACTCTGTACCTGCGCTGAATGTCAACAGCAATGAAGGCTACCTGCGCTGGGCGAGTTTGGCCAAGTGGCACAGTCATTCCTCAAGGTGTCAAATGCCCAGGAAGCTTCCAAAATGACACTTGGATCAGGGAATTCGCCTTGTGATGAGTAAGAGGGTCTAGATCTCCAAGTGGAAGCAAGAACCTCCAAGTGGAATCAAGAACTGAAGAATAACTGAAGTGGGAGAGGACACTAGTCAGCTTCATACCAGCCTCAAGCTGACTCATCCTTTCTCCAAAACTCCTATATATAGAGCTCTCTCATGAAGTCTAGGGAGGCTGGAATTTTGTGACTGTAAGGAAGTGCTGTTGGTTTGAGTTTAGAACTATTGGGTGATTGCTTTGAAGGAGGTGAAGAGGAGATTTCTTTCTGCTGGGAGGTGTTGCTGGATTGGGCCTCTTATGGTTGTAACACTCTCAGAACTTTACTTCTTCCATTAATAAAGCATTTGAGGTTCTTCTATATGCATGTGTCTCTATGGCGTATTGATACTTGTATATTTGATTTATTCTAATCCTTGAATCAATTATGAATGTATGCTTCTTGTAGTTTCCCTCTCTTGTTATTTTGCAGGATCTTGGTGTAGCTGGGCCAGTAAAAGAGCAAGGAGCTGGGAGCAAGCAGCAAAGAGGGAAGATTGGATCAATCATTAGCGGAAGATAACGGTTAGTGGATCTCTTTCTCCTCTCTCTTACATCTCATAAAGAAGTAATCTCGAATAGCTTTGCTTTGATTGTTGCTGAGGTACTATCACCCTTAGAGTGGGATAGGGTCATTCCGTATTGGATACTTTTCCCAACAACACTAGTCTTTTTGAATATTGCCAAATTATTCCTTATTCCATTTTTTTATTTTGCCTTTGATTTCTTTGAGGCGTAGTTGGAATGTATGCATTTTGTTTCTCCCTTGTTCCTTACTTGAGCTCCACCATTCCTTCAATTTTCCTAAGAAGGTCGAGTCGCGCAACTAGAATGCTTCAAACTTGAATGGTCTCTTGGTCTGCCCTTGTTTCAAGTCCACTTCTAATCTAATCAGCCAGTGGTCAGATCCCATGCAAGGCAAGATTGATGCTTCATAATATACATCTCTTCTTATTAAGTTTTCAGTTGCCAAGAATCTATCTAATCGAGACGCAATTTGAAGATTTCCTCCTCTTCGGTTATTCCATGTGAAAGTTCCATTAATTGTCGGAATGTCTACCAGATGGAGCTCTTCTTGTAGATCCCTAAATTGTTCCATTTCAGGTTCTTCTCTTCTTATCCCACCTTTTTTTCCTCCAGGGAGGTTATCAGATTGAAATCCCCTGCAATCAACCAAATTTTTTCATCATGCATTTGGCTTAATGTCCTTATACTTTGTATAAAGTTTTCCTTCTCTACAGGAATATGCAGCCCATATACTACTGAGATTATGATCCATTCTTTAGTCCCTATATTCCAGAAGCGACCTGTAAGATAGATAAGATAAGATAAGATAATTATATTTATGTCCAACTAATGACCACAAAGTAGGTCAAAGGGACTGTTGAGTACACTGATGTATATACAAAGCGGGAGAACCAAACGGTCTCCTATAAAAGATACAATGCATGAAGTAAATCAACATCTGGCCCTAGCGTAGAAGGTCTAGGAGCTAATAGGTATAAGGATCAGACCCATCTCTCCTAACATCTAAGGTTGAATGAATAACATTGAAGAAACTCAACAAAGTTTGTTGGCTTGATGAAGAGATGATGGAAAGTGTAGACTGTCCACTAAATCATATCTTGGGGGGGTTCACATGCTGCTGAATGCTGGAGGACCTATTCTGTCTCCCAGGAACAGATCTGAGACGAAATTGCTACTAAGATCTCGTGTGGCAGGGTGAGGTCCCACGAATCCTCACTGATCTAGAGTCTGGATACGTGTAGAATTTTTCTACAAATCAACTAGCTCTGATACCATGTAGAATTTTTTCTACAAATCAACTAGCTCTGATACCATGTAGAAATTCTTACCTGTAGGTCACCTGGTAATGCAATGTACTAACGCAAAACACTTGATTTGCTTCTACAAACAATTTAGCTAAAGCTTAATCGAACATGAGCAACATCAATAAGAACACATATAACTGATATGGAGAAATCAATCACACATAACACAAAAGAATTTACCCAGGGAAAGCCTTAGCCTAAAACCCCATCTCTGTATTACCATACATAGGATTTGTATAAAGCCTTAGCTCTCACATAGCTAGCCAGCTCTCAGTACAATCCTCACAGATGAAGGTGGAAATACATCAGGATTACACAAAGCCTTAGTTCTCACAGCTAGCCAGCTCTCAGTGCAATCCTCATGGATGCTCACAGGCAATCAAGACTTCTCCTCTGCCCTCCAAGCCTCCTATTTCCTTGCACAATTTTTCCTAGGTGATCCTCCTGCCACCAAGTGTAACACTGATCTCACACCCTGTAAAACTACACAATCCTCAAGGAACCTTGATCCTTCTGCTTGGATGATTTTCCTTTATAGGAAAAATCCATCCAACTGATAGTACATTGTCCCTTCTCTGATCTCAACTGGGTCTCTATCTGAACTGACATGCATGAGTTATCCATGAGTGAATCTTCAGTTATCTGAAATACAATAGTTACATGCATGCAAGCATTAACTAACTGAACTCTCATTAATTTAACAACCTGTTAAATTAATCTAACTGGACTTGACTAGTTAAACTAAGTCAACTAATTACAACTCATCCTCATCCTTTAACTGATGGATAAATTCCTCAATTAATAGATAAATTGTTGCATGTCCTCACATAGACTTCAAGTTTGTTTTTCCTTAACTAATTAACTCAAGATGAATTAATTAATTAATTTACAAACTGTTGTTAATATCAAATTCGAATTTTACTTCCTATTTCTAGTCCAGGGACTGACTAAAATAGGAATCCACACTAAACTTCTAAAAGTAGAACTTCTATTTTTAGCACTTCCATTTTTCATTCCCTGTTGCCCAATCCAGCACTGGTACCCAAACTGCTATTTTTAGTAGTGTTATTTTTAGCACTTCTATTTTTAGCATTTCTTGTTGCCATTTTCAACAATACGTACTAGTATCAATCGATCTCTTGGTGCCCCTGTCTGAAGGTATTACCCTGAAAAATGTCGTGATCCTCTGTGTGGGGTCTGGTATGATGGGAGGCTAAAGAATATGCGCTCGTAACCTAAAAGCCTCATGCATATATAGGGCCAAACATCTCTGCTCGGGGTACTCGAAAACGTTGACGAGGGTCCGAGAATCTCTGAACAAGAGATGAAACCTTCCTATGATCTCGTAGTAGACAGGGCATTTAAGGATGAGGTGCACCTCGGTCTCCACTTCCTGTAAATGACATACCTGGCAGAGTTTATCTAGTCTATCCATCTGGTGATCTGTCTCCGCCCGAAGTCTATGAGAACCTACTCTGAATTTGCCTAGAGGAATGCGAAGAGCATGCATCCAATGGTGAAACATATATTAGGGTTGAACAATGAGCCCGTCTCTCAACTCCAAGAAGTGCTCGACGTAGAAGGCCATCTTTGGGTGCAACCCTCCTAGAGGATTGACCCAGGTGACCTGGACGAACTTCCTATAGATGTCCTCTCTGATGATATTGTTTAGCTCCTGTCTAGTAGGTAAAAGATGACTAGGAGCATCTAAGGAATATTAGAAAGGAGGGAGGTAATCCAACTGAATTCTCACTAACTCTAAGAGGTTTGAAACTCCTGTAAACCAACATCTCACTTGGCCTGAGGGAGTAGAACGGGCAATAGTCTCAGAACAACAATATGCCAAGTAAGGATAACAGTCCCTACTCTTTATCGGGTCTGCCAAGCCCTGGACACGATGCAAGAATGAAGCTAATCTGAAGATCGTCTCAAGCCGAAAGCGATGAGCTCCAAACTATGCAAAGATGATGTGCTACAACAATATCAGTTTGCACCTAATGATGTGGTGAAGAAAAAGAATTTGGACTCTCTCAGTTGAAGCCCAGTCTGACTCAAGTAAAGACGGTCCCCAAATCTCTAAGCCACATAGAACAGTGGGACGAATCAAGGTGTCCATGAGACTCATCTTGGACAAGATATCCTAGAAGTGATGTCGAAAGAACTGTCTCTCAAGAAGGGATAAGGATCCATATCCTTTGTTGATCCGAGGCTGAAGCGTTAGTCGCAAACTGAAGCGGGGACCTGAGAATCACACCCCCAAGTAAGTATATGTGATAATGATCTCAATCTCCTCCCCTCTAAATAGAAAGTGAAGGTTTGATGTTTTCTTCACCCCATTGAATATCATAACCTTGGTTTTACTCAGGTTGACCGTCAACTGTCGATGATCATAAAACAAAGCTAAAGCATCTAGCTACCTCTGTAATCCTTCTAAGGATGAGGAGAGGAGGACCACGTCGTCAGCAAATAGTAGAATAAATATCAGAACTTGGTGAAGAAGGTAGCCATCAGTGCCTTGGATATGCTCGTGTAGAAATGCTTCCAACAATATAGATCCCAAACAGGGTAGGAGACAGTGGACAACTGTATTTAACCCCAATAGTGCTTCGAATGAAATCAGACATCCCATGGGCTGCGTGAAGACGAACAAGAACAGACTCATATAGGCGCATAATAGTGGTTAATAGGGTTGTAAAGACACCAGTATCTCTAAGTCTCTGAAGCAAGGCCTCCCTTGGAACAGAGTCAAAATCTTTCTGAAAATCTACGAAACAACAGTTGACTTTCGGAGAGAGGTGTCGTGTCTCCTCAATGACAGCGTGAAGGGTGAAGATGTGGTCAATGGTCTGATGATCCAGTCAAAAACCTGCATGTCCCCTAGCTCTGAGTTATCTCTGCTCAAGGTCACTAGAGAGCTTCCTATGTAGAACAATAGCATACAACTTTGAGAACGTGTGACCCACCATGATCATTTTGTGGTTATTGGGATTTGAGCTGGAACCTGATTTGTGGATTGGATGGATGATGTGGTGTGCCCATGTTAGTGGAAAACCTTCACGAACTACATGGTTGAAGAGATCAGCCAAGTAGCTAACCAAAGCACGAAAACCATGCTTAAAGAACTTTGCTTGGAAGCCTTCCTCATCGGTTGCTTTGTTGTTGTTCATCACCCAAATGGCCTCTCTAATATCTTTGTCTGAGAATAGATAACATGAAGAGGGTGGGGAGGTAAGATGAATTTGGGCCTGCCTGAGAATATCATAAAGGTTGGAAGTGTGAGAGAACATGGATGTAGGGTCGAGGTCAGGTGGAAGAGGGGAGCGTTGGGGAAGGATGGTACACCAGAATTGTTTAGGGGAGTGGGCAAGGAGAGTAGAAAGTTCTCGTCTTCTATGGGAGACAAAGAGTCATTTCTTGTGACGAAGGAGATGACGATAAGAAGCTTTGAGGTCGGAGTAGAAGGGTTGAGAGTGGGTGAAAGCATATCTAAGTTCTCAATGTAGAGTTTTTCATTCATCATCATACCATTTATTCATGGGGCAAGATCCAACTTTAGGGGAGATGGAAGTGGAACGAGTGGAGTGGGGAAAGGATTTGAGTGCCGCTTCCCAAATGGAAGCTGAAAGACAGGTGTATTTAGTGGAAGCAGAATGAAGCAAGGAGAACTGGGCTTTTGATGGGAGCATCTTGCGTAGGGTAGAGGATAAAATGTCAGGGTCTCCTTCGCTAAATCGAAAGGTAGTTCAGGATGGGCCCCGAGGGGAGGGATGGGGTGGAAGGGGAGGGTTAAACCAGAGAGAGAAGGAAAGAAGTGCATGATTAGCAAGGGGGATGGGGGAGACTGAGAAATGGCGAATAAAAGGGAGCAAGTTATGGCTAGCGAGTACATAATCAACTACACTCGCACCCCCGCCATATGGCCGGCAAGTGAAAAAGCGAGAGTCTGGGAAACAGGGGAGACCATTTAGAATCAACAACTCCTGAGATTCCCCCAACTGCAATAGATGTTTACCATAAACTGTAATGGGCCCTAAAGCATCATCTGACATCCGGTGAAGCCCTACTGAATCTGGATCTATCCCCTGGGTACAAAATACATCCTCTGATCGGTCGTGGAGAGGGATCTGGAGATCTCTAGTGTGAGCATTGAAGTCACCTAGGAGGATGACTTCCCCAACAACACAGTATCGGGTGATGTCGGTGTACAAGTCTATAAAGGGATCCCCATTTGAGCCATTATGGACAACAAATGGTGAATACGTTGGGGGGAAGTAACAAACTGCAATGTAGATGTCCCTTGGAGGAGAGACTCCGACGCTAATCCGAATCCACATAAACTTGGAAAAATCATCTGCGACTACCAAAGATACACTATTCTAGAGTGAGTCACTAGCCAAACAAGAACTCCACCTGATCCTCTGACCCCTCCTTAGCTCCTTATCTCCTACCTGCAAACTGAGATCCAATGGTAACCTACAATATCTGGGAGGGGTCGAACAGGGCTCTCATGAGTTTCGGTCATAAAGGGGATGTTCGTTGATTCGAGAGCATCATACAAGAGTCCCGACAATGACCAAAAAGACCCATTGCCATTCCAACAATGAATAAAAAATCCTGTACCCTGTCGCCTCCCCAAGCGGGTCTATCATTTGGAACCTCCAGTTCGGGGTTTCCACCCAAGTGGGAAGGAGTCTTGAATCACTGCCCGGAGATTCCTGATAACCGCCCATTTCCTCGCTTGTCCTGCTACCATAACTTGTTCTCTGGATTGTTTTAAGTTCCAAAACTTGTGCTCAAGTGAGGTCGTCATCTA
Organism: Pinus tabuliformis; assembly: GCA_031772625.1. Taxonomy (NCBI): domain Eukaryota; kingdom Viridiplantae; phylum Streptophyta; class Pinopsida; order Pinales; family Pinaceae; genus Pinus; species Pinus tabuliformis. Next base: position 931,226,756 of record CM062804.1, read on the forward strand.
AGAAAATCCTGTTGGGAAGAGAAAACAACTTCCGCTTAGCCCTAAGGGTGCAGAGTCGATCAGATGTAGTCCGAAACCTGAAGAAGAGAGCGGAGTTGTAGCACAGCTAGGCTCTGTCCAAAGCTATATTTGGGAGGCTAAGGGTGTCTTGAAAGAACCTAGCCCCCACAGCCATAGGATCCGGAGAGCGGTGGGGTAAGGGGATACCTCTCACCTTGAGATTCAATTCTCTTGTCCATCTATTGTGTTCTTCCCCAAGTTTTGCTTGCATCACCTCCTCAACTGCTGCAAAAGAGGTAGGAGTTTTATCCTTCCCTCGAACCACCTGTACCCAATAATTGATGTATGTCTCCATTTCTTGTTTGAAGTTGGCTTGTTGGGATCAGATTTCTTCTTTCTTGCATTTAAGGTCATGAACTTCTCCATGTAGTGCACCATTTGGGGGATGGAGAATTTCTTGCTCTTTAGTTTCATGTAACATATTCTCCGCTTTCCTATCTAGTATTCTGCCTTTACCTCTGTCGGTTTCCATATGATTGTAATGCCCCTTGCACTTCCTTTCGCATTCAATGCTACTGCTTCATATCTTGGTTTCATTTTTCCTAGAATCTATTCTTATTTTTCTCTTGTTATCTTTGTTTCTTGGAGCATAATTATTTGAGGTTTTTCCTTTCTCAATCGATCTTGTAGGTATCTCTGGTTTCCTCAGCTGTTAAGGCCCCTTATGTTCCATGATAGTACTATCGTTGGGTAACTTTGTTGAGTTGTTGGAATACCATTGATAGCGATACAACCCTTCCAGTGTTTACCAACATCTCTCCCATTATTTGGATTGACTCTTGTAGATTTCTCCTCCCTCTTTTCTTCCCTCCTTTACTTATGTTTTGTTGTCCCTGTGAATTTTCTTGTTGCATGGCCAATTGCTATGTTATCTCTACTTGTTGCTGTCCTTGGTTGGCCTTGTATTGCTAAAAGGTTTCCTTGTACAGTTTCTTTTGATCCTCTAGGATGAATCTTTTATCGAAATGTCTCCATTCATTTAACAATTTTTTTAGAACTTCCTCTTCCATACTTAACTCCTCCCCCCTGCCTGTATCTACTTCCATTATGGTAAGATCGATTCCTACCTGCTTTTCTTTTTCTGTCAGATCTATTTGGGCTTTCCTCTTTGGGGTTGTTTTCTATTTGCTCGGGTTGCTTTCTTTTTATTTTTCCTGATAATACATAATTTCTGTTTCATTTTCTATTTCTTCTTCTTCTTGCAATACCTCATATCTATTTTTACTAATATGTTGTTTTTGGTTGTTGTTTCCTGGGTTTTGGTGTCCTTTCAGGTTCTTCCTCTTGTGCTTGATTTCTTGGAACCCTTCATTCACCTCCCATGGGCGTTTCATTTGATTCTCTTTTATATCCAACCCTTCTTGGTTCAACGAGCATTCTTTAAATAAGTGTCCATATTCATGGCACCGTTGGCATTAGAACGGGATATGCTCGTAGTCCAAGGTCTGTGGCCAGATTTCTTCATGATATTCCAGTTCTATTGATTTAGGGATAGGCTCTAATATATTCATATACACACAGATTCTAGCATATGAGGTATAGCGGCCCCTTTTTGTGGTTTCTGCTATTTTGACAAATCTTCCTATTGAATTCTCGATTCCTTCCAGTATGTCCGGATCCCATAAATGAATTGGGAGACTGAATAGTCGTACCCATATAGGGGCTACCACGAATTTCTCTTTATCCAGGTTATAACATTCTTCCCAATATCTCATGAACAATCCTGCATTATAATGAAAATATGGACCGTTTTCAAAAACTCTTTCCTTGTCTTGCAGGTTTGAGAAGATTACCGTGAAGAAGCCTCTAGCTCTTAGCTTGATCTAGGTGGATATTGGTGGCCAGCGATTTTCTATCTAAAATTTTCTTTCCCGTCGTAGTCCTTAGAGAGATCTTTCCAATGGGTTATCATGTGCATCAAACGGAGATAATATGACCAAGTCGCAACCCCTGGAAGTTGGCTATCCAACTCACCCCAACGGGGCCCATAAACTCTTGGTGTTACATCTCCTCGGGTTAGGGTTTTGATTGTTTAGGGTTTTCTCTTATTGTTCAATGTTAAAAAGTCACTTAAGCCTCATCGTAATGCAGTTCAAAGACATGTAACTGCCACATCTCTTCTCAGAGATAAGCTACCATCGCCCGAGCTAGTCTTATTTCCATTCTGTTTGTAAGCATATTTCAGTCTTTGATGTTAATGAAATGAAGTGTTATTTCTACCGCATCTTTGTATTTATGGTTATATCTGTAATTTGTTGTGTTCCTGTTTAATTCTGGATCAGTGGTATCAGAAAGGTATGCTCTTTCTCTGTTTTTCTTTGCATGTTTGCAACGAGGTCAGGATATAACGAGTTAGGGCTTGAACTGGTCAAACCTTTGCAAGACCATCCTTGCAAATCCCAATGGCCTCCCATGGCGGATGAAAGGAAAGACAAGGGGGTAGGAAATCCTATCAAAATCTTGCTCGAGGAAGCCCTCAAGTGACAAAGGAACGCGATGATGGACAACTTTTCCCAGATCCTTTAGCGGCTACCGAGGGGCAACGCACCTACTGTCGACAACTACTCTGGAAGTGCCACACCCTTTAAGGTACAAGCTAACTTTAACATTCCCATATTTGACGGTCAAATAGATGCATACATTGTAGATAATGGTTAAATCTACTAGAAGGATACTTTTCCATTCATGATTTTTCCAGTCAGGAAAAGATCACCTTTGCACTTCTCAAAGCAGCCCCCCACGTCAAGGACTGGTGGGAAACCTACTATGAGTAGAAGGATGAAAGTACAGACTCATTGTTTTCAGTCTCACCCACTTGGAACTCATTCTGAGATGCTATCAAGGAGCAATACTACCCTGTTAGGAGCTATGAGGATAAATACATAAAGTGGATAATTCTGCGACAGGGAAGGGACCAAGATGTGCCGAAGTTTACCAATGTTTTCATACCATTCACACGAAGTTGAGTATCAAGGATTCTGAGAAGCATTTGGTTCTCAAGTACCTCAATGTCTTGCATAGGTACATCCAATACGAGATGGAATTCTTGGACATCTCCTCGCTCGGCACGACATACCAATATGCGGTCAAGATCGAGCAAAAGTTTAAACAGAAGAAGCGAGACTTTGGATTTGCGAATTTGAAGCAAGGGAAAGGTGCCCCCAAACCGCAGAACAAAGGACAAAGCCAAGGCGGGGCGACCCAGGACAACCCACCAAAGTCGCAAGCAAAGAACAACACCGCGAATTCGAAGAAGGATATGGGAAAGTGGTGTGAGTTCCATAAGAGCTCCACTCACAACACAAGTGAGTGTCGGGCCAAGCAATCACTGGTGGCCGAGCTAAAGGCTTCAGAATCAGATGCATGTTACGACTCTGAGTCAGAACCCGACAAGGGGAATGACAAAAGGAAGCAGATTATCGATGCAGAGCCCAACGCCACCGTTGCCACCACGAAGATCTAAAAGGAGGAACCCAAATATCTAGAGAAGGAGGAGTGCCTCTTCCACTCCCAAATGTGGGTAAAGGGTTCCCCGCTACAATACATTATTGATAGTAGGAGCCAAAATAACCTCATTTCGGCAGAGGTCGTGATGTTGTTGGGCTTACCAACCACAACACATTCACAATAGTACACCATTGGGTGGCTTCACCAAGGACGAGATCTTCGCGTGAGCCAACAGTGTCGCCTTCCATACAACATCAAGCCCTTCATGGATGAGGTATTATGCGACGTTTCTCCCCTTGATGTTTGTGATGTATTATTAGGCCAACCATACTTATGGAAGCAACATGTTGTGTATGAGTCAAGGCCTCGTACTGTTATTATTACTTTGGGAAATAAGTTGTACAGGATACTAGAGGTAGCACCGCCTACCACCATCCCTTTGGTTACCGTAAAACAATGTAGTAAGCTCATTTCCAAAACCGAGAAATTTGTTTTCTTGATGATACGCCCTCAGGGAAAGAAGAAGACGGTGGCCACGACCTCCAGACAGGGCCCCTCCACACGGCAACAACAGATGGACAAGGTCGTGGAGGAGTACGAGGACATCTTCACCTCCCCCACAAGGGTGCCTCTGCACTGTCAGGTCAAACACTCCATCGATTTGAACCCATGTGCGCCATTGCCTAATGGACCAATCTATCGGCGCTACGTTCTAGAGAACGACGAAATCAAGAGGCAAATTCAGGAGTTGCTGTAGAAAGGTCACATCCATCTGAGTTCATCACCCTGCGGGAGACAGATCGTGTTGGTACAGAAGAAGGATGGGACTTGGAGACTTTGTATTGACTACCGGGCGCTGAACAAGATCACTGTCTGGAATAGGTACCCGATCCCATGGATTGATGACCTTCTGGACCAACTGAAGGGGGGAAAATATTTCAGCAAGATCAACTTGAAGTCCAGCTATCACCAGGTATCAATCGAACCCTCCAATGTGTGGAAGACTGCCTTCAAAGCCAAGGAGGGCCTTCTTGAATGGTTGGTTATGCCTTTTGGGTTGACGAATGCTCCTGCAACCTTCCTGAGGTTGATGGATGAAATCTTGCAGCTATTCACCAACTCATTTGTAGTGGTATACTTGGATGACATCCTGATCTTCAGCCAGAGTTGGGAAGAGCACCTCCACCACATCCGATCGGTTCTCCAAACACTGCGGCAACACAAGATGTGTTTCAATTTGGAGAAATGCACTTTTGGCATGACCTAGGTTTAGTATCTAGGATACATTATTGATGAACGAGGAGTGCATGTGGATCCAGCCAAGATCCAAGTCATTCGGGATTGGCCAGCCCCAACCACTGTGATAGAGCTCCGTAGCTTTCTGGGTCTTTCCAATTTCTACCACAAGTTCATGTTGGGATTCTCTCATATCACTTGGCCCTTGAGTCAAGTCAACAAGGAGTAGCGAAAGCAAAATTATTTTGGTCTGAATCTCAACAAAAGGCATTCACAGAGTTGAAACATCGCCCCTACTCTGCACTAGTGCTCACTTTACCAGACTTGCAACAACCATTTGAGATCAAGACAGATGCCTCTGACTATGCTATTGGGGCAGTCTTTACTCAACAGGGTCATCTAGTGGCATATCACAGTGAGACACTTTCAGACACAATCTGGAAGTATCCCACTTATGACAAAGAGATGTATTCCATTGTGCAAGCTTGCTGACAATGGAAGTATTACATTTTGGGGAAGGAAACAGTCATCCACACAGACCACTGACCCCTGCAGTTCATACAGACGCAAGGGAAGTTGGAGAATGATCACCACCAAAAGTGGTCCACATACCTGCAGTAGTTCCATTTGAATATCAATAAGAAGGGTAGCACCAATAATGTTGTAGATTGCCTCAGTCGACCATCGATCATGGCGTTAACCACCATGCTCAACTCTTGTGGGCATAGACTTCTGATTGACCACTTCTCTACAAAAGCGACCCAGAGTTCGGCCACACATACCAGATGCTATTGGAGGGTCAACAAGTTCCAAATTTTCACCTCCAAGATGCCCTGTTATGCCACCTGGGACACCTTTGTGTTCCTTCAAGCGAGCGAGCCAAGGTGATTTGGAAAGCGCACTACAGTCGGGCCGCTGGGCATTTCAGGGTCGAGAAAATAGTGGCAGTACTGCATAAGTGTTTCTATTGGTCGAATCTTCGACAGGATGTCGGCAAGTACATCAGATCCTACACTACCTTTGCCATTGCAAAACCAACCATTAAGAAGCAAGGCCTTATACTCCACTGCCTACCCTTAGTTGACCTTGGGAATCCATCTCCATGGATTACATGTCGGGCCTTCCTTTTGCTAAGCATGGCAATGACTGTGTTTTTGTGGTCGTCGACAAATTCTCGAAGATGGCCATTCTGGAAGCCTACAAGAAGAATATCACAATAGAATCCACTGCTAAAATCTTCTTTGAACGAGTGTGGGTACACTTTGGGATCCCACAATATATCATCTCAGATCGGGACAACAGGTTCCTCAATACATTTTGGTCCAATCTTTGGTCGATGCTGGACACTAAGCTCACTAAGTCCACAACTTTCCATCCCCAAACTGATGGTCAAACAGAGGTCGTCAACAAGATGATCGTACACATTTCTGCACATGTACAACTCAAAGCATCCACACACATGGGATGAGAGCCTTCCCTATGTCCAGCATAGCTATAACCGGGCTCTCCACAACTCGACTGGCCACAACCCTTTTCAAGTGGGCTTGGGATTCTAGCCACTATGTCCCATTGATGTGGCCATACCATTTGCAACTACTCAGGCAGATTCGGCTCATGTCCAGTCGAAGTCGATAAGGCAAACAACTTCATTGAGCACATCCAACATATCCGCCATCAAGTCCATGACATTCTGGAGAAATCAAATGCCAAGTACAAGCAGCGACATGATCAACATCGGGTGCCACACAAGTTTCGGGTGGGCAACAAAGTCTGGTTGCATTTACGGAAGGAATGCCTTACCGAAGCCTATCGTAAACTCAGACCACTCCGATATGGTCCTTACACCATTACCAAGGCTGTGGGCGACAATGCATTTGAGCTCAACATTCCCCCATTCCTTGGCCTACACCCAGTGTTCAATGTGGACCACCTTCGACCATACTTCCCACCATTGCTGGACACATCAAACATTGCAGAACAACTCACACCTATAGAGTTAAATCCAGATTGCATGGAGCAAGCCACAACTGATCGGATCATGGACACATAGATCAAGAAAAATCGCTAGTGGAAGATTCATCTGTATCAAGTTGTCAAAGCAGGCCAACTCCTTCACCAGGGCAAGTGGCTCACCAGGGACCAAGTTCAACAGAAGTTTCCTCATCCCATGGAGGAACTCAACGAAATGGGGACCATTGCTTCCTAAAGGGGGAGGAATCATCTAGGTGGATATTGGTGGCCACCTGCCAATTCCACTTAGACCCCCACCATTGTTTCTTTCAGTTTTTCAGTTTCCTTAATTGTAGCACATTTTACTATTTTTAGCAGTTTTTCAGGTCCTAAACTTTCGGAGTCGTTTTGAGGCCCTAAGCGACGTTTCTTTTTTGTGTGGAAATCTTCCGCCAACAATTTTGTCTAAAACCATCTTTTCTGTCGTAGTCCTGGGAGAGATCTTTCGAATGGGTTATCATGGCGTCAAACGAAGATAATATGACCAAGTCGCGACCCCGAGAAGTTGGCTATCCAACTCACCCCAACAGGGCCCATAAACTCTTGGTGTTACATCTCCTCGGGTTAGGGTTTTGGTTGTTTAGGGTTTGCTCTTATTGTTCAATAATAAAAATACCCTTGAGCCTCATTGTAACGTAGTTCAGAGGCATGTAGCCACCACATCTCTTCTCAGAGATAAGCTACCATCGCCCGAGCTAGTCTTATTTCCATTTTGTTTGTAAGCATATTTCGGTATTTGATATTAATGAAATGAAGTGTTATTTCTATTGCATCTTTGTATTTATGGTTATATTTGTAATTTGTTGCGTTCCTGTTTAAATCTGGATCACAACTTGAGTTCTGCATGGCCTTTTGGTTTCCATTTCTACTGGATCCATTTGGTCAGGTCCTTCTCCGTTGGCCAGACTCCTATGAATTTGCATATCATCGCGTGGTCCTTCATGTAGCTGCGGTATCTTTCCAGTTTGTTCATCGATATTACGAATTTGGGTTTCTCTGTTGCACATGGCAGGCATTGCCCTCTACTTCTTGCCTGCCATCTCGCTCTGAGGACAGGGCCATTATTCGGGCCTGTCGCTTCTTGGGAACTTGGCTGATTGTTGGTTTGCCCACTTGAATCTCCAGTCGTTACATTCCGGTAGGAGGGGATCTCTCCCCCCCGTCTGCAACTTGCATATCTTTTCCTACTGTCGGCTATCTGTCGTTCAACCGCTCCTCCTGTATTGTCAGGGTTTGTGCAGGTTTTCAAACCCTAGGGTTGGCTAAGCTTTTGCATAGCGCTCTATGCTCTTCGCTCTTGCATTTCCAACTTAATTGATGTTTGCAACTTTTTTTGTGAATATGGGGACATCATAATTATAAAATCAAGGTTGAAATGCTTTTAATAAAGGTGCATCAAAATAAATGTTCAATCTTAGGAGTTTTAGTTTAGTAAAAAATACAAGGTAAACATATCATTAGAGGCTTAAGGAGAACATGGAGGTGAGCTTAGGTCCACATATGTGTATGTGCAAGTAGTGTAATGTATGCCTCACATATTTGATCACTACCTCTAGGTTTTCCTATGACTACCCTAAGGTGCCAAGTAAATATATGATTTGGTAGGGTGAAGGAGATCATGTTAGCCCACTTATGTATGCATGTGACTAGTGTTATGCATGCTTAACATGTGTTGGGTGCCCCATGACTACCTTAAGGTACTAAATAAAGCCTTCGTAATAGTGGAACCTTGATTAAACATTAAACCAATAAAAAAACTCTGAGATGTTTACCTTTAAAATCAACACACTTTTTCCTAAATTACATGCTTGAGAAAATTATGAGTACTAAAAACTCTAAGATATTTACCTTTAAAATCAACACACTTTTTCCTAGGTTACATGCTTGGGAAAATTATGAGTTCTTCTCCTCATTTCAAAGATGGTACCCTATAATCTTAAAGTCTTAAAAATAATTAAGAATAAGATTCTAGTACTCCTTACAAGTTCAACCTATCATTTTAAAATCATAAGAGTAGTTAACAATAAGATTCTGATACTCATTACGAGTTCAACATATCATTTACAAAAATTAAATCTCCATAAAAATAACAACACCCTTTGAACCATCCAACTAAACCCCTACTTAGCTCCATTTAACAAAACCACCACTCACCCTCCATCATCTAACTAATCGATGATTACAAGATTGTGGTTGGAAAACAAATCAATCATATTTTAGGCATCAAAATCATTATACCAAGCGGTCCAACTTGACACTAAATCATCAAATGGATAACCAAACTGGAAGCCAATCCCAAAGGCCTAAGTGGCCAATTCTTCGGACGGTGAAGAACTATCCAGAAACTTTGTGACTTGGACCACGTGGCAAACATAGTTGAGGCCAAGCTCTTTCGAGACACGCAATCTCTCTGGTTGTCCACACAAACCAATGTGCTCTGGCCATATGATCTGGCATGGTCAAGCGGTGGGCCCACCCATTAAAGAAAAATCCAAAAAATAAAAAAAACGAATTACAGACCCTCGATACTTCTATTAATGGCCATGGATGCATGAATTCAATCCCCCACTCACATACGTTTACCGCCCGATGTATTTCACAAATCGGTGATCTACACAACTAGTATCTCTATATATGAGGCGATAACGATCCCGCATACGCAGAACGAGAAAGGCAGTAGGCTTATTTGTTTCAAAACCAGGAGGTGCCAGGGAAAGGGAAGCCATGGAAGAGATCAGCGACGCAATTGCGAACGTGAGCTTGAACGACAATAACCAGAAGAAGAACAGGATTCAAGTCTCAAATACCAAGCAGCCTCTCTTCTTCTATGTGAATCTTGCCAAGGTAGAGGCCATAATCCTTTTTCCCGAGTTTTGATTTTGATTTTTAGTCCATCCCAATGGATTTATCCTGCCCTAAATTTGATGGCTTTTTCTTTCAATTTTAAAACTACAAAATCTGGCATCCATCTTTCCGTCTCTGCCACTTTTAGACCGTCTAGGGTATTATAGCCATCAATGAAATGAATCTATGAGTGTATCTGAACTGGGTGATGGTTTGTTCTGTCCAAGGGTTTTTGGGTTTTCTTTTGACAGGATAATCAGGGCCCAGGGTGTTTACTTCCCCATGGATTTTCCATATTGTCTGGTTGGACTTCCTTGGATATAAGTGCTAGAACTGAGGGGATAGTTATTCTGCAAAGCTTCGTGGGTTTTGTACTCGGTTTCATACTTTTGAAATTCATGTCATTCGGGCATGGTTGAGTTAATGCCCAGTAAATGGCCGCTAGGCCGAATTATTTCTTTATAAACCAGTTTTTTTTATGTGGTGAGAATAGGGTTTAGTTTAGCGTAGCATGCTGTGGGAATATGCAATACCTAGTTGAAGCAGGACATATACATCGACGTATTTTTTATATTTCTCACCTGTCTGCTAATTGACACACTTCGATTTATCGGTTACCTTCATAATCGACTATTTTCGTAGATTTGTTAAAGTGATATTATGGTTAGGCTTGATGCCTGCCTGATATGCTAGTGTTATTGCTATTTTATATTATATTAATGCTGATTGTGGTGGATTGTTTATTTGTCTTGAATCTCTGTGTTTTTAATATGCGTTGCACTTGTAGTGTATTAGATGACTTGTCTCTTTCAACAGAGCCTGTTGACTGAGGCATCTGTCCGGATGTTTTCTAGTAAACATCTGCCATTTATGGGCATTCCATGAATACTCGTTTTCTGCAAGTTTTTCTCACCTTACATTTTCGTTGGATGTATTCAGCCCATGTTTAAGGTTGATGTTTTGCAGTTTTTCTGCTATTGTTTGTTTCCTGTAAATTTTTCCCACCTTACATTTTTCTTGGATGTATTCAATCCATGTTTAATGTCGATGTTTTGCAGTTTTTCTGCCATTGTTTGTTTCCTGTAAATTTTTCCCACCTTACATTTTTCTTGGATGTATTCCATCCATGTTTAATGTCGATGTTTTACAGTCATTCTGCCATTTTTTGCCATTGTCGATGTTTGTTTCAGTAATAGGTCAATCCAAGAAAATAAATTCTGAATTGCTTTGATAATAGGCTAAGGGGCTGGGTTACAAACTGCGGATTTCTGTCACCCTGTGTAACAGTACTGAGGGGCATCTGCTCCTCCGAAAGAGCCTATAATCTCATCTGTTTTTTGAAATTCCTGCCATACCGCAGACCGC